>JAWNOX010000156.1:3372500-3880000 GCA_035045555.1 Drosophila fulvimacula | reverse complement strand
TTTCTTGTTTGATTTGCTACGGATTCGTTGTAGTTGTTGCCGTGGAAATTTGTTTTGTACATAAATTTGATGGAAACGGAAATTGTTTTTGTTCGGATTTCGTTACATATATATACAGTACATTACATACATAGACATAGACAGTTAAAGGCAGCTAAGAATAGTCTAAGCAGAGTTAGTATTTGGATAAAAGAGGAGCATCGAAAGGGACCCACCGGTTACAGCAAAATGGAGTGCCCTTTGCATTCAAGTTGAAAAGCTACTTTAACTGATTCTAAGCAAAATGAGGAAACATCAGAATTTAATATGGATATTCAATTATATTTCGTGAATTTACTATCAGTTCATTTCACCTATTCAGTTGTTTGGGTCGTCCTGCAACTACTGGCTTAAGCAATTCTAAATGTCTTATGCTAAAGTTAAAGTGCAAAGCCTGTCCAAATTGATGGAGATATTAAGGGAGAAATATAGCACCGATTAGTATGTATTGAGGGTATACCAACACAAATACTGAGCCCTTTGAGCCCCTCCTCCCTCCCATCACTGGCCATGGCCTTCTGCAACTCTGTGTTAATTGTTGCAACAATTAGATTAGATCTTATACTCACCACTTTGTCGGCCACTAGATTCAGTTGCTGTTGAGCTTGTTGTTGCTGCTGTTGTTGCTGCTGCGCCTGCTGCTGTTGTTGCTGCATGGCAAGGAACGTGTTGGATATCATGTTCGGCGTGTTCCACGTCAGCGACGTTGATGTTAGAGCCACCGTCGTGGGTGACGGCGAGGCGCCGCTGGACGATGAGTTCTCACCATAATAGTTGGAGGCAACATTGTTAACAGCAGCGGCGGCTGCAGCTGCAGAGGAGACAGCCGCCACCGCAGCTTGGTTTTGAAAGGAGCTGAGCTGCTTGTCCAACGTGGTGGGCAGCTGCAGCTGCTGCAGCTGGCGGTGCGGCGTGTTGACCGTCGACGAAGCATAATGCGCCGGCTTCGGCTGTACGCTCGCTGCGGCTGCATGGTGATATATCTGCTGGAATACTGGATTGTAGCTGCCGATGGGCGATGGTGGCACGAAACTGCCGCCGCTCGCTGCAGCCGCATTGAAGCTAGCAAGGCTCGCCGCTGTAATCGTCGCTAAATGCGGATGCTGAAACTCCTCCGCTGTACTCCCCGTGCTGCCTGTAGAACCGGGCACGATGCGATTGTAGGCGTAAGACCAGGGGCTGGAGTTGGGATCCATGTGGTGTGCTTGAGCTGGAAGCAGGTATTTTTTATTTTGTTTGGGGTTAATTTTATATTTTCAGTATGGCATAAACATCAAATGCAAATTCCAGGGCTGCAGACGCCAGTACAGACACGGTCTGCTCAGCTCGATGCCAAATCGAGACATGCATACATACATACATACACGCATATGTACATGTATAAATTCGTATTCGTATTTTTTATTTTTTTCGCATTACATTTTATTTCACTTGACGCAATCACTGATTTTATGCTTTTCGAAAATAACTTTCAATATGCTAAAATGAGTACATCAATACAGTTTCGTTTTATGCAGCCCTAGCGACAAGTGCATTTTTCGCAGATACTTTGATATTTATACATATACACATACACACATACATACAATGATAAAATTATGCCGCGCACAGTTTGGCGTGTTTTGGAAGGCACATTTTTTTCTTTTATTTTTATTTTTACATGTTCTTTCAAATTAGTCAAAGTTTTTTTTTGGCATTTACATACATATGTATGCGTGTAAGTTTGTACATCAGTTGATATTTCCTTTGACCACTTTTAACATATACATACTTATGTACGTATGTATTCTTAATGTATATGTATGCAAGTACATACATACATGTGTGCGTGCGTGCGTTGAGAGATAGTCACTAGCAAAGCAACTTGGTCGTTTTACTGCTCCGTTGCTTTTACACTGCGATGGATCATCTTTATTATTAGCTTTGATTATGCACTTATCTATTTACGTTACAATTTTAAGTAAATTTATTTTGTAAACTACTACAATTGGGCTGCATAACTTTTTTGTGGGTGAAACAATCTCCAAAATGGCCGCTCAAGTACAAATGAACTATTGTTCATTTGAACGATGCACACGTGAATCAGTTCGATGAAAGTCGTGTGCTTATGTTAGCCTGAGTGTTAAAGTTTTGTTTTTAATTTTGTTCTATATACTTATATATTTGTTTTATTTCCTTGGTGAGTTTAGCTAACAGTATGCATGATTGATTTCCAATCTTGTATACAAACCTTCTACATACATATATAACAACGTGCATAAATACAATACTTATGTATGTAAACATGCACGTAAGACCATTTATTTCATACTGCCAAGTGTTGGAAAATGTGTGTATACACCACTGATCAAATAAAACGACAAAAGCCTTTCCACCGGCAAAATATTTTGATCACATATCATCCATTTGATCCACAAATAGTTTTATTTAGAAAATAGATTAATTTGGATTACAATTATTGCTTTTTATTTTATTGAGTACACAAGGAATTCAAATTTTGTAATCTATCACTTACCGTATAATAAAATCCTCGGTCAGAAGGGTTTATATTTACAACTATAATTTTAGTTGAATTACTACGTAAGCGAGCTATACATTTCATTATTGTCATTATTATCGTGTTATTAAATATTTAAAAAAATTATGTACTAATTCAAATAGAAATAATGCCAATCGATATTGGTTTTAGTTTGTGTATTATCGATAACTTGTCATCTCTATTAGTGACTGTCAGTTTACTCACTACAAAGATATTTTTTGTACAAAAAAGAACCTGTGGAAAATACGTATTTTAAGCATATTGTTTATCAATCCATCAGAAATACAAACTAAAAAAGTAAAACCACCACTTCTCAAAGGTAAAAGGTAAGTAGTGTTGATACATGAAATCAGCAATATCAATTAGTTTCATATTTACACATTTCTACGTGTATGTGAAAATACGCCCATTTACTGTAATCACGCTCTTGTAGAGTGCAATGGACATGGATTTCGGTGATGATTTTACTACTAAGGAGGAAGTTGATCCAGCGGCAGAGTTTCTGGCACGCGAGCAATCAGTTCTTGGAGACTTGGAAGCTGAAATAACTGGTGGATCTACCGCAAATGCAGTTGCTGCACCTGCAACCGATGACGGACTGCTTGGTGGCTTAGTCAGTACTGGGGCCGAACTAGGTAGTGAGCTGTCTGCCAATGTGGGAGGGGGTCTCGAATCATCGACGGGTAGCTTTGAGGTTATCGGCAGCGAGTCGAACGAACCTGTTGGCATCTCAGGACCACCGCCGTCGCGTGAAGAGCCTGAGAAAATACGAAAGTGGCGCGAGGATCAGAAGCAACGACTAGAGGAGAAGGACATTGAAGAGGAGCGCAAAAAAGAGGAATTGCGCCAGCAGTCGAAGAAGGAGCTGGATGACTGGCTTCGCCAGATCGAAGAATCTATTTCGAAAACAAAATTATCGTCTCGTAACGCCGAGGTTCAAGCCGCTTCATTAGAGAATGGAGCAGTCGAGCCTGGAACCGAATGGGAGCGTATTGCCAAGCTGTGCGACTTTAATCCTAAGGTCAATAAATCTGGAAAAGACGTCTCACGTATGCGGTCAATTTACCTACACCTGAAGCAGAATCCCATACAAGTACAGAAAATAGCCTAAAAAATATATATTATATATATAACCCTATTAAAGCATCTACTCAAACATTTCGATTTGGCTATTTAGATTCTGATACAAAGTATTTTTTGTAAATTCCAATTATATTAAATATGTATTACATACTTTTATTTTTCCTCTGAAGTGTTATATGATATAATATTGAATATAAATAAAATCAAATCACATAGATATATGCGCAGTTTATTTTCCCTTATCCATCACCATATCCCGCAAGTCGAGTCATAAGAACTGTAATCTAGTAATTTGTTCTTCTTATTATTTTTAGTGTAATGTCTAAAGAACTGGGCGAAAATAAGGAGGATCGGATCGAGAGTATTGGGAGCTCAACATCATGCCACAGTCAAAAACGCGATGATTATCTACAGTGGGATGATTACTTCATGGCCACCGCCATACTTTCATCGAAGCGAAGTAAGGATCCCTCGACGCAGGTTGGCGCCTGCGTTGTGGACAACCATAATCGGATTGTAGCCATTGGTTACAATGGCTTTCCAAGAAACTGCAGCGACGATGAGTTCCCGTGGTCGAAGGACGAGGATAAAGGTTCTTTGGAGAATAAATATATGTACGTGGTGCACGCCGAAGCCAATGCAATACTAAACAGCAATTGCACTGGACTGGACGGTACTCGCCTTTACACAACTCTCTTCCCCTGCAATGAGTGCACGAAATTAATTATACAATCGGGCATCCGAGAAATATATTATTTATCTGACAAGTATGGGGATAAGCCCGTATATCGAGCTGCCAAGCGCATGCTTGATGCAGTTGGCATTGTCTATCGTCAGTTTATCCCAACGCAAAAACAGATTATTATCAACCTTGAATAAATTAATTAAAATGTAATTGTGATTATCTTAAGGTACACGATACTATCGACAATAACATACTGGCTCGGACAAAGAGCAGCTAATGTGAACTAACTTAAATGGTTTTATCATAACAGTTAATATCTATAGAATCGATGTAATTCATTCTAAGAAAATAAAAATTATATTTACATACATATATATATATATTTGACATGTCTATAGTTCTACAATGGTCTTCGGTTGTTGCTCAACGTTAAAAAAAAACTACAGAAATTACTGGACATCTGTTGAATCGGCAATGTTCGAATTCTCTTCAGACTTTTTGGAGACGGGCGAGTCGGATAGATGTGGGGAAAGGTCCCGCAGCTTGACCACATTGCCTACTGAAACCAAATTAGCGGCTTCTGTGACAGAGTAGCCAATGTCCGGCGGAGTACCTTCCGGATAGCCTAAATAGTAATCAGCAATGCGCCCAGCTTCACGCAGCCCACTTAAATACGCGCCGTGAACTGTAGCCGGATAGTTACGTATCGTGTGCTCGCCGGCAAAGAAGAGCCGCGGCAGTTCTTCGGCGTCTTTGCTGAAATGTGGCTCAGTACTTGTAGGCGGGATGACAGGTGCAGCGAGAAGATCATAGTCACTGCCAGAGGAGCCTACAGAAACATAACTATATGACCCACGGGCCCACTGATCGCTGCGCCACCGAGTGACGACCGTTTCCTTGGGCTGCGGCACAGATGTGTTGCCAAATATGTTTTTCAGCACAGACATACACCGTCCGATAATGATGTCATCTGTCACACTCTCCACAATATTGGCCGCCATGCCAGCAACAAGGGCCAGCAAAACGGGTGACGAGCTGATGCTCCAGAAGAGAAACATTTCCCCTAATTAAGTTAATAATTAAAAAGATTCTAAACGATATGAAGCCCAAGTCTGTTACTTACCACGACTGGCTGTCGTGCTGCCCACATGTCCAAAGAGATTTGCATTAGGATCCCAGAAGATACGATCGAAACAGAGTACCACCTTGTTCAGATTTCCAAATCCCAACCGACGAATCGCCTGCTGTTTCCAGTCTGGCAGCGGTGGATCAAATTTAACTGTGTTGGCATGCTGTGCCTCTTCCTGCGTGACGGCTACCTTTAAGACACCCAGCGTAAGCGTACATACAGCCAAATCGGCCTTGTACGTCATAAGCGAGTTTGAAGTCTTTAGATTTTCAGCCACAATCTCAACGCCTTTGTTGGTGTACTTGATTTCCTTGACCGCACTGTTTAGACGAATGTCTATGTTCTCGGTCAGCGCCACAGGTACACAGGAATAGCCATTGCGCACTGTCGTGTGGTGTCCAATGAACTCAAAGTCGTCGTCCTGGTCCCAGTGCTTCAGCGACAAATTGTCCAGGCGGGTGGCATTTGCAAACTCCAGATTGGCAAAGTGCCAGTCAAGTATCAGACGATCACGTGACGATAGATATACCTGGCTGTGTAAATGAAATGAGTCAGGATCAAGAGTTCTATATCCATATATTGACTAGATTCTCACTAACCTCGGTCCGTTTTGTTCAATCTCTTGCAGCTTCATCTCCATTTTATGGCCTTCATTACGTTGCTCCGCTTCAGCATTGATAGCGTCCTCGAGCTTAATTTGCGTGGTGCGAATAGTGTACTCCTGGGACGCATAGCTATTTTCATTGTGTGCGCTCCTTGGCAGCCGCTGTCTAAGTAATTTTTGTATTTCAGCTTTGAGCGTCGCAATCTTCTGTAAAGTTGCCTTGAGCCGTTTTCGATGTTCAATGATTCTTGTTTGTGCGGCAATAATCTCGTGCATATGGGCAGCACGTTTCTCCTGCACAGCTTTATCTTGCATATTGATGATCCACTCCAGAGCGTCGCCCAAAGAAACGGGATTGTTGCCGGCGTAGTTAAAGTCCAGGCGATGCGATAAATAGCTAGCCGACTCAAGTAGGCGATTGAACTCACGCTCGATGACGTCATCTTTCTCCTTTGGCACCGGTTTGCCATCGGGGCCGTACAACGGACATGTCTGTTGGATGGGTACCAGATCCATGCCGATCTGTTTGCTCAGAATGGTCATGGGATTGCCGTAGACACCCGTTACCACCATGGCACCGAGGTCGGCAATGTAACTATTTTTGCGGAAGGTGGCAATGCGGCCGCCAACTCGATCTCTTGCTTCCAGCACAATGACATCCATGCCAAATTGTTGCAGCTGTTGCCCAACGGCCAGTCCAGAAATGCCAGCACCAATTACGATTACCTTGCCAAGCTTCTTACTAGGTATCGGCGATAGCCGCTTGAAAATTCCAAAATTGATGAAACCATGCCGCTCCAGGAACGAGTGTACTCGTCTCACCAAATTCGGGTCACTGTCGAAGGGCGGCGGCAGTCGTTTGAGCGCACTTTCAAAAGTCAGCTGCGTCTTGGGATTATCTACCCACATGTGCAGCAGACTGTTGCGTATGTTAAGGAAAACTCGATGACCGAGTATGCCCGAGCAACTTATGTCAGGAAAGCACGCTTCCTCGTTGGGTGTCATTTTGCTAAAGGGCAGGCGCGACTGAAAGACGGCACCTTCCTGGCCCGAGAGGACCGTGGGGGTGCTGTTGTCGCGCGCTTCTCCATTGGTCCCATTCGTGTCCTTTGCCAAAGCGCTGCGTGTTCCAGTACCTGTGCTTTGATTAACTGAAGTCTCTGACTTGCGGGTACGTTGGTCCGCCTGACCTTGACTGCGTTTATCTGATGGACCAGAGCTGCTCCCCGAAGAGCCGGAGCTACATTTGTCAGAGGTCGTATTATCTGCACTTACGTTTGCCGGTTTATTTGTATAGTCGACCTTGGGCTTGTTACGCCGGCTGGTGCGCCGCTCGTCGCTGGTGGCAGGTGTGTCATTGGAATCATCGTCAAATTTGACTTTTGTTTGGTTAGCGGCTTGGGCTCCACCACCACCTCCAGAACGATTTCGTTTGGGTGACGGCTCTCCATCGGAGTCATCGCTAATGAGAGTAACATACTCGATGGGCTCGCCCATTTTACTGGCACTGGTTCCACTGCCACCGGACTGAGTAGGCTTCATGCCAGAACTGTTGACGAAATTGGAACAAAAATGGGCTCTAAATCGGAACGCGAGTCACTTCCTTATTTAAAAACTTACATTTTATGGTAATACAAAATCAAAACTCAAGCCGAAAAAAAAAATATATGTAGTAGCTTAGCACAAATATATTTTACACATGTTAAATTTATTTGCCGGCATTAAATGTCGGCCTGGCCACTTGCACGCTATTACTTTAATTTAAAACTTTAAATGTTTTTTTAAGCATTGCAAAAGCAAATCCCTCGATGTGCGACGGCTTTTTCGTGTACTAATAATGTTATACTGTACTGTAAGTAACAGCGCTTAGCACGAACATAACAGTGGCACGAAACTCTGAGCAACAGATCGAAACAATAGATTAGTATTCAGCTAATATTGAGAATAAGCTGAATAAAAATACATTTTCTTTCAAATTTACAAATTAATTAGGTCAAAAATGTATTTTTATTTAGTTATAAAGGCTAAGCCTTAAGTATCGAATCAAACAAATTTGATCAGTGCTGTAAAATACTAATCGCTTTGCCTATCGATAACAAGTATATTTGGCGGTTATTTATGCATTTTAAATATATCGAAACACATACATACCTAAGCCATAAAAGCAGTGCGGCTGTTCACTAGAGTTGAAAATCATAATTAAAATTTATTGCTAATAATCTATTTGGTTTATTGTTATTAGTATTATTATTTTTTTTTTGATTTTATAAAAGAAATTTGATACATACATACATACATACATACATATATATATGTGTATTAATATACACAGTATTAAGATTTAGTCACGTCCGTCACAACAGCCGTCGTAAATAATCTCATTGGTGCAGCCTTGCACTCTCTCATTGAAAAAGTAATCCCAATGGCAGGTCAGCTCCTCAACTTCAACCCCATCGACACATCGAATATAGTTGTGGCAGTTGTTTGTGCTGCTGGTCACGAGCATCGTTCCACGTCCTTCGCAACGGTTGTGTGTGCAGACCACTGAGGTGGGAATGGCGCACATTTTCTTAGTGTCGTCGTAGAATAAGCCCTCTTTACACTGGCCCCACACAGGACTAATATCGTGAACAGTGCCATAGTCACCGCAGAAAAAGTATCCACGGCAAGTGGCTGCGTCCGGTTGGAAACCCTTGAGGGGCGTGGTTTTCGACAAACATACGTTCTTCTTGGAATGCGCGCTGCAATCTACTAGGTTCTTAGCTTTGCAGTTGCCACTCTCCACATCAAAGTATTGCGTCGCTGTACAGGACTGGAGTGTGTGCGTCCCTTTCTTGCATTCATAGTATTCGTTGCAGTCATCCTCTTGCCGAAACTTTGTTTTGTCCGGCAACAGCCCGCATATATTGGCAACATCTACGCAAATCGAGTCAGTTCCATGCTCGCACGACTGCGTCGTTTCATTGAAGTGCTCGGCGCCCTCGCAGTGGCCGCCCAGGGACTCGCCGTTTCTGCAGTAGAAATAGTTATGGCAGTTTGTTGGATCAGAAACCCACTTGCCATCCAGACCCTCGCACAGGTTGCCACAGTGCACGGTGTTGCTGGCCGTTGCCGCCACGCAATTCTCGGTGCTAGGTTCATACGCCAGGGAATCGGGGCATTTGTGCAGGCTGCCCTCGCCGTTTTTGCATTCGATGTACTCATTGCAGGAGCCGGGTTTCCGGATGTGGACGCCATCCTTAAACAGCCGACACATGTCCTCGAAATTATTGAGCGCCTGCAGCGACTGAGGCACGCACACGGCAAGCAGGATAAGCCCAATTCCGAATCTCAATGATGCTGAAAGCCAATGGGAAACTTTGTTATATTCGTGTGAGCTGTACTAACTGAACCTTGTTACGCAGTGAGTACGAAACACCTGACACTTAGAAATTTCGTTTACTTTTGCTCACCTTCTTGCATTTTCGACTGATTGGAAAATACCTTTCGTATTTATGCTTTTGATATTGCTGTTCAGTTGGTTTGGCTTTGACTAAATGGGGATTGCTGCTTGGCGAGAATTTATATATGGGACCGAATGTCGCTGGAACCTGATACCTGATAGCTGATTCTGCAACAAATTAGGGGTATATGTTCCCAGTGGCTCAAATCTTATCTCTGTTTTGCCAAAAATATGCAGCTACTACCAACAGAGTCGCTAGCAAAAATAGAGCTCTTCAAATGGGTATTTTCTGTTATATTAGAAGCTAAGATGTTTTACAGGTAATGTGTGATATATGCCTGATAGATACATAATAACCAGCTGGCCTTACCACTTAAACCAAAAATAACAAATTCTTCTCGGCCCATAAATCCTTCAAATTGATAAACTGATTGCCAAATGGCGTTCATTAACTCTATTGAAATAATGTCTTATCTCAGTTTTTGCTTGTAATGATAAATTGATGATTAAATAACATATACAGGAATGTTTGCCAAAGAGTTCTCTTCACACATATACCCTATACACGGATAGGGTATATTTTACATATGTACTTATATATAACATTTTTCAGGTCTAAAAGCAGTTTGGGAATTAATTAATCGGGCATTACTCCATATTTTCCTACGATTTTATATATAATATGCTATAAGTGAGAGAGATAGAGAGCGTGAGAGAGACGAAGATAGAGTGTTAGAGTGAGTGAGAGAGAGAGAGAGAGAGAAAGGGGAAATAAGAGGAGACAGACATATAAGAACGACAAACAAAGAGAGTCGGAAAAATATAACTTGAGAGAGAAAGACAGAGATGAAAACGAACTAATACAAATACGTGGCAGATTAATGAGGTCAATATCTGATACAACAGAGAAAAAATCATATCTGAGTAATATATATTCCGGTAGGATACTTTGTATATTCGTATCGGGGCACAATTTATGTGAAAAACATTTCACTCCCTATGTAACTTAAACCATTTGTCAATAGTTCACACGCGCATCAAAGTATGCTACAGATGTGAATTATCGGCCAAAAATTATGCCTAAAAGTATGCTATGAAAATAATGCATAATCCAAGTAAAAAGTTCCACTTGTGTTTTATTATTACCAGGAAGCACACAGAGCTTCTTTTAGCTCTATCATCATCCTTGTGTCTGCCAGGATTAATCAGAATTATTAAATTAATTTACACATAGTAAATTTATTTCTATAATTTTTGTTAAATATTTTAAAATATCAATATTGTACACTTTTTATATCTACAGTTTACTGTATTTATTACCTGTGATCTATTGTTATTTCTGTTAAACCTAAAACTAGATTAAGTTGTCACTCAATCAATATTTCCCAAATATATATACAAATTATATACTTTTAATACCAAAAGCTCTCTCTCATCATTTCCATAGATACTAACAGAGTTAAACAAAGACAGCAATCCCTTTAAGAATATAGATTTCGTAGAAAAGAATTCGGCGGAAATGGTGTTGTTCGTAAATGCTGTCAATGATATGGAGGAACGACAAGCTGACAGGGTCGATACGATTAGTTGAAGAGCAAGGCAGTTGTTAGCTGGAGACGACAATCAATAATTGGAATGTCAATGAATTAAAACATAATTACACACCTCCTAAACAGTTGTCCACAAGAAATTGATAATCCGGACAGCACTTGACAATAATAAAGATGATAAATCGCACAGAGGGTAAAAATAACTCAATTACGGTCGGTTAGCTCACGGCTATTTGGCGTATGTGAAATGCTCGCATATAAAGCCAGTCAGTCGAAATCGCAACGACATTGCGACTTTTCAGTCGATTCTAAACGCTAAATCGAGAACAAAGAAAAATTAAGAAAAATGTTAGGTGAGACAAAGCATTATCGCATTTTAATTATGGTATTTTTGAGTGTGTTTCGGTTGTGGGTGGGCTTATCTGCAAAAGAGCGAACAGTTTTAATTAAACGCACCCAGATAGGGTATTAGATGGAACCGGCAGGCTTGCCTCCCTATATAAAGCATATCATGCAATTGGTAGGCTTAGTATTGAGTTGGTATGCTCCTGTAGCATACACGGCTAGCTAATAAGTCATCTACAACCCAAGCGCAATGACTGGTAGGCCTCTGATACTAAAATACTGAAATACTAAAATACTAAAAGACTTAAATACAAAAATACTGATATACTGAAATAGTGAAATACTCAAATGGATACCACCAAGGATTGGCAATTAATCAAAATGCTTTCATTTTTGCAGCTTTCCACATGAGGGGAACTGTTCTGGCGGTCGCCTGCCTTATGCTGGCGAGTCAGGCAGCTGGCTATACTATGCAGGATATGTGTGCCCTGTGGTCGGGCAATGGATATATTGGTAATCCCACCGATTGCACCAGCTGGGGATACTGCAAGGCTCAGCAGCTTGTAGGCTATGGTACCTGTGAAAGCGGTCTGGTTTACGATTCGCAGTCGCAAACTTGCCAATCAGCATCCACCACGGCGTGCTCCACCAGCGCACAGAAGACGTGCAGCGCACTGAAGACAACTGGATATGTGGCCGATCCCAACGACTGCTCCAAGTATACATATTGCTTTGGCGACGGCACCTCCAAAACAGAATCATGTCCGACTGGCCAAACGTATGCCGCCAACAATAACTCATGCGTGTGGGGCCCGACGTGCAGCCAGAACTCCATCTGCCGTTTCATGCCCAATAATATCTTTGTTGGCGATCCGAACAATTGTGGCCAATATTTGAAATGCGTCAAGGGCTACGGAGTGTGGGGCAGTTGTAAAGAAGGATATATGTACAATGCTGCAACCGGAATCTGTCAAAAAACTAATCCATGTACCGATAGTGACGACAACAACAACAACAACAACAGTAACACCGACAGTCCACCTTCGACAACGTCATCAGGCTGCAAAACGAAAGACACGTACATAATCGATAACAAGACTTGTTATGGATTCTACTATTGCAACTCATCATTAATTGGCAATTGGGGCTCGTGTCCTTTTGGTTTGGAATTTAGTGTAGACGATCAAAAATGCGTTTCTCCTCTTAGTGTAAGTTGCACTTACTCTCGCTGCGCAAACACGAATTTGACATACGCAGTTGTTGCTGAAACAAACTGCATGCAGTACACCTACTGTCCGACTGGTGCCAAGAGCTATTGTAATCCCACCTATCCCTATCTTGATGAGATAAGCGGGCAATGTGTGCAGACTCCGCTAAAATACCCGATTTGTCAATAATGTTAAAGACCGTTGCTTAAAATATATATTCACGTTCAAATATAGCAAACTCAATTCCATATAAATAAAATCAGTAATTGTTGCACTCTGACCCAAGTATTTGTATATTCCATTGAATGGAGTTGGAGTGGTCGGAGAGTATAAGAGTCGATTAAATGGCTTTTAATACATAGAAGAAACTCTTATCTCGAATGTTCTAGTCATCACATCGAGGGCAGAAGTCACTCAATGATTTAATTTGACTATTGTGTGGAATTTATCATTCAATTCAAAGAGGCGTCCACATTCATAATGCCTGCCGAACCGCCTTGACGCCTCCGATACGCATACGCAGCATGGTGCCACCGAAACACTGAGACAACGAACCATCGATCCGCCGAGTCACCAATGGGCCATGTTATTGCCGTGTAATTTACATGCTGTGCGCTATCAGATGCGAGTGCTATCGCGCACACTGATATCTGATATCAGAGACAGACAAAGACATCGACATTGTCTTCCTTGGGCCTGTGCATTTCCAAAATTGATTTTTTCGCTAAACAGCAATGAATGAAAGAATGAAACTTTGCATATTTAAGAAGGTGCCGACCGGTGCCAACGCATCAGTCAAGTTGTTGGAGCTGCACGCGGAGCTAGCGATCGCAACAATTTAAGGATACCGATAACTATCACCGATAACCAACGATAACCATTAACAGCATGAATCAAGGTAATCTCATTGCGTCGCTGATCAACACTGATTCAAATTGCTAACGTTAACGTTAATTGTAGCTAGAGGAGTCCTGCCCCTGCTTGTGCTTGCCCTGGTTGCCCTGGTGGCCCTGGCCAGCGGCAGCAAGTTAAACGGCTTTGAGTCCCTCGCAATGAATGAGATGTGCGATTTGCTGCCCTCGGATACCAGCTTCCTGCGGCCAAATTCGTGCAACTATTGGGTACACTGTCCCAGTCATACCACCACAATGGAGGAGGGCGCCTGCGCCACTGGACTCTTCTATAACAAGGAGAGGGGTCGTTGCACCATGGCTGAAAATGTCGATTGCCCGTACGAGACTGCTCAAACCAGTGACGCCGTTGTCAATGTCTGTGCCAACGAAACGGATGGCGCCTTCCTGCCAGATTCCACTAGCGAAGATTGCCAGGGCTATATACTATGCAAAGGACATCGTGAGATCAAGGCCAATTGCCCCAAAGAACTCATCTTCAATCCAAGATCACGTTCGTGTGTCTATTCCACTCAGTACAATTGCCCGGGAAGCAGCGTCAAAACCAAATCGCCGGTTTGTCGCTCCTTATCTAACAACACGCATCTAGCCAATGAGGAGCATTGTCACAAGTATTATGTCTGCATAAACGAAGTCCTCTATGAGCGCGAATGTGCCGCCCAAAAGGCTTACGATGTTTCCCTTGGCCAGTGCGTGGCCGCAGCCAATGCCACCTGCTATGGCAATGCAGCACTTCCCCCACCGGAGAATACCTTCTGTCTGGTTAACGGCACAACAGCGCGTCAGGGCTATTTTGCGGACGATGAGTCCTGCAGCCACTACTACATCTGTAAGGGTGCTTCGAATGGCAAGCACGACACAAATCCCCAACATCTGAGTTGCCCTCTGGGCTCGTATTTCGACTACGAGAAGCTCTCCTGTCGCGATCGTCTTAATGTTCGCTGTCTACTGGACCGTTGTGCTGGCTCCACCTTGACCTATGTCAATGTGCTGGGCGACTGTCAAGCCTACGCTCGCTGCTCGGACGGTGTCACTGTCAGCACTGGTCACTGCCCCACCGACTACTTCTTTGACGAACGCAGCCAGGGATGCACTCCCATTAAGCACAACTATGTCGCTTGCGCAGCCTAATCTTGCAGAGGAACCCAATACACGAAGCGAGATCCGTCTTCACAATATAACTGTAATTGTAACTAATTAAATCAGACCTCAATTTGGTGGAAGTCAAAAAGCATCGCATATTCTTCTTGTTCTGTTTAACAAATATTTTTTAATTATAAGGCCAATATATTCAAGTTGAACAAGTACAACTTTTCACTAGAACTAAATCTATTTTGAAAACCACAAATATTTGCAGTAAATAAAAAAAAATACGTTATCAGACTGTGAAATTTGTCGATATTTTCGGCGAATTCGAGTACTCAAATACGAATACCTTGTACAACACATACTTTATGCCTGCTAATTAATACTGACGAGCACTGATAGTATGCAGGTGCTTGTACCAACTTACTGGTAGTAAGAGTCACTGTACCTGTGTCGATAAATGGCAAGGTGAGGCGAGAGCAGCGATATCACGAAAACAAACTGCCGAAATATCTCAGATACAAGGTAAATATCTCACACATCTCAAGGGAACTCGAAAATATTATTGGCCTCGCTCATCGGATTGACAATTCTATTAGTGGTTCAAACATAACAAATTGCAACTCGAACAAGCGGAATACTATGCCGCTTCTTTGAAATTATTTATTACATATGTACTAACGAGCAAGAGTGCTCAGTCGGAGCTGGTCGACTAGGAGGTACCCTGACTACCCCGACTAAATGAACTTATCTCCGAATTGACTAATGATGGCATCCAGATGTGTGTATTACCACGTACCAAGTCCAACTCTCTAGTAATTGAATTAAGATTTTTGCAAATATTATTGGGAAGGAGAAAATACGAAAGATATGATGAAATCGCTATATTTATTACAGGAATGTGAAGTCTCTAGATTTTATAGTATTAAAGCTGTACTAAATGAGCCCCAATTTATGGATTTTTATCGATTATAAATAAATGGGATGAGCTATCGAGAAAAATGATAAACTTGTATTGCTTCCGGCATACAGAAATATATTTTAAAATTTCAAGTGTGTAGCTAAAACCCTTAGAACAATAACAGGGGCTCCTTGGTATATGGCAAACTTTGACATCCATAAAGATCTTAAACATCCTCTTATTTAAGAGGAAATACAAAATAGCGCAGGGAGATATTTAAATAGGCCATAACCACTGCAATGTTTTAGCTTTGGGAGTCCTCGACAATACAAATAACAGCCGACGGCGCTTAAAAGGATTTCACGTTCCGGATTTGCCAAATATATAGTACCTTTAGTTATTAATATGTAAATATGTGATTATATGGATTTATCTCATTGGAGTTGAAGCCATCCGGTTATTGCTAGTTTTTGTTAATACATTTGCTTATTGTTAGTCTAAGACAGACAAGTATGTAGCTTTTATACTGTACGAGATCGCTTTTTTTTTTTTTGGGTTGTTATATACGTATTCACCAAGCCACTATACCATGAATGTGAAGAGGGTATAAAAATGAAGCTGTGTACTTAAATTTCATATGAAAATATTTTTTATGCAGCATTAATGAGTATCTAAAGAAAATGAAGTATACGCCTGGGATATACCATTACTTGTCCACTCTCCGCTTAATAATACATATATGATTTTTCATTAAGCAAATATTTATTACATTTAAGTAAATAATTTCAAATATGCTTAAAGCATTTCAAAAGTGAACACAGTTAAATTGTTTTTTAGATCCACGACACAAGAACAGCTAAGATAATGGTCGAAAGCGACTCCTAGCAATTGTTTATCATATATGTGTATCGAATTGTAAATCCCATAAATATTATGTCTTATCACATTTATATTGTCTTTAGAGTACACACACGAAGAAAATAATAAAAGTCCATGCTGAGTCAATAAATAAATGAGTGTATTTTTATGAAATTGATTGGACGAATGGTGCTGCTTTGAGATATGGTATTGGGATATACCATTGCTCCCGTGATTTTATGGGGCTGTTGTTGTATCGTCATCCATCATTGCGATACGAGTTGTGGGTTGGGTGGACATCGCGCAGGCCGCATAAGATATGATCTGGTTGGTGCAGCGCTGAGTCTGTTCATCGAAGTAATCGCCAGTGGGGCAATCGCCCTCGCCAATTTTGACGCCGTCTTGACAAATGGCGTAGCCCGTGCATCCATCATTCGATTCGTTGGCCAACTCAATGTTCTTATAGCCAAGGCCGACGCATCGGTTATAATCACATTGGATATTCGATCGGGGCACGCAGGCGCCATCAGCCCGGGCCGTGAAGAAGCGACCGTCGTCGCAGTCGCCGTGCTGGAGCAGCATTTGACCATCGGCATTCTCTCTACAATAATAATAGCCATTGCAGCTGCGGTCGTCGGAGATGAAGCTGCCTGCCCGTGGGCAGACATCCGGCTCGGCCGTCAACGGAGGAGGCTCTGTGATGGCGCACTCCACATTCTGGGGGTAGTCACAGTCGCCCGTTTTGGCACTGAAGTAGAAAGTGCCCGGACAGGTGCCAGGGACGACTTCGCCCTTCCAGCACATCTCATAACCATTGCAACTATCCACGTCCTTGATGAACACGCCATCGGGCAGAATGTTGCAATAGCTGTCGGGATCCATTTTGGTAACGCACGGAAAATCACGTATGCAAGACTCTGTGCCCGGATTGAAGTTCAGTCCGGTGTTGCAGACGCCGCGCTTACCCACTCCATCTGCACAATAGTAATATCCATTACAAGAGTACGGATCGGCGGCAAAGCCATCAGCCAGCGCCGCGCATGGATCGCTAGAGATACACTTGACATCTGTGGACTTCACGCAATCCTCACTCTCTCTATCATAAAAGAGACCTTTGTCGCAGGTGCCGCTTACGGGTTTGCCATCTATGCATTGTATCCAGGCATTGCAAGCGCGCGGATCATTCATCTTAGTGCCATCGATGACCAAAGTGCAAATGAGCTCTGGATTAAACGTGGATGCAACACTTGGAATCAGCACAAGGCCAATGCCAAGCCCGAGCAGTACGAGGAATACACTTCCATCTGCAAAGTGTATACATTATTTGAGAATATTTTTTATTCCAATCTAACAAATGCTTATTATAGGAGGAGTAGTGTTTGATCTGACCCATAAAGAATGTATATATATTTTACAAAGGAACACTATTAAATATATTATATATTATTATATATTATATATATATTTATTTATATAATATATATATATATATATATATATATATATATATATATATATATATATATTATATACATATATATGTATATAATATTTGTATTATTATTTGAAACATAATTCTGAGTAATACCACAAGCCATCACTTTGTATTCACTGCACTTGTAATATATTTAAGATATTCAATATATTTACGATATATATAAATATAATAGTATACGCACTCATATTTTGTAGTATCGCAGAAGTGACTTGACCGGGCTAAGACAACGACTAAATTCTTTCTATGGCCACGCGCCTATTAAATAGAACTTCTCGAGCTGTATACCTGATACGGGGCACATCATTTTTGGAGCATTAGAACAGAACCCAACTTGTCGCCATATGTTAAAATTGAATAAAGATTTTTATCAAGTGACTTAGTCAATTGATAAACTGTGAAAGGCCGCATACTTCCCACAGATAGAGCCATTCGCGAATCGGTTAAAAATACTTTAAAGACGACATCAGACACTTAAATCATCTACTAAAACAAATCAATGTTCAACTGACTACCTGCTATCTATATAATAAATAAATATATATGTATATATATATATATATATATATATATCATATATATATATATATATATATATATATATATATATATATATATATATAATTGACTAATTTTAAGGCTGCCTTTAAAGCAATATTATATTTATTGCTTAGATAATTATTGATTACTTTACTATATATATATATATATATATATATATATATATATATATATATATATATATATATATATACATATATACATATATATATATATATATATATATATATACAATATACTAATATATCTCTTTATGGAGACAATGTGTTAAATTATATCTAGATCTCATCGTATCATCAGCGTTTATAGCCAGAAAAGCCATTTTGATAAATGTTATTGCTATATCATATTTTAGCTCGGGCTACTATTATTATTTCGGGAATAGCAAACAACAACGAATTTTAAATATAAATGGTTTTATTGTTTCTTAAAATATTGACTCGTTTTTTTGGTTTTTCATAGCTTTCAAAGTTCGTTTGCAGGAGACGTCAACCGGACCCATCATGGTAATTCTAACGTAACAACGCTTCCATTCCATTCACCATTCAATATCCAACATTCCATCCCACTTATCACTTCTTCTCTTCCATAAGACTCCTCGCTGCTGCCTAAGAGTATGCTACATTTTTTACTTTTTGAGTGAATCATTCCTCTGGAATTCGGGGCTCTTGTTTCTTTTATCACATATTCAAGCTCTGTCGCGACAAGTGCTCAAAAATAGGTTTTCATGTTCCAATTAGTGTACGCATAATGGCTGCACCCAATGGGCGCTGGGTGTGGGTACCTGGCCTTATATAAAGCTCCAACACGAGGTAATCATCAATTATTTTTCTCAAAAAGTGTGAAAACGTTAGCAACTGGATGGAAATTCGCATATATTTCGCATTGCTTGTGGGCATCTGTCTCGTGGTGTCCCAAGCCGCCGAGCAGACGATTCATCAGGAAATCGCTGACCTGAGCTATGTAAGTGTCGGAGTGTTGGCCGGCCTTAATGGAAGAGGCTGATTTATCGATTGAGTTGATTGCAGATTTGTAACGGACGTGTGGATGGTGATTTGGTGGCCCATCCGCTGGATTGCAGTGCGTACTTTGCCTGCCACACGATTACCACGCTCTTCTACTGCGATCAGGGCCTTCATTTCGATCCCATTGAATCGGTGTGCGATGTGCCAGAAAAAGTGAATTGCACCCCCGTGGATGGCATTGCCACAGTTACCACCTCAACGCCAAGTGGACTTTCGAATGTCGATTACAATTGGTGGCTGGGCAGGCCACAGCCGGTCTTTGTGGCCGTCGATGTGGAAACTGGCCTGGCCGTGAGTCCTATGGAGCGTTACGACCCGGACCATATTGAATGCCGACATTTCGGCGCGTACTTCCTGCCCCATCCGACCAACTGCCAGCTGTACTTCATTTGCGCGTACGGCCATCTGCATCGGCATCAGTGTGGTCGTGGAACGCACTGGAACTACAGGAGCTCCGAGTGCCAGCTGAGCAGTGTCGCTGAGTGCTATAGCAATAGCCGTAATCCAACTCAGGGCTCACCCAAGGAACCAACCTCCACGCCTGGCCAAGTCACCGTGTGCTACATTGTAAATACCACCAGCACCGGTACCATCAGCACCAGCAGTAGCAGCACTTTCCCCAGCTTGCCCAGTTTGCCCAGTCTGCCCAGTGAGCGGGAGCCGACCACACACACAAGCGCTGTGGCACCAACACCACCAAGTCTGGCACACAGTACCTTGAAGTGCCCCTCGGAGCGACAAAGCTACCTGCCACATCCCGATGACTGTGGCAAGTACTACATTTGCATCGCGGGCATGCCTGTGCTCACCGCCTGCCCCAAGGGCCTCTACTGGGACCAGAGGGCTGGCTATTGTGACCAAGCCAAGAATGTCAAGTGCTTTCAAAATTAGCAAATAAATGCACCAAACAGATATAAGCCTAGGCCTAGAACTATTGCTCGACGTCAAGTACTCTACAGGTCTTGCATTGAACATGAGAGATTACTGCCTCAGATGGCTAGAACTACATTTCGCATTCGTAATCATCCATGTGCTTATACTTTATTTGAGTTCCTTTTGTTTTGACATTAGTGCCCTTGGTATAGGTAATGCCTAATTCGATCAATAAGATCCTTGCTATAAGATCCTTGCCATCGTCAACCGCTGCCATATTTCACGTCGCTTTTGTATGGTCTCCGGACTTTCCACTTCTGGTTTGGCCTGCTGCCACTGAAAGTCCGAGAAGCTGGCCTTCACACGCTGCCAGAACGTCACGGCACTGTTCTCGGGATGTGATTCATTCACAAAGTCCGCCGCAATTGCAACTCCGCAAAGCCAGAGCAGCAGTGCACATATAAGACGAGAACTGAAAACTTTTGATACACTCATTCTGAGGTGTTGGATATGTACTGACAGATGATTGCACTGTGCTTAGGGTTATTCTTATCAAGTCAGCTATCAGATAAAATAAAGACATAAATCGTATCCAAGTCAAGTTGCTTATCAAATGGCAATTGCTTTACAACGGACGATAAGCTATCTTAACTTCAATTCTTACAAACGACACACTTGGGAAGCAACTATTTTTTTAAAAACTATAATGAAATAGGCTTAAATATACATATATGTAATTATATATGTATTTATATCTATAAATCTATTAGAAGGTTAAGTTGCCTCTGCCAAAAACGAGGCCAAATGCGTTTGGTCTCAGTTTTAATGTAGGTTCACGTTTTACCAATTTCTTCACGAAACTCAAGTGCCCGACTTCATGTACAGCTGTCAACCAGCTGGATAGCGTTGCTTATTAAACCATTAAAAGATTAAAATACAGCTGCTCGCGTGGCGAGGGAGGAGATTCTCGTCGCGGGCCCAGCTTTGATAAATGATGTCCTCGGCGTCCTTTATCGCACGCTCTTCACTCTGCTAGCCAGCACAATTATTTATTTTCTTAAAGTCAACATTTCGTTTCAATTTGTAGAAGTCCCAAGTGCATGACTAGGATATACCCTGAACATCGTGCTCGGGTTCCAATGTCTCTAAAATCTTATAGTGATGTATGCCTCTAAACAATGGATAAACAAACGGAGAAAAACGGGCACTGATAATGACATAGTGAAACAGAAACATTTATGTTATCGGCCACGCCTCCTTCTGTGCGTTACACACATATTAAAGAAACACTGAACTCCAATATTCAATTAGTTCGTGTCCAATAAACAGCGTACTATTTACTCTGTAATTAGAGGTTATTATATGATTCTCTAAAACTATAAACACAAACAAATAAGATGCCCACTTGGGAGTGTCCAACTTGTAGATACCCTAAACATCGTCTGATCTGATTTTGTAGTAAATTTAAGTCTCTAGCTTTTATAGATTCGGAGCGAAACGGATCCATACACATGGATAGGCAAGCAGAGAGTTCTATCTATCCGGCTTTAAGAATTGTTTATGTTTAAGAGAAGGTCATGCCTTCTTCTCTCTATGCCATTTATTTTAATAAAAAAATTTAACTCTGAATTACAAATTTTAATAGGTTCAAAATTCATCTGAATTAATCTTAACGCCAGCTTAAAGATAAAATATATTTTCACTACCCGAACTCAGCGTATAGCTTACCAATCTAAAAAAAAAAAAAATTAAAAATTAATTTAATTGAAAACTTGTTGATTAAAAGTCGACATTTGATTTGTTGTTTTTTAATTCATAAATTCTTTAACATTTTATACATATGTATGTAAATATAACTAATTTACTGGTGTAAATAAAGCTATTTTGTATTACGCTCTTTACTATGATTAGTTATTGTATTTTTTAATGAATACATATGTATATATGTGTACATAGTAGAAGGTGTATATATATATATATATATATATATATATATATATATAGGTATGCAGATTGCGCTTTGGGTGATTCCTTTGCAAAAAACCTTAAAGCTTGAGTTCTGCTTAAGAAGAAATATTCTTAATAATACAAATAATTATATATGGATTGAAGTATCCGCTATATATATATATATATATATATATATATATATATATATATATATATATATATATATGCGTCGTCTTTTTAGTACGTATACTCCATGATAGTTTACTATATAATATAATATTACTATTTTAAAACACATTTTAAATTGCACACTAAATAATACTGTGGGAATAGCTATTTTTTGATCCAGTATATGTACGTGTTTATATATATATATATATATATATATATATATATATATATATAAATATATATAAGTATATAAATATTTTCATATACATACATATATATAATTAAAATATGTATTTAAAATACAATTGTATTCTTTATTAAATAATATTCCAATATTTCAATATTTCAGGAGTATCCTTTCTGATTATATAAATATATATATATATATATATATATATGAATATATGTAGGCGTGTGTATACATTTTTCGCAATATTTATACAAGTAAAATTTTTTCCTCATTACATTATGCGTTCAATTTTTAAGTACAGTTTAATTTTCATAGTTCTTGATTTAATTATAAACTATTATTTGTTGATAGCTCAAATGATATCTTAAGTACTATATATATATAGTCTAAATTTGTAATACAATACCACATATAAATATATAGATTTATGCACGTATGTATATACTATATGCCCAATTTAGTTCAAATTTTGTGGAATCATTTTGAATGGCAGGAAGAACGTTTATCATTCCTTAGGCACTACATATTCTATTCCAAGCAATTCTCTAGTACAAATACAAACAAAGAAAAAAGACACAATTATTATTTACATTATCAAAACTAGAGGGTGTTAAAACCTTCATGACGTTCGTTTTTGTACATTTTTTTGATGTTTAATTTGTATATAAGTTATCACATATTTTTGTGTCCAAAAGATATTGAAACTTATTTCAAATCGTTGTTTAAAATCGCTGTTCTAAATTAAGTTCAGGCAAATGATTGAGGTATAAATTGAAAAAGCATAACGAACATCGTACTCTATGTCAATTAGTTGGAGTATGTAATATAACGCTAATAATTGAAATGGATCTCTGTCAACATGCCATACGTAAGTCTAATTAATATTTGATATTTGAACAATAGTAAATATATATATTTTGGTTGAGCGCGCTCCCCTTTAAGTACGTTCTACATTGCCTATGACAAGTCTATTAATAAAAGATATGCCACAATTCACTCCCCATTATGACAAGCTTTCCGAATTGCATTAAAGAAAGAAATAAAAAATCCGAAACTTATTAGAACCATGTTATTATCTTTACGCAGTATCTAAAAACACAACTATACACCTAGACTTCGCCTTGCGTCGGGGATGCGTTCCAAAAAAATACGACGCAAAGTGAATTAAGATATTCTATCGCTATAGAATACCATATAAAGGTCGAAGATAGGTTCCAGGGTTGCGAAAATCTTACATTTTTAATATTAAAATTTAACAAAGCAATTAAAAAAAAAAAATTATGTATCATTAAATAACGACTCTTGGGCAACGCAACATCGAAATCTAACGACGAACAAGGAAATTAATGCTAATTGATCAGCGACGCAACTTCGAAAAAAACGCAAACCGGACCGACGCAAAGCAAGGTCTAGCTAGGTGTATATACTTTATATATAATATATATAGTTATTGACTCTTCATAGTTTAAATAATTTAAAGCGAAAAGAAAATTTCATTCACATGACTATGGATATGTCAACAAACTAATATACTCTTATTATGCCAGATATATCAACGGAGTATGAATCAAATAATTATCTACTTAAAATCAAGGGTATTATCTTTGCTATGTGTTTCTATAATTTCTGAAATGTTTTTGTGTATTTATTTATCGATAAAAATAGTTTTTACTAGCATTTTATAAGTTTTCTTTTCCATGGAAGAATGTAATCGTATAACTGTTTAATATGATTATATGTGCATATGTAGACCTATATATGGATAGACAATGGGAATGGGTAGTAGCACTTAGATGGAATGTTGATTATATTTGTATCATATTTGGACCCAAAGGTGCAGTATTAGCGATTATGTACATTGGCCGACTCTATTTAAGAAACGACGATGGATTACTTCTCCTCTCGTTTTCCATTATCTAAATCTAAGCAAATCTCTCATTCGCCAAATTGGCCAAGTGGCTGCATTAGACGTCAGTTTCATTGCTTATGTTTCGCTGGAGGTCCAAGTTACTTTGCTTGGACGTTTGCAAGGGCATCTGATGGGATATCTGTTTCTGCAGCAGCCGGGGATCAACATTGGAGGCAGTCGTATTGCTGGGCGAATTGTGCTGCGATCGGGGACTGGGCGGCGTTGGCGTGGCTGGTATCTGATGCCAATTAATACTGTTCTGCGATGTGATGTTGCGGGTCTTCAGCAGTGGTGGGTTCTTCGTCGACGTGGAGAATGCCATGCCACGTTTCAGCGGCACTCTAGGGACACGAACACAGGTACGCATTTAGGTGGGAATGCATTAGGATTCGATTTGATGGACCGTTCGTTACATAACACATGTTGATGATGCGAGAGACATGCCATGTCGTGAGACATCATGAGAATATGCAATGTTACATATATGCGAATATAGAGAATTGACACAGAGATATTAAAGCACAATGATACTATATATATTATGATTTCAATTGTTCCCATCTTCGGTCGGACTCACCTAGTTGGACTCGGCGGTGGATAGGAAATGCCACGATGACTGGGCGACAACAATAAGTTACCCGAGTGACTAGTCGTTGTGCCCGGCACAAGCAATGTATTGTTACTATAAGTATGTTAAATTTCAGTTTAGAACCGATCAGACCATAATTCGCTCGACTACATTGAACTGAAGCATTGAACGAACCAAAACGGAAATCATTTGCAGCTACATTTTCAGTGGATCAACAAAGATCTAGAAATATTAAAGCGCGTGCACATAGAAATCTCGCCTTTGGAACTAAACTTATGAAATAAAAATTTTAATTTACAATAATATTTAAGTTATAAGAAACAATTTAATTCCGCACCATTTCTACAGAGGCACGTATGTGAAAATCTCAATTGAATTATTAATTATAAAAGCTATTTTTTTTTTAAGAAGAAGAGCAAATAAATAAATTATAAACTAGAGCTACCTATTGTGGAAACCAATCTTAAGCTAAGCTCTCAATTTTAGTTATTTTCAGTTGCTCTGGCTGCTCCTAAGAAATGAAAATGCAGAGCACAAATGCAAAACAGAAGAAAAATATTGATTATGGTTGGCGTAAGTGATGAGTTCGCAGGCAAATTAGAACTTGCGGTGATAATTTGAGCTAAAAAGCGTTGTTGATGTTGGCTTCGATGAAAGACACGAGTCAAACTGGACTTTACATTATATGTAGAATATATATATTATATATATATGTATATTTATTTTAAAATTGTATGCATTACAAATAAAAAAATATATTATAAATTAGACAAACTATGTGTATATGTATGTATATATAAATATGCGTGTGTTTTGTTGTTTTTGTTTTTGTTTGTATAGTAAGTGTATAGTAACATTAACGACGTATACGGACGGTCTTAAGGACTTAAACAAATGACTGGAAAATGCTAATCAGAAGATGAGTAGTGAATACTTTTGTATGCGATTGCTTGCTCGAGTGCTTCTATTAAGCAGGAAGCTGATCATTGTCTGGGCGACTTACGTTTGGTTATGTTGCAAGTTCAGGTTGGGCAAACTCTGCCCCAAATGGTTTACCGGCTGTACAGACAGGGTGTTCGCCGATGTCGATGAAATCGCGCCAATCTTTGGCTTTGCCACGCCTCTAAGCAAGTGCTGCTTACCCTTCGACGCTAAGCCTTGATTACCTGAAATTGATTGGGTGAAGGTGAGTATCGTACTGTTGCCCAGTGTGGACTACATGGCATTACCCATTAGGCTGGAGCCCTCGTCGCTGGAGAGTGAGTTAGTCTTTTCAAAATCAACGGATATATTCCGAGAATCGTTCCACTCCACGCTGCCGCTGTGGCTGTTGTTCGCACTCGACACATGGCTGCCGATCGAAGAATTGATGGGCGACTTGCGCACACCTAGCGAATCGCCAGCGCCGCCGCCTGTGCCTATGCCGCCGTAGCGTATGGTGTCCCCTCCATTGCCTTGCTTCAGTCTTTGGTATATGGTCTTAGCTCGCCTTAGTGCGTCGCACCAGTTCTTGGCCTCAATGCACTGCAGCGTAAAGCCTGTGGTGGGCAACTGGAACTCGTTGAGATAGACACAGTTCAGCGTGTTATTTTGCGTCAGATGCACGATCAAGTGATCGGTCAGATATGGCTGGCGTATGACCTTAAGTGCGCCCAATCCTTTCTTGGCCATGCCCTTGCACACGAGCAGTATGTCAGTCAGGAGAAAGCAATGCACATCGCTTTTGCCGACATTGTCCTTGAACTTATGGTCTCCCTCCATAAACAGATGCCGCACCTGGTTGGCGGGGCAGCCGCGCATGGGAGCGCACAGATCAAACATCTGACTATGCTGCTTGATTAGCTTGTCCAACACCTCGTTGTTAGTGTCCTGCAATTGTCAATGGCAATGCCATTATCGAGTCTGATACACCGACAGATATTTGCAGATACTTACCACCACATCATAGGATTCGATGCGAGCCATAACACCCTTAAGACGCTCACTCTCCTGTCGCATTGTCAAGTGGTTGTTGACGCTACCTACAAAATTCTCCACGCTGTGTATCATAATGTCCATGACTTCGATATCCTCCACATCACTCATGTGCTTCTTGATGGCCGCTAATAAGAGACTGTACTTGGTTAAGCGCTGCATGGGACGGACGACGATGTCGGCCAACCGCAAGCGGTTGCACATCTTCTGCGACTCACACCAGGCCAAGTATACAGTGAAAAGCGCGTTGTTTTGATTCAGCTCTTTGCAGTAAAACTGACAAGTGCTTTGTTCCGCACAGTAAACCTACAGATCAAGACAAGATTAGATTGTCAACTAGAAATCCGATTATAGTGGCTTCTACCTTATAGGGCGCGAAAATTGAAGCGAATGTTATGAAACCTTCTTGGAAAAAGACATATCTCAATGGCTCATGTGTCCTTAAGCTGTGCGCAACCATTGGATATAGACATTGACTCCAAAATTTAATATTTGCCTCGCACACAGATCGCACATTTGAGAACAGTCTGTGCTGATCGACATCAGTCAGCAGGCGTTCTTCCTGCACGGCCTCCAAACAGGCAAGAAAGAGCTATAAAGCAAGGAGAATGTATATAGATTAGGGATGTCTATAAGAATAAGGACAAGGAAAAGGATTCATGGAATACTTACGTGCGTGACCGTTTGCAGTGCGTGAATGTAGTAGACCTCTGTGGTGACCAGCTCCCATATGGCAGTTTGTATCTTAATCTCACCATCACTCATCGCATTGCTATCGACAAAGTCCCGCCACGATTTGTCCATGTTCTGCAGATAGTTCAGGGCCTCAGAGAGCGCAGGATTTTCGGAGCTAAAAGCATCTGGCCGCTGGGGCACACCGTTCTTGGCATAATTATTGAGCAGATCATAAAGCTGACTCTGCTGCGGATTTTTTATGCCGAATATTGAGGACCAACGACCAAGTATCTGCTTGCCGGGGGCATTGCCTGACTCACTGGTCTCCTCTGTTGAGGCAGAGGATAGAAGTCGTGGAGGTCGCTGTCGGGAGCCCTAAAACGAAGAAATTTTCTTCTAATAACTATTACACATAATTTGCATAAACTTACGAAGGATGCAGCCTTTTGCAGGGACTTACGACTGCTGTCGCGTTCTGTTATAACAAGATGATGTCCAGCCAAGTTCTCAACGTCGGTATGCTCGTCCAAGAGACTTGTCATGTTCGATGGACCTATTCAAAATCAAATACCATTTACATTAAGAATTTGTATGGGATGAACAAATGCAACTGGTCATACCCGTATCTAAGTAGCTAATAGTGGGAATATTGTCTGTAATTTTGATCTGTGAAAAGCTAAGATTTCGCCTGTGCAGCATGTGCCTCAGTGCATTTCTGTGAATAAACAATAGAAAGTTCCAAATGTATTCTCTATCAAGTGGTTCAATAAATCCAAGACTCACTGCAATGTTGTGCCTTTGGAAGCCGGAATGAACTCCTCGTCAGGGCAGGGCGATGCGTCCAGGCAAAAGGATACCGAAAAATATTCCGAGCTTGAAACCTAAAGAAAGAACGTAGAATTATTAAATAGAACACTGCGGATATCAGCCTATTCCTTGCATGTGGACTTGAACCTCTAGTCCCTTACTGAATATATCATTTAAATATATAAATGAACTTTCCGTTCCACTCAAAGTTCCCTCTATTATATCATAGATAATATGCCAAATAGATTAAATTTTAGAAAATATGGGGTGATGACGCCCTTGCCATTTCTTGCAGGCAATGATTGATGGGAGAGGATGAAAGAATAGATGTCCAAACAAAAAGAATATATTGAGTCCAATTGGTCCATATTTTGGTCTCCATTTGAATGCCTCGTGCTACTCATTATAGATTAGGCTGAGTGCAACACGCATTCCTCATCTTGCCTGGCTGGATGACTCACCTCGCTGCGTGTTAATAACGGTTTCTTGCGATGCATTAACGATGACGTCATGATCGTTGATGCTACGGTCTTAGAGCCGCCATAGTAACTATATGGTATCGAAGAACCTGAACCGATCGCCGACGATTGCAACATATCGCTTGTCTGGCTCTGCAAGTGCTTAGATGTAGGCGTTAAGTAAGTTGTCCCAGTTGCACTGCTGCACACCGGATGTGGGGCGGAGCTAACGCTGCAGCGAGCAGCTGATCCGATGCCGGCCTGACAGCTGCTCGGCGAGAGCATCAGCGACGGCGATCGGCGTACAAATTGTGGTGCCTGCGTATAAATCGTAGGCGGTGGAATAGTTGTGGACGTGGTGTGTGGATGTGACTTGCAGACCTTGGGGGCTTGTCGTAATTCCCCCTATATAAGGGGTGTTTTTTTTTTCGTATTCAGGTACGTATTTATTTATGTATGTATGTGAGAAAGGAGTAGCATTTAGATTGGAATGGATAGTTATCAAATAGAGAAAGAAAATGAGAGAGAAAGAGAGAGAGAGAGAGAGAGAGAGAGCAAGAGAGAGAGAGAATAAGCATAAGATTTTTGAATATATTTATAAGAAAGAAACCAATCAGAATAACTGAAAACGGAGTAAGGCATTTCTAACTTAAAATCAGGGTATGATATACCCTGGAAAACTATTAATTATAAAGTAAGCAGCGAAACTATGATGAGCCGGCGACAGAAAGTCTAGCTTCTGCCGATAAGTGGAAATCGATGAATGTCGCAGATGCGAGAAATGTATCAAACAAAAAACATAAATCGAAAATAATACAATTTTCTTTTTCACATTTTCACAATTTGGAACTATGCCACTAGGGGAACGGCCAGGTGGGACGGGAGTCGGCTGGCATAGCATGTTTGCATACAAATATATCTACTTACATACACTACACTATATGTATGTATATATCGTATTGCGAGGCATGCAGTGTTGGAACTAAATGCCATTTGTTCTTGCTATTGTGAACTGTTTAGCCATATCTTCACTTACCGATTGCGTCTGCCGGCCAGGCGTGTCCGCTGGCGCTGACATGCCTGGGGTCGTGGAGGTTTCGGCGGCAGTTGTGGGTGCGGCAGCGCCGTGCTGGCAGGCTGGCACCGGCGTGTCGAGGCCATCTAAGTGGGTGAGACTTTTTGATTTCAACTGAAATGGAACAAATGGAAAAAGTGTGTGAATGACAGCAAACCGAAATCCGCCAAGCGTCGGCCCAATATCCGACATTTTTATAATCAAATTGAATTCGCAACTTCTCGCACCAGCTCAGCCCATGGCATATTAATATGCATAGCATACAAAATAATAACAATTAGATTATGTGCAACTTAACGACAAGTGCACAGCCCATGCAAGTTCTAGCTCTGCAACTCTTTAATTTGCAAAGTGGTCCTGTCTGGCTGACACGTATCCGCCGACAATTCACAATCCGCAACACCCAAACCCATGCCCGATGCCATAAATCAATGAAATGGAATGCAGGCTCATAAAAAAAAAATAACAACAACAACAACAAAAATAGAGAAAATATATATATTGCATATACTATGCAAATTCCTGCATTTGCATGTTTTCATTTCGAGCTGATTGCACCTGAAAGAAACTTGGCCAATCAATAAAATAATATTTTTTGCGCTTGGCTAGCTTGGCTATCGGGCTTGGCCACACCAAAAAAAAAAAAAAACAAAAATAAATAAAAGTGAAATTAATATACGGTTTGTTCAGTCAGGAAGGAAAACTCTCAGAGCAAGATAATTAAACCACTTAAAGCATATTCAGGAGCAGTGTGCGCGAACCGTTGACTTGGCAAATAAATTGATCCCAAATATGTTCCTAGCAATAAATGGCCAAGTTATGGCAACTATGATGACAGCAACTAATCTCCCAACTTTTCTAACAAGCAACACGAAATCCCAATGTGACATAGTTTGTTGCTTCTTTGTTGTTGTGCCGCAGACACAAAAATACACTTACTCAGAGTCCTGTAGGACAAACGAGAATTGAAATATAAGTTGACGAAGAAGAGACAAAATACAACGTATAGTATAAGTAGCTCCTTTCGAGATATCTTAAGATAAACGAAGATTAATACAGAAATAAAACGAAAAAATAACATTAAATAATAATAATAGAAATAATATGAATATAGTGTAATAATTCAATAATAATAATATAAATACCAGAAATAAAACAAAAGAAACCATATTAATGTAATATAATAGTTTAATAATAATAATATAGAAATAAAATAAAGAAATAGTATTAAATAATATAATAGTTCAATAATAATAGAAATGAAACAAAGAAATAATATTAATATAATATAATAGTTTAATAATAATAATAATACAGCAATAAAACAAAAAAAATAATATAATATAGAAATAAAAGAAAAGAAAACAAATAATATTAATATAATATAATAGTTCAATAATATTTGGCATAGCTATCAGGCCTGGCAAACAAAATACCCCCATCGGGTTGCTGATATTATTTAAGTATTTTGCCAGTTTTATTTAGGCTAATATAGTTATTTAGTTTGGGTTGAACCTCGTCTTCTATTTTATATAATTCAATTAAATAAATGTAAGGGCTAAGTACACCCCATCGGGTCGGGCATATTATTCAAATGTTTTCCATTTTTATTTAGGATATAAACTATAATTGTTTAGTTTAAGTCTGTTCTTCTATTTTATATAATTAAATTAAATACAAATTAAATGAATATAAATGTAAATAAAATAAATATAATAAAATTACACATTTAGATTTAGCAAATGCCAAGTTGTCCCAGGTAGGCAGACATTTACCTAGAAGCACTCTCCTCTACAGCATTCTGTATTTTTGATAAAATTATAATTCACCTCTGAGAGGGCAAAATAACAATAAATGAGAAAGTGATGACAGCTAGCATCTGAAACTCTTACGAAAACAAGAAGAAGAAGCAAGTAAATAAAAAAAGAAAGAAATTGAAAAGTCTTTATTCGCATGTTACAAATTGTTTTCCGGCAAAGGAAAGTGCCCTGCCGTGCTGTGCTGTGCCTTGCCGTGCAGTGGCGAATGGGTCGTTGGAATGGGTCCTTGCTGGAGCTAAACATTGACTCACCTGCAGTTTGCTGGTTGGCGGCGACACGACCAGACAGATTTTCATTGTTGCACGTAAAAACTCCTCGCGTTTGCTTCTCAGGTCCGCCGGCACAGCGATGGGCGCTGATGTGGCGGGCAGAAAGGGATTCAGGTTGCGCACCAAGGCACTCGCGTTGAGGCTTTCGGTTGGCGAGGCGGACATTTCGATTTTCTGACCCGGATTATGTTGTTGTTGTTGTTGTTGTTGTTGTTGCTGCTGCTGCTGCTGGTTTGCTGTTGGATTGCTTTGCTGATGGTGCAACAGCCGCGTGGGCGAGTTCAGGCTAAAGAGTTTGCGTCTATGACGACCAGGCGTCGAGGAGGAACTCGATGCTGGGCTGGGCGTTGGTCCCTGCGGGTAGCTAACACCGCTTTCACTAAAGGTCGACTCCTGGGAGCCAGCACGACTATAGGCGGGCGTTGGCAGCTGCGCGGATCGCGTGCCAGTGCCCCAGCCCGTATATTTAACAGATGTCACGTTACAGTCTAGCTGCAGCTCCTCAGGCTGCAGCTGGCCCTCATGCAGGTCGTCGTCTTCGTAGGTGCTGTGATACGTCCGTGCGGTAATTTCCGGCAGAAAAGGATTGTTTGGAGAGGTTAACGTATACTGATAGTAGGCGCCAGCATCTCCGCTTTCATTAGGCAGCGTAGTCTCGACATCAGCATCGTCTGGTGTATCCTCTTCGGGAAAGGAGCCCGTGTTTAGGTCATGCAGACCACCAACGCCACTGCTGCTGGAAAGCACATGGGCGCCCAGCTGCTCCCACTCCCCGGACGACGAATTGAACGAGGAGGCGGTAAAGCCATCATTCGAATGCCCCTGACAGCTGCGGGAGCTCTCATTGCTGCTCCTAAAGAGAAAGTTCTGCAGACGAGTTATCCTGACGGAGCTGCTCTCACTGGTGATGCTGCAGCTGCGACTGGCATTAGCCGGGATAGCCGGCTGCTGATCAGCCATCCGATTGCTGCCCAGCTGTTCACCTCTTCGTTTACCCTCTCTCTGTTCCGGCGCCTCATTTTTGATGCTGCTGCTCATCTCGTTGCCCATTTCGATATTCTGCTGGCTACTGGCCCAGTGGAGCTCAGCCTGTGAGCCCCTCAGTTCGCTCAGCTCAAAGTTGCTCTCCAGCGAACTGCTAGAGTTGGTATTGGTGGTAGCTACGCTGCTCAGGTGCTGGTAGGCGTACTCCGGCGGCGTACACTCGTCGGGACTGTCCAGCAGTAGGGCCGCGTTAATGTGTCCGCCAAGTGCCAGGCCGGGCAGATGCAGTTGACTGGCAACCGAAAACGGAATCCGTCCGATAAGGTTGTTGTTGTCGAGCTTGGGCAGCGGCGCCGAGGCGGAGCTCTTGGTTTGGCAATCGTCCGACGTCGATTTGACCTCCAGAGAGCTATGTATACTGCGTCGAAATGAACGACGCAACCGTTCAGCTAGTCTTGACTGTTTGGGAGGTTTGTCCTTTGACGGCTTCTCCTTAGCGTTGCCAAGAAGATGGACCTTCTCAGTCTTTTCTTTTCGTGCCTCCTCCAGTATTTTCTCGTGCATTGGTGCGACCTTCGGTTGCGCGCCCCACTTCACCAGTAGCTCTGACTGCGTTTTGGCAACGTCCGTTCCTCTGACGCGTTTCTCTGGATTGGCGTATACAATAGATAGCGCCGCAAGGCCACCACCCATTACGTTGAGGCTCCTCTGTCGTGCTGCTCATAGACAGTACGGCCAGACGGTTGCCACACATGGATAACTATAAATACGTATATATCCAGCTCTGATTGGTTTCAGAACGACTCAATATTCAATATACTTAATTCGCTCTTAATTCGTAACTAACTTTACAGTCATTAATTTAAGAAGCGTTTGGTTTTCCCCAAAGAAACACAATGAATTTCTCGAATTCGCTTGTGGCCTACTTTAACTGTTAAAATTATATATTTATATGCATTCTATTGCTTAATTAGTTCATTTAAGTTGGTTAAGTGTTGATTAGCTGAAAGTAGACAGATCACAATCAGAAATCAAATCAATTATGATTCTGTCAACACCTGTCGAGAGCGGCTATAACCCAGAGAGTAAATATATCGAGCTCAGCTTATTATCAGAATAACTCAATAAATAAGTAAATAATTGTGAACCATAAACCATTTATAACTGATAAAAATCGAGTTGTCAACTGTCAGGTATAGCTCGTCTCCTTGTCACAGGTTCCATCTGCCAACTGAACCGTATCTCATGCCATTACTCACCTTAGTTAGTTTAAAAGCATTTTGATATCGTCTTATTTATACTTTTTGCGCGCTTTCTTCCTTATACAGAGTGCCTGCCTCTTACCGTGCATTTATTTTAGAAAAATTATTTGTTGCCTGCTTCGTTGCGTTACGTCTTTTCACAGACATAATTATGTTGGATGGAGTATGCCATATGGATTTCAATTACCTGTAAGAAAAGGATAAGAATAGTTGAATATCAAATCACTCGAATACTTAGATTAGACCGGCCAAAGAGCATACTTAAAGAGCTAGTTTTAAATAAATAAACCACGTATTCAAGCTGGAATGGGAAAACCACATTCCACGCCCAGTCCTTTCTAGGCCTGGCAAACAATTTGCCTCTGATGTCATTTCTATTAGCCATTTTGCACTTTTTGTCAATCATTTGATTTATATCGCTCACTATGCCACAAAACTTTTGCTCAGCCGAACAGCAGCGGCCAGGTGGAGGAGTGGTTGAATGGTGCAGCTCGGACACCACCTACGTAAAAGGTAGAACGAAAAGCTAATAAAAAGTAGCGAAGCAAGCCAAGCCCTAGCCATGGCAAACCAAGCCAAGCCGAGCCGAGCCAAGCATATAAAAACCGAATGCATTCTTCCAAAAACAAATTGTGGTCAAGAAGAGGCTACGACTGAGCTATACTCTAGTCAGACTTTGTTAGATAAATCACAGTGTATTTAATATACATATGGAATACTGATGGGTTCATAAAAAATATTAATTTTGAATTATTTGTATATATATATACATATATATATATATAAATACAAATATAACTAAATTAATAATTACTACTACTTTCAAGAAAACAGCTGTATTATATAAATATACAAATGGGAATGTTTATACAAAAAACTGTGTCAACTTTGTTATAATAGATAAATAATGAGGAAAAAAATATATTTATTTATATTTATACCATAAACAAAATATTTAATTTTTTTAATTTGCACAAAAAACTTAGAAGAGAATGCAAATTTCATATTTGGGAATTTGTTTCAATTAATATATGATATAAGTTGCATTATATTATACAATATATGTTTTATTATATTACATTATATATGTTTAGACGAGTTTTAATAAAAATATATGTATATGTCTACATATATATATACTTTACATACATTTTTTTTAGAGTATTTCTCGTTCGGCACTCAAAAGTCCCATTTTTGTATTCATGTAACACAAATATTGACTTGTAAAGTAATACTTTACGGTCGTAGCACACGGTCCGAGCAAGGCAGTTGAATGCTAAGGTATATATTTGAGTTATTTTTAAATATGGAAAAAGAAACCGACATAAATTCTATTTATACTTTACTTTTTTATGAAAGGATTAAAACCATAGAAACAAGACGAGCTTAATGCAGTTTACACTTTCCACGTTTTGCATTGAAAACGAACCACTTTCAAGCATCAGGATATAAGTATATTAACGGAATATATGTATATAGATGTAAGTATGTATTTATAAGTGGAGCTCATTAAATTGGTTGAATAGTTTTGACCTCATTGCACTTCCGTTTGGAACGGAACGAAACGACTTGGCTGGCCTTCTTCTGAAGACTTCTTGTAACAACTTGTGAGGCTATCTACAAATTTTAATGTGTCAAAAGCTGTTGACTCCCTCGATGGACTGGAAAATTCTAAGGTTGCTTCGAAATCGATTTAAATGTTTTGCTTGCGTGTTTTGCGAGTAACCGTTACTGTTAGCATTACCTTGAAGGCCTATATATGTATGTGTGCACATTTATATGTACAGTTAGTTCTTTATGCTGTACGTACAGATGGAACAAAAGTGCTCGACTCGATAATACCCTATATGCACACAGAATAGCTATATTTTTACATGATGCTATAAATAAGCCCTAAAATCAGTAATATATGTCTAATATTATTGTGTTGTCTTCGAGGTAGCTGCTAATCATATATCTAAAATATATATCTAAATAATGGTATGCATGTAGGCCTAAGCTTGGTTAACTATTTTATTTGTGTATTTCAATTGTCATCGATGCAACTCCATATCTATTCCATTTTATGATTACAGGGTATACGCACATACTACACGGTGCCTTAGGCTCGCCGTAAATTTCGCTTAGCTCATTTTGATTTTCGATAAAGCATACCACGGGGAATACATAGTATGCTACGTGGAAACTAGAGTCGAAGTTCGACTATGCTTTAACTACCAGTTTAACGAAGACCCAGAAACAAACTTGGACGAATTTTTGTACAGCGTAAACTTTTTTTTTCTTTTTTCTCTTGTTGCGGGCTTGCCAGCGAACAGGATGTTTACAGGACATTTTACTGCTTATTAACGCCGTGTGTTCGTTTCATAGAAGCTCTTCAAGAATAAAAGTAATAATAAAGCTATGAAGACTTTGAAGACTTTGACAGGCGCAATTTTATGTAAAGAAGAGGAGAAATTTATTAAATTCTTAAAGTTCCAACGAAGTCTATTCTTTGTCAAACGCCACACAAAAAGAAAAAAAATGGAAAAAGTAAACAAAATATGAGCGTTCATGTATGTCACTGTATCTGCAGGCATTTATCTAATTAAATAGCTTTACATCAAACGAATGTATAATTAATTTTGCATTTTACAGCGTATTTACTGGTCGAGCACTGCCAATTTGAGAATTTTCATTTTATAATAATGACAAGAAAGCACGCAACACGACAGGAAATTGAATGCACTCTCCAGCCAAACAGGAAAACTATTCTACGGCGGGGAACACAACGCTGAAAAGCCAATCAGCATCATTATTATTATTACTTTCTATGCCAAAAAAAAAAAAAGAAAAACAAAACAGAACAACAAACAAAATAAAAAATAAGTAAAGAAACAAAAACTAGTTACACAGGACACAAAAGTAACATTTTGCTTTAGCCTTTGCTGGATTTGCATAATTTTACGTTTGCCCCAAGCGTTACAATTCGCAACGAGTTCTAGCGATAAAACGTCGGATATCTGTCAGCGATAGCACAATTTGCTAATTATATAAGTTATATCGTACACTCTGGTTTCAGTTGCCCAGGGACCAATTTATAAATTTCGTAATTTCATGCGACTTAAGTCGAAAATCTTGTTTGATATCAACTCTCAACTCATGTTGAATGCCAGACAAAGTTTGCTTTGTCTAGAATCTTGTTGATATCTCAACTCAACTTCAATGCCAGACAAGGTTCTCTTTGCAATTTCGGAAGCAAACAATTCAAGCCACAAAGCAAGATTTTGGTTTACTAGGTAGGTAGGTAGCCGAGGTATTTGCGACTGTTTTCAATACCAAATTCATTTATGCCTCAGCAGACGAATTCGCAGACAATCAAATATCATATTTAAAATTAGAAAATTTCGCTTTCGCGCGCGCTTCCTTCCTTGCATTGTCTTACGTCATTTAATGTAATTCACGGTGACTTTGCCGCAATGCTGGCAAGGTTAGGGCCCCTGTATGTGTCATCATTATCGCCCTCGCCTCACGTGGCAATGCTTGCCGCTACCCCAGGCCGTGCCCCTACCGCTGCCCCACCCCTCCAACCGCTCCCACTCCCTTCGTCCTAGCATGATGGCCCTTCCAAGCCTTGCCAATACCAAAATCGATCGTTGTGGTTCCTTTTCGTGAAAAGCTATATATTTGTTATTGTTGTTGTTGTTTTTTTCGCATTCGCAGCCATTTTTGTTGCTGCTTTGCCTTGTCTGATTCCACGTTATTGTTGTAAAAAAAAAAACAACAAAATAGAAAAAATTTACGTAAGTCGTAGGTGGCCCAAACCTCAGATGCCGCAGAAATGTTGCACACGCAAATTTGAGTTGCTCGAGCGTCCGTGCTGTCCAAAGTTGCCTTTGTTTGCCAATTTTTATGAGCTCCTTCTGCCAGCACCTACCTGGTCAAATTCTTCACACGCTTCGAGCATAAATACACCCACACACACACATGCGCGCACAGAGACACACACATTCACACGCACACAACACCTGTAGACTAATTAATGACAAATTTCTCCAGCTACGTGTGTGCGTAAATTGGTATATAATAAAATAAGAGCGTTACGCCTTCCCAAATTCCATTTGTTTGCAAATTGTGTTAACGTTGATTTAAGGTGATTCAATTAGTTTCCCTAAAATTGTGGAATTATGGTCGAGCTGCTTAGCTCGACTGAGTGAGCGCATGTCTAAGAATGTAAATGGTTTCTATTTAAGCGCAATTGATAATTATTATACCCACAGGGCTCTTGTAAATTATTTCTCACCCAATACACGTTTTTTGGATAGCAGACGAGAGACTATGTAAATTGTGACTTTCAATAATGGGTTCACACTGAACAGAATATAATTACGAGACTTTAGGGAATTTGCTGGGTGGGCAACGCAAAACTCTCCACTCCACAGCAATTAAGGACTCTTAGTAAGTCATTTGTCTACAGATAATTAAATATTTTACTATATATATAGGGCACAGCTATAAAATATTCATACTCAAGTAGTAAGAAATTATTTCAAGAATATATATATATATATATATATGTATAAATATATTTGTTAATATTTATTCATGTTCAACTATGAACAGAGAGAAACATGCAAAGCGTTAAATATGTCTTTATAGATTAATACGTTGAATATTGGCCAAACATAAGTTGGAGTCGAATTATTAGTCAGTTATATCCCATTTATGTAGACTAATAAATAACCAAAGTTGGCTAGAAAACGAATATATAAATATAATCAACTATAATGATAATTATTCCGTATCAGCACATTACTTTTCCAATTTTTAGAATAATACTTTCATACTAAATATATAAAACTAACTAACACAAGTATCTAGTATTTGAAATTTGTGTTTTGCAAATTTGGGGCGAAGGTCGCATAGCATCTGAACTCCAAAAACTACACAATGACCTCATTCACTACCTATCTGCACAGTAAATTTGAAGTCTCTAGCTTTAATGGTACACAAAAATGAAAATAAAATTATCGATAATAAGGAAACGGGATGAGTTATCGAAAAAAAAAACCAACTAGTAGTGCGTATAGTATTCACTAGTATACATAACTTTTCAGATCTCTAGATGACTATATCGACTCATCTCGTCGAGCTGATCTAGAATATATATACTTTATGAAGTCTGTAAAAATAATATACCCTGATTTCCCATTTTCAATGAGTTCAGGGTATAAAAATAAAAGAGACATGCTAATATCTAAGTTGACTTCATGAATGTTCCCGAAACAAATCACAAAGCTTAGAAGATTTAGTCAGTCACGCTTTCTATGGTCGTACATATATAATATTTATATATATATATATATATATATATATATATTATTATTATTATTATTTTTTTTTTTTTTTGTAACATATATATTGAAAGTACGAAGCCTCCACCATCAATAGCACTCTAACTATAGCACAATTTCTATAAAACACTATATGTAGTCAGTCCAGACTTACCACATTCATATTACTTAAGAGTGTATAATTCGAATTTCAAGCCTTGACTATTTTAAATAATAATATTTATACTATACCATATATAGTATTTAGATAAAATTGCCACGACTCTATATTCAAAATTCAATAGCAGCGAATTTAATTCGGATCGGCCAGTCAGCCAGACGGACAGTAATACGCGCATTGACCAATACAATATTCTCTTTTCAGTCCCTGAACGTGCATTAAAAGTAATACATTAATAAAGTTTGTGCCAATTGTTGCAAGTTTATTACTAACCAATTAAGCAACGAGAAGCGAATAAAATTACCGAATTATAGGATAGTAGTCGATCTAAATGTCATTTACAATTATGTCTGTCTATACCATATAGTTTACAATAAAAGAACTTTCTAACAAATTATCAAAGGGCGATTGTAAATTAAAAGATAACGAACGTCATATGATCAGCTAACTCAAGGGCAAAACTGGACTCGAAGTTGGCTGACAATTTGTCTTAGGTCGCATTCGGGCTCGTTAAAATATATGAAAATATTTATAAAATGTGTAAACATAAGATACGTGATGTTTGCGTATAATTTCACTGTTTAGTTAAAGTGTGATAAAAATTAATTAAAACATTCATTGCATTTTATTATATCCTGTTTGGCTATAGCCACATTCATAAATAACAGTACAAATATTTATGCTTTGGTTTGTTGTCGAAAAATTCCACCGACCGCCCTGCCCCAAAAATGCGGCAATATTTCTCAAATTAAATTTGATTTATGACTTTTGTCCCATCCACAGCCGCAGCCACAGGCAGCATAGCCAGAGCAGCAAGGAGCCCAGGACCAAAACGTAATATTTACCAGTCGCGCTTCCAGCTGTACTGAGCTCAAACTGGACATGTCTTCTTGATACTTGTTTGTATTTACTTTGACTCTCATCAGGTGCCCACATGACTAGGGGGAGACGTGCTGACGTCATCGCTCGCACTGCCTCCAAAGATGTCTGATATGGCCATTGAGGCCATACGGCAGACATGACCGCAAAGAGAGCAGGAGCAGACAAAATCTCTTTGTGTGTACTGGCTGTATGCACTGCGCGAAAATGCGAGCACAAACAAAGTAAGTGATTATATAATCTAATTTTATCGTACGTTAATATTTTATTCAATTACATTAAAACAAAATATGAGCCAGCATTCTTTAAGTTTTCCAAATAATCTAATTTAAAATGTGCATTAAATATGTCTAAAATATTTCCTTATACATATATTCTCCTTAACATGTGCATATATCGTTTTATCAGCAAACAATTTTGGATTTGGAAATAAAACGTTTTGCATTGCAAATTTATGGAAAGCAGCGAATTTCGATTATATTTTGTGTGTGTTTTTCCTCAAGATGCATAAAAAATATGAAGACTCTGCGGCTGCAGGCTGCCTATTGGCTGGCTGCTTGGCTGCCAAGCTGACCTTTCCAAGATGTTCGCTCGTAAAGATTTTCGTATGGCTGGCAACACAAGGAGCGCGTGCCTGCTCATAAATATTTTTGTTTTTGTTTTTTCTTCTTTTTTTTTTTTTTGATTTTGTTATTTGGCAGCCAGCTCTTCACTGGTCGGCAGGTGCTCAGTTTTATTGCAGCCTGTCTACGGTTTCACCTTGGCGAATCGAATTGAATTTCCGAGCATGAAGCCAAAGCATCACTGGAGGCCAATTTAAGCGGCCGCTCAAGTCCACGTTGGAGGACTTAACTGCTTCCAAATGTAATTAGCATCTAAATGCATTGACGAGTCACGAACAGGAGGCGTTATAGTATATACGTATATATAGTCATCTGGTATCTAATGCATATTACAGCAGCCAGTGTGCCAGAGAGACATGTGCTTGTGTGTGTTTCTGTGTGCACTGTGGATCGCGTGGGCTGCACCAATAAGTATGCTGCATAAAATGAAATTGGGTTATGCATATTTGAAAGGATTCGTACACGTTGCTAACGCTTTCCGCTGCAGCTAGCCAGCTCAGCACATTATATATATAGAAGAGGGAAAGATGCATATAAACTACATCGTCATCGTCATCGTCATCGCCATCGTCGTCGTCATCTTTGCACACAGACAACAAAAAAATCTATCTAAATCTCATCATTTAACAGCTCATTTATTAGCGAACGTAATCGATATTATTATCATATTAATGCCGGCATCAATGCGCCCACACCGCGTATACTTTATATAATGACTAATCTCTTGTATATATGTATACATTATAATAAGTAATAAATTATAACAGACTGAATTAAATGATAAAAGTGACCAAACAGGCTTCGCCAGACCTACATCGCCTTTAATCAAATACGTTTGTATGTTATGCATTCACTTAAGTGGTAATATATGTAAGTTGTCAATCCGGCTTTCCTTCCTTCCTGCCAGTGGGCCCTCGGCTGCTGATTCATCCTGTCACTATTCACTATTCACAACAAATCGCTTTATCCACCCGCTTGCATCTGAGTCGAGAAATCAGTTATTTCAGTTAATTGCATTAGGGTTTAAGGCCGTGGGTGTCTGCTATATTTGCATGGCCATCAGAGGCAGATTCTCGAGGTGATTTTTGATTTCGGCTTTGTGTTTATTTTGTATTTTGTATTTATATAATTTCGTTATTCATCGCTTTGCCTGCAGAACTTGTTATTCATTACATTTACACTTGTACATATAAGTATTACGCTGCACTTAGTTTTGTTTGTTTTTGGGTTTTATTTGTTTTATTTTTTTTTTTTTGCTGGTCCCCGCGCAAAAACAACCACAACAACAACAACAACGCCGACACAACTACACCAACAACACAAAAACAGAACGTAATCGTTGTACGAATGCAGAGGACTCGTAGTCCTAGTCCGTGTTAGTTGTCGTGGGTCGCGAAAGTCCTTTGGTTGTCCGCACAGCGCGACGTACCGCAACGAACTAAAGCGGCAGAGGACATATTGGTTCGTTTAAAGGACGAGGGCGACGAACATGGCATTGGTAGCGTGAAAGCTGAGAAAACACACACGCTTGATAAGGATAACGGCGCCCAAGGACATTCGAAGAGAACTTTCGCAGATTGCCTTTCAATTGACACGCATGCAACTCTCTCTTAACTAACTCGCCTGCCCCTGCCTCTAAGGGATGATTTGTAGCCACGGACGCGACAAACATTTCACCTTCAATCTACTCGAGTTTTTTGCACTAAATGGCAATGTCCAACTGCGACTGCTCGGCCTAAAGATACACCGCATGACAAGGCCTTGAACGTAAAATATTGTTCAATCGTTTCAGTTTCATTGTACAAAATTTTTGCAAAAAGAAAGCAAATATATTTAACTTAACTTAACTTAACATGCCTACGGTAATTACTTTTTGAGCACGCCTCGCACGCTAGCTGCTAAGAGCCGTTGCGTTCTCTCGCGCTCTCTTGCGCGCGCTCTTAGTGCGGGAGCTTTCAGTGAGCTTTCTGCGATAAGCCATTGGTAAACAAACGTTACGTTCATTCATGGAAACAGCAACAACGAATTTTGTCGAGCCCAGCGCGAAAATATAAACATTCCGACATAAACACATACATATATGCACAAATATAAGTATATATATGCATATATGAAATAAATATATATATATATATATATATATATATATATATATATATATAGATAGATATAAATATATACATATGTTTGTATATTTATGTAGACGGCGATTTGCAGATTCGGTCAACTCAAAAGAAATAATCAAAATAAAATGTGCTGAAAAGCTCAAACAACGGCGCCATGTGCCATTGGCTATGACTCATGCCGCTTGGCCCGACTTATCGTAAATCATGGTTCACACTTTATAGAGCCCGCGAACGAAATTATTGATGTGCAGCCACAGCTTATGGGATGCTAACCTTACATGAATAAGTACCAGACATAAAGAAATATTTTCGACAAATTTTACAATGTCTCAAACTGATGTACGAACACTTATACGCAAAATAAAATTATATTTGTATGTTCATACATATGTGCTTATTTATATATACAGTAGTATATATAGTATGTATAGAGATCACTATAAATTCAAAGCTTATGCAAATATATATTAGCGCAGATATTTATTTATTTATATATACACATGTTTCCATGTCCGTCGGCCGACTACGTACATATATGAGATGCGCCTGCATTTGTATTCATTTAGTCATTCAAATACTCGTTGTTGTGACACGCCTCGAAAGCTCTAAACGCCGCCTACTGCGCCAGCGCTTATTGTTATTCCTTGGTTGATTACGAGGGATGCCCATAGACTTGTGAGTGGTACAATTCTTTGAATAGTATTTCACGTATAACTTGTAACTTGTACCTTTCAATATTAAGCCACACTAAGTGACTTGAATGACTGATAGTCGGACAGAGGTGGCTAGAGGTCAAAGTGGAGCCTAGAAGCTAGTTATAGTTATCTTATATGATACAAAGCTGGTTATTGATATAATAAGTACAAAACTTTTTGTTGCAATAACCGTCTGTTATATTTGAAAACCATGGAAAATCCATTAATAAATTCTTTAACAATATAAATTTGTAAGTTATTCAAAACAGCTGAACATACTGCTTAGAATGAAAGTAATTAAAAGAATTATCGTTTATATATTTCAACTCAAGATATTTATCGGTAACCCATTGAACTGCCCTCGTGTGCCGGCTTTTACTACACATTGTGCCAGCGGCATAAGCAACAATAACGAAAACGACAATGCCGTGATTCATCGCAAAAACTCAGCGAGACATATAAAATATATATGTGTTTATATATACACATATATATATAGTACACAGAGACTATACAAATATATATGTATGTGCATGTATCCATATAAGATTCCAAAATTAAAGTCCCTGTTTGAAGTGCATGCATTCGAATAAGCGTGACCGGAGTTTGCCTCCGATTTTGCAGCTGCTAATTATGCGAGTGTGTAAAAATAAAACTGGGAAGAGCAGCAGCAGCAGGGATTTGAAAAAATGGGACAGTTCTTAATACCAGAGCGTTATTTAATTGCTACTAATATAATATATAGGTTATACTTATATCATCAACTCTGCCACACTCTGTCATCACAGAGGTGAAGATATTTCCATTTTCAACCTGCTCACGACGAAAAGCAGAGTATATGCACAGGAATTTTTAACTCTTCTTTATATATATATATATATATATGTATATTTTAGAGATCTATTAAAGCTCTGCAGCTCTTTAATATGTTTGTAGACCATTAAAACAGCGACACAATGAAATAATCTGTTCTGGTTTTATTTATAGCAATAATGCCGAAACAAGTTTCTAGAGCGCAGCTCGCTTTATGTCCAAGGTTAATCGATTTGAAGGTCTGCAGTTGCCAAATATTGTATTTATCAAAATGAGCTAAGAAAAAAAAAACGTTATCAATGGACTCTTTGAATGCTCATTCCGGTAGAGTTAAAAATCCAAACTCAGAGTCAGCGATGTTTAGTAGGCCTCTAAATATACATATTAACTTTAGGCTATTAGTAAAAACTCGCATTTAATTATAAAACATTATAATATTAATGTTTCACGCCAAATAGTTGATGAATTAAAATCATTAATTATTATATATATACTATATTTATTATATATTATTATTAAATATATATATATTTATTATATTATTATTTTTAAAAATTCGAAATTAGAAAAAATATATAAATATAAAATTTAAATATTCTAACGGTTGCATTACAGTCTTTAAGATCTTAACACTATTTTAAACAGAAACACCTAAAGGAACTCTAAAATTTCTCAATTCCTCATCAGAATGAGTTGTTAAAGAACTACCTTGTACTGGTATACCAAATAGCTAATCTTAAGTATTTCAATTTGCACTAGCTGAGAAGTTTTTATTTATTTTTAAAGTCCAACTGCTGCCCATTGATGAATAAAATAAATTTGAATTCATTGAGCCCAAAAACAAAATACATTTGTACAATTAAAGTGGGTTAAATTAAAAATTCATTCAGGATAAATTGAACTTATGAACGAATTGCAATTGTTTGCTTTGAGTTTAATTTGGAAGCCCCATTGTACGAAAAATTTGGAATCGGCCGAATATTATCACGCGAGCTGAAGAACTAAGCGCCGTCAATGATGACGTAATTAGCTCCGCTTCCGGCGCACGGAATGACGAGCTTGTCGCTTTGTGGTTGGCCATGATTAATACTTTCCGAGGTACATTGAGCAAATAGTATATAGGCAGGAGTTAGCACTCAGAGAGAGCATACACTCGACTAATAGGTCGACATAGCGGAGTTTAACCAGATAAGGCATAACAGTTCCAATTGCGATAAGATAAGGAGGCGACCCGGCGCATGCGTAGGCGCAACGACAACGATTTCGGTATATGCTTAAGCCATTTCGAAACGCACCTGTTATCTGGACGCGTTATCTTATCGGGGCACCTGGGCAACAGATTGCAAAAGCTACAAATTCTTTTCACTTGTTTTCAAGTTTCTATCTGCTGGGCATTCAGTTGAGTAGCGACAACCAAACGAATACGAATTCAAATTCGAATAGAAAACGAATACAATTTGAGTGTGTGAATACATAGAGAAGACAAACGACTAACATGGTATCTGTGGAGACAATCGGTTCGATTTTCATCAAAGCGCTTAAGCTGGTAAGCCTTGAGTACTATATACAATAGAAATTGAGGAAACTAAGTCCTGCCCATTCGGTGACAAATTTTAGCCTTGCTTGGCTTGGAAAAATGTTGAGCAATGCGACTAACTGTGCTGGCCTTATCGGGCTTATCAGCGACTGGGTGGGTTACTTATTCGTAATATTACTCATGTATACGAAAAGCACAAAATGAAGTGCGGGTCGTGAGTGCGCAATAGGTCTGGCAAAAGCTCTGTAGGGCGGGGCTAACGAAAGATCGTTACAAGGTCTGATTCATTAGCCACAATAAGCGAACTTAACTTAACTAAGTTAATTTGGAATATCGTTCGATTAACACTTAATTCTTGCAGATCATCAATTTGGTGGTGATATTTCTATATCGCTGGGGCGATGGCGGCGAATTCCTGGGCATTGGCGGCACCTGGAACCTAAACGAAGAGAAGAGCGCCGATGCGGAAATTGTTGCCTCAGGTGTGATGGTTGGATTCCTGATATACACGGGATGCCATACGATTGCCTACTTATTTGGCACCACCAAGCACAAGGGGTAAGCATTGAGTCCTATTTCTCTAATTGATTCCCATACTAACTCGAACTCTACTCCCGCGCCAACCCAGCGAACTGTGCGACACCATCATGAATGTGGTGGGCACCTTCATGTGGATCGCCGTGGGCGGTGTGGCGCTGCACTACTGGAAGGGCTACATGTCAGATGAGGGTTTCCTGTACGTCAACTCGGAGCGCCAGGTGGGCATTGCCATGGGCTCGCTGTGCGTCATCGAGGGCGCACTGTATCTGCTCGACACCGTGCTGGCCTGCATACACTACTCCAAGGGCGACACCGACTACACGCAATGAGCAGTGAACAAATAATCGCCGCTGGAGCAACTGCCGAATAACTGACAGCATATTTTTTCCATTTTTTACAAATTTCAGTTAATTCTAAGTGCAAATTAGTCTGTAATCTATGAGTCGTTTATCATTTTATCTTATTTACCCACTAACTAACCATTTATGTTTCGCTCCAGCTATACACTCTGGCTAATACAAATTGCTAAGATCAATACAAAGAAACAAACAAACAAACAACATTTCGAGTGTTCGCATTTGCAAGGGAAATATTACTTTAATATATCTCATAGCACACATGGCAGAGATTTCTGTTTCGCAGTTGGCGTTCGGTTATTATAAATTCTAAACAGCTCGTGGTTGTGTTTTATAGGTCTTGTAACCTTCTCTGAACTAGCTCAGTTGCATCTTTAAGCGGCATTATTATTCAAAGCGTTGCCCGCTCGCCATAAAAAGCGAAATATTTTATGTTTGTACCTGTACAGGTACACATGTATATATGAACGTAAATATATATATAAGTAAAGGGTTGTCTGTATACGGATCAAGGCTGTGAACAGGTTTTCAGCTAAGCCGCTTAGAATCCGCAAATCTAATGTATTTCTTAAGAAACTGAATTACTCAATCTATGAAATTCTCTTGGCTTACCCATTCCATTGAATAATCTCACTCTCCTGTTTCTGAATATTATAAAAAGAAATATTCTTTTATCTGCCTAATGCACAATGCTCTACATAATCATAATTCCTTAGGCATTTATAACATAAGAACATAAGAAACGAATGCCAAAGCCGATTTCCTGAATGGGGGAGGGAGACTGTTAAAAAGCTTACGAAGATGACGGTACGATGACTAATTGACAATTGTGATTACATTGCAAAGCTTATGCACTGAGAAGCTTTCCAAGTTTTCGATAGGATTTTATGAAGATGCTTGACACATGGCAAGAGCGAGAGGTAAGATAATGATGTTCATCTGACTAGGTTTATTTTCTCATTAGAATTTAAAAAGTGATTATAAAGAAATTTGAAAAGTAATGAAGATTATAGGGTGTAATAATGATAATATTGCTGATGGTCATAATTACTGATACTGATGATGAGGATGGTAATGAAAATTATAATAATTATAATACTATTAATGATAATTATTTGCATTATCATTATTTTGGTCATTATCAGCATGTTCAAGCATTATCAATATTAAAATAATCATTAAATAACTATTATTACTATTATAATATTCCTATTATTATATTTAGTTATAAATAATTATTTAAAATTTAGGAAAACAAAAATTATTTTGTCCAAGCAGAGCACTGAATGCGACTGGCTAGTCTGAGGTCAGGGCAGCAACTGAACTAGAGTTATCGAGAGCTCACACTCACACTTTTTTAGGTGACAACTTCCACTCGAAATAGAGCTGTTTACTCTTTAGTCTTTGTGGAGTACCTCTTCATACTCTTTACCGAAGTGTAATGAGTACATGGGTTGGGTGCAATGTCAATAGGTTTTGAGCGAAACCTTGAAAATTTTAATATATTGATTATAGTATATATATATATACTATATATAGCCTCTCCAACTAATGACGTGATAAATCGGAATTATTTACTTGAAATTAATAATATAGCCCATTGTAGAGTGAAAAAAAAAAATTATTAACCAGATTCCAAGATATATAAAATATATACAATAAAAAATTTATAATATATGTATATATACATAGAGGTAATCAAAACCTATGCATGAACTCACCTGTATTTTGGGCTTCCCGCGCCCATCCACCGCGTCTCGCTGCTGCTTGAAGCTACTGGCTCTGGCGACACTCTGAGCGCAGAGCGCACAGCGCCGATTCGCAGAGCCATCTTCCAGGTTGAGAGCATCAAAGAGCATTGGCTGATCCTGAATAAAGGAGTTGCGCGAACGCTGATTGAGCAGCTCCAGTGTGCGCGAATCCAGGCTTTCGCGGTAAACATTGTGAGCTCTGTCCAAATTGTGCTCGAAATCTGTATCCAGATTGAAGGAGCTTTGGCTGCTGTTCCGCGTTGAGGCCGATTGTTGGCGAGAGAGCGCAGAGCTGCTGCTTCGCTTGCGACGCATCACCACTGTCTTCGGTGTGCTCTCCACGGATGAGGAGCCGACGAAGGAGGGCGTGCGCGGTAATGGCAGACTGACTGTTCCAGCTCCAGCTACACTTCCATTGGGTTCGCGTAGTGGCGAGGGCGAGTGCGATAGCGAGTGGTGGGGATGGCTGGAAGTTGGGGTTAATGGCAATTGGAGCGTTTGGGCTTGAGGCATCTGCTCAGCTAGACTCATGATGGACTGCTGGCGTTCCATCTGCTTCTCGTAGCCATTGAACTTGTCGTAGTCAATGAATGACATATTGGCATAGCTGACCATATTGTCAATGGCTTGCAGTGATTGCAGCGAGGCGCTCCACTTGGGATTCAGCTTATCTTTTTTGTCTTTTTTCTCCTTTTTCTCTTGCTTCTCCGTCAATCCAATCAACGTGCTCTTGAACGAGGCGATGAGCGTGCTGGAGCGACGTTTCTGAAAGTTTAGCTGTGGATTGTACTTGGCTTCGGCAGGTGTCAGGGATATTAGCGACGGCTTGCGTTGCATAGGCGACTCCGTGGAGTCCTCAACTGGCGTTGAGGTCAGAGCCTGCGTGGATTGTCGGCGAGCTGGTGTCTTTATGGAGCTGGAGGTGTCTGCCCGGCGTCGCAATATGGGCGAACAGGTGGTATTGGTTGCGCCATCCTCGGCCAGCGAATTCTTGCGCGGCGACGATGGCAACATCGGATCACCCGACTTCTCCGCCTCCTCCGACAGCTGCTCCAGCTGCGGTTCAATAAAGCTGCGACGGTTCGGTCTTCGCAGCATTATCATCGAACGACTTCGCGTAAATGTGAACGGCGTTTTTCCCGGTTCATCTTTGGACTCATCGCTGCGCGCTAGATTCTCCTTGCTTCCCGTGAAGGTGTTGAAGAACTTGGACATTTTCATCCGAAAGCTATGCGTCCGCTCCATTTTGGGCACTGACTCCACCTGTGACATTGTCGCACGCCGCTCTGCATCGTACTGTTCCTTAAACATTTGCGTAATGTTTGGTGTCGCTGCTGCTGTTGTTCCACTCATAGATTCCGAATTGTTGTTCTTTTGCACCATGTTGTTGTTGTTGTTGTTGTTGTTGTTGGTGTTGCTGATATTGTTGTTGTTGCTCCGATTATTGGCCTTTGAATCGTTTGGTTTGAGTTTTGCATTCGTGGCAGCTTTACTGATCCCGTTCTTATTGCTATTTATGGTTTGCTGCTGCTGCTGTTGTTGCTGTTGTTGCTGTTGTTGCAGTTGTTGCAGCTGTTGCTTCTGTTGCTGCTTCTTGTTTGTCTTTTGTAACTTCTTTTGGCCCTTCGCGACGCTCTTCGCCTCTTTGCTGGAATTCATTTTGCAGCCAATTAACTGGAAAAACAAAGAGAGTTAGATAGGAATACTCGTAGTATAAATACATGACAGGTAAGTATATTAATAGCACAATGTAACTACTCTCTCGCTCTCTTGCTCTCTCTCACTCTCACTCTCACTCTCACTCTCTTTCTGCAATGTCTTTGCAATGATATCTGCTATTTGCCGTGAGCTTTACTACATATAAATCGGCATTCCAGTAGTGTTTTCATAGAGTGCCTAAAGCGAATATGGATAATGATATCTCATTTTGCGACTTGTCTAATCTATTGCTTGGACTAGTGCCCATATTATTAAAAATATGAGACAGCTACACTTTAAAATACCCTGTATAAAAATATAATAAACAATGTATAATATTGATTGATTTCTTCGTAATAATATATAAGCTCTTAAGCTATTTATAAGAATCTATTAGGCAATTACCATGCTAATGGAATGCAAATTTTAAAATTAAAAAACTTTTAATTATAAAATATATATTCAATTTTAAAATTAAAATTAAAATTAAATTTTGAAATGCATATTATAGCATATGTTGATAGTACGATAATTGAAATATTTAACTACTTAATAGTAAAATATAATATATAATAGTATCAATAAATAATATATAGTGATTTATCTATTAAGAATTTTTGAACAGTCTTAAATTCATTTAATGCAATTCTCCGATGTAGATTGTAGAGCCTATGATTCGCCGTCTTACTTTGATATGATGCATCAGTTGCCATTATCAAAGGGGAAGTTGGCGACAAATCAGCTTCGGTTTATTGATAAGGCACCAGAATATACTGAAGCGTAACTCTTCGGATGAACTATAATGTCGTAATGCATGCAAGATTTCTCATTTCTCCCATTCTTTCGCAATCTATCTTCGTTCGTAGCTGTTCGTAGCAGTTGCTGTGGAAGCAGAGCAACATATTCTGCCCGAATCGAAGGATCGTTGCATTTGCAAACGCTCTTTCTAGCCCCGCAAGTAACATTGAGTTCGAGAGCTTCGAATTCTCGTGTCGCAGTTAAGAAGCGGGCGAGATATCAGTTTGGCCAACGGGTCGACAATATTGTCAAACGGCGCAAAAATTGCTATGGAGTATGGAGTTTGTGTGTGTGTGGTGTGTGTGTGTGGTGTGTGACAAGCTACGGACACCAACAACACACATGACAGAACACAAAGAGCAAAACTCTTATCTGAAACAATTCGGTTTTTTATACCCCCTCGCAGTAAAGCTCAAAAACAACAGTTAACAGTTTGATAAGATTTCAAAAAGTCACACACAAATTCACTTGTCTGCGTGCTTCGCAATATGCCATTTCTGTTACCTGGTTCAAAAATGACATCAAACTAATAGAAATACTATAAATAATCTATCATTAGTTAAACACGTACATTTGTAGGAATCCTACGTAAAACAGGAGATTCTCATGATTCTCACCTCTATGAATATATTCAATTCGCTTTTCATTTAAATACGTAATTGAGAAGGAAGAAAGAGAGAGACAATGCGAATGGGATCCATAATGAGTTCAAAACAATGTGATCAAGTGAGAAAAAGATATTATTAGGACTAAATCAAAGTAAATATATGTATCTATCGTTGACATGTCGTCAAATACCTCGTTCTTTTCTAACTTTCTTTTACTGTTTCTATTCTGAGTATTTTTTGTCTTTCCCAATCTCTCTTCTTTCTCTTTCTTCTTTTCCATCTGTCCTCTGTCTCTTCCTTTTCTTTCACAATATTTTCTCTCTCTCTCTCTTTAATTTTTCTGTTTCATTATCTTTCATTCCTTATTCTCTTTCTTTACCCTTCGTTTATTTTCTCTATCCATAGTTCCTTAGTTTTTAACACTTGATATTATCCCTATCTCTTCCAGTAGACCTATTCCTGTCTATCTTCCGACCCTCTCTTTCTCTCTCTCTCTCTCTATCTATCTCTTTCTTTCTGTCATCATTGCCCTTGTACTTAATAACAATCGTACATCATTTATTTTCATCACAGTCTCTCTCCCTCTGTCTCCTCTTTTACCCTATCTCTCTTACTATATATAACTCTTCTTTTCTCTCTCTCTCTCTCTCTCTCGCTACTGACATTTATGCAAGTTCTTTAATAAACTAGAGTACTTTAAGCTGCTTACTTTTAATTATACATATTAATATAATGAGCTAAGTAAACCAAAGAAAGTGCATCTTTCACATTTTCTCTCCACACGCATCTGATATATTATTGCATAGATCCGTATAAGTATTGTATTACAACTTGCTGTGTATATCGATCTTATTCGAAAACCAGTTTGCGGTTTCAATTAACGACGCGTTGTTATTGCAGTTGTTGTTGTTGTCGACACAAGATATTGACACTGACTGACTTGATGAGTATTCATTTAAAATTTTTCCTAATGACACTTACTACGAAGAGGTACAAAGGTATTTCAAGCTTAATACAACGATATTTAAGTATTCATAATTTAATACACAGTATATATGGCCTTTTATATTTATAATAATTTCTTAATCTTCCCATAAATAGTTAGATCATAGATCACACACGAGTATAGGTATACAGATACACATTTAACTATATATTTTTCATTTTCTTATAAACAAAATTTCATGTTTTGCAAGGCTTTTTAAAAATGTTTTATATAACATTAATATTAAGTATTTTCGTATAACAAAAAGATTATTATTACGAGCAAGCAAAAATCATATTTCTTAGTATATATGTACATATATTTTTATCACTATTTACTTATTCCCATTTAAGGACGCAATCAGGGTTTTTACTGTACTTGTGTTCTCATATATTTATTTATTTATTTCGCATTTCCTATTCCTTTTTGCATTTGTTTGCAAAAAAGATTTAAAGAACTCGTCTTATCGTCTTTTTAATCCACTTCGAGTTCATTTTAAGTATGTGTATGTATGTGTGCCTGTGTGTGTATATCTTTTTCATTTTGTTATTGTTTCTTGTGTGTTTTAATTCAGCTGCCTTAACAGTTCATTTGTTTATATTTTGAATTAACATTCGCATATAACTGCGACACAGGCCCAAAAATTTGCTCTTGAAATTTAAAGTAAGTGTGTATGTACGCATGTACATGTGCGTGTACATGTGTTCGTTTAGTTAGCTTGGGATCTTTGTCAAGTGCGCGGCGTAGATGTAAACAAAGTCGCAAATTCAATTCATTTAGTAGACTAATACATTTAAGTAATAATGCACATTTGTGAGCATATGTACATACGTATGTACATTCTGTTCCATTATGTACATAGTATCTATGTAAGCATTTATGTTTTCCTCAAGTTTTTGAGTGCTATGCACATAATATTGCGTGGCCACTTGCGCAACTTGACAACCAGCTGACAGTCAGCGTGCAATCTTATTCTCTTTCGTGCTCTTAACGGAAACTTTAGCACCCGCTCTCGCTCTCTCGCTATACCTCTCGATGGGACGACGCAACGTAAGCACGCTCAACTCAACTCGTTTTCGTTCGTTATTTATGTTATTCGTTTTTATATGCTCACACACAAGCGTATGACATATGTATGTATGTACCTTAATGCTAAGCGTACTAGCCTTTTAAATATTAACTTCTTATTAGAATTCTTAATTAAATAGTGTAGGAAATCACATATGTTTGCACTTATACGTGTATGTATGTATGTATGTCTATACATATGTGTATATGCAGCTGTGTTCATATTTGTCATCACTTGTTTGCCGGTTCCCTGCCACACATATTGTCGCTAAAGCAACAATAAATTTTCATTTTTTGTTTTCTTATTATTTATTTTTATTTTTTTGGTTTTCACTTACCAACCGGCTTATTGTCACAGTCACTTTTGTGTTTTAGATTCATTTATCATATATGGCACATTCATTTACACTATGCCAGTTGCGAAAATAAAAGAAACATTGGCACGATGCGAATTTTCTGTCAACGGCGCGCAACAACGCTACTAACGAACACCGCGCGCGCGGGTGACTAGCGGTTAACTGATCGACAGGCGACTGCACAGCTGGAAGCATGGAGAGAGCTGAACAAGGTGACGCATTGCGCATGTCCGTTCATCGTCGAAACACAATCGTGTGACGTTTGGCTCTCTGAGTGCCACAGCTACTCTAGATAAAGCGCGAAACTTAAGAGTGTGTACGTGTGTGTATTTACGTATGAGCACGAATGCAAGCAAATCAAAAGAGTGACTATTTGAAGCTACAGGGTATTTCATAGTCCGAGCTTGATTACCGATTGACTGGCCAGCGACATGGTATCGATTGCAGTTCGATCGCAATGTCATCGACTTGGAATCGACTTTCAACTTATATTATGTACAAAAATGGTATAATATACAAAAAGTAAGCTTAAATATGTTCATGTACTTCGTATTAGCCCAATAATTGAAACTATATAGTCAAGAACATGCTCTCAATTAAAGGCGCCGCATCGCGATAAGAAACAAAACAAAAATCCGTATTTCTGTACACATATGTATTTATACTTACAAACGCATTTATATGTATGCGAGGCAACTTGATTAGATTGTTTTAACAAAATTCAATTGAATCTATAGAGTAGATCAAGTTCCAATTATTCAATTCGTCAGTTACAGTGAATACATCCATGCAAATGTATGTATATACTTATTTAAGTGTCTGACAATGCCTACAGCGAAGCCCGTGCTCTGCGTCGGCTCCACCGTAATTGACTTTGTGACTATCAACGAGACCTTCCCCACCGAGGATACGGATCGGCGATGCCTCGACGGGTATTGGCAGCGCGGCGGGAATGCCTCCAATGTTAGCACCGTGCTCCGACTGCTGGGCGCGAATGTCGAGTTCTTCGGCATGCTCAGTCGGTCGACTGGCTTCCGGGTGCTGTTGGATGATTTGGATCGACGTGGCATTGATATACAGCACTGTCCCACGACAGAGAAAGATCCGCCGTTCTCCTCAGTGATAATTGTCAAGGAGACCGGTTCGCGCACCATTGTGCACTGCAACAAAAACTATCCCTATATAACGTATGAGGACTTTATGAAAATAGATCTTGATCGCTACGGCTGGGTTCACTTTGAGGCACGCCACGCCCATGAAACAATCAATATGATTAAAGCTGTGCACGAGCACAATCGAATTCACAGCTCAAACATTCTCATCTCCTTGGATTTTGAGACAATGTTTGAGAAAAATTTACCGCTGTGCGGCCTATGTAACTATGTCGTGTTTTCCAGCGAACTGGCTCGCCAGCAGGGCTGGAAAAGCTCCGAGGAAACGTGCTATGCTCTTGCCAGCAGCTTAAAGCCCAAGAGTCCGAGCATAATTTGTCCCTGGGGCAGCTCAGGTGCAGCGTGTCTAGATACCGCCCTGAATGAGTTCTGCAATGTGGACGCCATTAGGCCCGATCACATTGCGGATACACTGGGTGCCGGTGACAGCTTTATGGCTGGTTTCATATACGCCACTTACCTGATGGACTGCAGCCTGTCGGATGCAGTTAGATTCGCCAACCGAGTGGCTGGCCACAAGATCACGGATTTCGGATACGATCACATTGCAGGTCTACAGAAAGACGAAAGGCTTACAACGAATTGAACATAATTATATATTAATTATATGTAAACAAAAATAAAATATAGCTCTTAAATATGTGAATAATAATGATATACATATGCAGGAAAAGGTAAACAAACAAGCTCTAAAGCCATCCTTTCAGAATTCCAAGAATCTTAAATAAAATTGCCATTAAACTAAGATGGTTCCCGCAGACACAATACGGAATACGAGTAGTATGCTCCGGGGCACATGTGCTATTTTATTAGAAACCTTCTATTGCAAAAGTATTCATTTGTTGTCCAGTGTCTATGTGTAGTTGGTAAAGCATGCGCGTAGTTCATCAGAGTCTGTGCTCCCAGCCGAAGAGGAGGCGTTGCCAATGCCGCTGGATGCACTGCCATTTTGTTGGTTCTTTTTTTGTTGTATTTTATAGTCAATTAGCTGAAAGTAATTGGTAAATAAATTACTTAAATAGGTCACACATTAATTTGCAGAGATTTCCTACCTGTGATCGCAAACGTTTGATTTTCCGCAATCTCTCAAGCCAATTGGATGCATAGAGGCTCTTGTCCTGCACACTTTGGTAGACAAGTGAGGCCAGCTGCAAGGAAGTAATTATATAGACTTCAATAAAATGCAAAAAATAGAATATGGAATTATGGTAATTATTTTCCTAGTAATAGATGTCTGCAAAGACATTAGGAACAAATCGAAGATGGGATCAAAGAGACTAAAAGTGGGCCTGGACGCAGGAAACTCTATTTCCACCAGTATATCACTTAAGTCCACAGCTAGCTTATTCTCAGTAAGGGTGTTGATCCTATATCACTCACGTTAGCATGCAGCGCCATCTGCCGGGCGAGTAAGGGAGCACTGCGATCGGAGACTATTCGCTTCTCTGAAGGGCAAACCTTCAAGATCTCCTTGCGTGCCACGACAAATACGCGATTCGAATTTAGCTCCAGCGGTTCAACAATCACGCAAGCATAGTTAAAGTCGCCCTATAAGAACAAGTTAATCAGATTACTTGAATGGTCATCTGGTTGTCATTAGTCAATGAACTTACCGATATCGTGTTCAATGCATATTTCTCTCCACTTTCGTTGTAAATGATTTTAACATAGTCGTTGCCAATGTGCTTTTTCTTTTCATTGCAGTTGGGATCGTCCTGCAGGTTTGTAGGCATCAAAGTCGCCACATGGAAGGTCACCTGAACGAGGGAACCAAGCTGAATGAGTTTTCCTATTCAATGCATAAAAACTAACCTGCAAAATGTCATCCTTCCAGATGTAGGCAAATTTACCATCAGCGCCACTCTTATCCAGTCCAATAAACAAGTTGTTCTGTTCGGCTTCCTTGAGACTAACCAAAGTTCCAATGCCGCGCAAAAACTCAACATATCGCGTGCTGCCGTAGGAATTGCGCAAAATCTCGACCTCATTGTTACATTGGTTACGACCAACATACAAAACGCCGATCTTATGCGTCTCAAAAGGTGGCACGAGATCGAGCAGTGTCAATGCGCTCGACTGCTCCGAGCCCACTTTAAGCGGAGTCTCCGTCACGGCCTGCTGGCCAGTACCGTAGAGCTGCAGGAAAACGAAGCTTGGATTCATGCACAGCTTGGCACTGATGGATGGCTTAGCGGTACCGAAGCTGCCGAAGTTTGTGGCCGGCGCCTTACCGTTGTTCACCTCGCGCACCGTTGATATCGTTTTCGAGCGACCGCGCATCATGTCACCGCCGCCATTATTATACTCTGAGCCACTAGTTTTACTGCCGTAACCACTGCTATTGGACTTAGCTAGGCCAAGACCGGGGCCAGCCGGAGTAGGCGACTGTTTGGGCGTGACGGTAGTCTGAAGTTGACCTGGTGATAGAGGTGGCTTACCAACGGTGCTCTGCTTCAGGGAGGATGCTGATGCAGAGGTCTGCACCAAGCCCGGCTGAGTTCCGACGTCCGATCCTTGGCTGTTCACATCGTCGGCTGAGTGCTGTTTGGGCGGCAATATGCCAGCTCCTGGTTGCAGCGGGCATTTTAAAGCCTGAGCAATTTGTGGCGGCGTTGAGCCAGCTATCTCCTCGGGTATAGCTTCGCAGCTGACCCGCATGTCTTTGGTGCTGTACTGAACGCTCTTCTTCTTCGACGGCATCTGGTGTTCGTCGAAGGAAGCTTTAACGGCTTCCGACTCTTGGGAGAGGGGTGCTGGCTTCGCAGCCAGGAATGCCTGTCGCCAGCTAGATGTCATCTCCGGACTGGAGTTGACGCGTCGTACTGGATTTCGCACTCGACTTTGGCCATCACCAAATGCCAAAGCATCATCATCGGCTTCACCATCGCTGACACTTCCACTCAGTGCTGCATCCTTGCCGCGTTTGGTATAAGCATCCAAGCGTGGAATGTCAATGGCCGCTGTCCCACCGTTGCTCCCTCCGCCGACACTGCTTACAGAGCAGACCTCCTCTTGGCGAAACAGTGCCCTCGCTTTAGCTACCAATTGATTGCGAATTTCGCTGGTAGCTGGCACTGCAGCTGGTGGAAGTTCTGGTTCCGCTTCAGGCTGTGGTTCTGGTACTGGTACGGGTTCTGGTTCTGGCTGTGATTCTGGCTCTGGCTCTACGACTGCCTCTTGCACTGCCTGAGTTTCCGGCTGCGATTGCTGTTGCTGTAATAATTCCTGCATGGGATTGTCTGGCCCAAACACGCCGCCAAAGGCAGTGGGCAGGAAAAGTGAAACGACGCTGTTGAAAGGCAATTCCTGACCAAAGCAATTGTTGGCGATGGGATTCTCGATGCGAGTTATCCATGAAACATTGCCCGTAGGACGTCTTATGAAGATTTCGGCCCAGCCAGTGCATGCACGCGCGCACACCGGCTGCTGCACAACTGGACCCGATCGCGTGGAAGGGCAAACGCTGGCTGTTGAAAGCGAGAGTGAGTTGCCCAAAAGCGAAGTGTTGCTGCCTGCATGGGAGCCTTCGACCAAGTTGCTGGCCCCAGAAGCCTCCGGATTGGACCCGCGCCGCGAATACGTGTCTAACGAGATCGTTGAACTGTTCGATATTTGACGATGCGGATGTGCGGTGGCATCCGAGTTCGTTGTCGATGAGGACGAAGTATGCTCCGTGCTGCCGGCGCTCTCATTGACGCTGCTATGCTGAAAGGTCATCTTGGTGTAGCGCCGTTCGCGCTCCGGCGACAAAGGCGGCTGCGCTGCATCGCTCAGACTCTTCGAGTTCAGACTTATGCTGGGCGCCTTGCCCAGTTGCGCACAGCGTTCGCAGAGGCCGTTGCGTGTGGGCCCCGATGGGCAGCCAGACGTGGTAATTGTGACCAAATTATAACCCACCAGCCAGGTCTGCGAGACGCCATTCTTCAACAAATAGTCAATGGCCGGCAAGCTGTAAGCAAGGCAGAAAGACCATGCATAAATAGCTAATTCTAGAAGATGTCAATCATATTCACCGCTTGGGCAAGGAGGGGCACGGCGAGAATGTGTGACGTTCTAGAAAATCAAAGCAGGTCTCAACCAAATCTGCATGGAAGTTGCGCAGCGTATCGTTCATCACCGGGCGCATATCTGAATCTTTGCGGGTCGTTGCGGTATTCCTACTGCCTCGCTCCGTGAGACTAGTGCTGCGCTTGCGACTCGAGGAGTCTTCATTCACGTTCAGCGAGTTCATATTGACGATGTCGTTGTAAAGCATCTTGGCATTCGACTGCACGGACTACAGAACAAATAATAATTCAGCAAAATGCTGGATAGATGGGTGATGTCACAGTCGGTTTACCGCATTGATATAGCCCACGCAGTTCTTGCGCAGTTCCACCTTGATCTTCAGAAACCAGCCCGCAATCACATGATGAGCCAAGGAGACGGTATAGTGGTCGTATCGGAGAGGCTTCGTGTATTGCAGCGATATGGCAAACACATACATATTGTGCATGGGCGTAAAGTTGGAGAACAGGTGGTTCGGCAACTGAATCAAAACTGTATACAGCATTTAGTTAATTAATTACAATTACAATAAGCAGAGCTCAAATGTATATTGGGAAGATATAGCATAGGATATAATACTCACGGGATAGAAATTCCAATACTGGTATGGCCACCGTCGTGGTATCGGACATCATGCTTATTTGCCACAAAATATCGGGCAGCTTGCGCATTAGAGCTTCGGGCATCTCCAGGATGATAATGGCCATTGTATTGATGCAGACACTGGCTATGCCCGTTTGCAAGCGGGATAGAAGGGTTGTTATTATGCTGTAGTGCTGTTGCGGCTGTAGGCTCTCGTGATAGATGGCCAGTGAGGCGATGGCTGGCACCACAAGGCCGTGGAACGTTTCGGTGGGTTGCTTGAACTTATTGATGCTGACCGAGTTGATTTTGAACAATGTATTGGCCAGCTTCTCAATATCGTTGCCCTGAATGAGGGCTTTATTCTCCAGCACTTTCGGTAGCTCCGTAATGACCAGCTCAAACACTTTATAATCATAGTCGTGCTCTAGGCAGCGAATGATCAAATTACAGGCACGTCTGATGGAAATTGTTGCTGTTTGCGTTTGCGTTTGCGTTTGCGATGGAAAGTCGATGCCCAAATAGTGGCTAAACTTTAATGTTTCGGTGCTGTCAGGATACCCAATATGGTAGGAGGCATCAGCACGTAACTTGAGCATCCAGCTGAATATCTGCAAAATATTGCGTGGATCAGCACATGAAGAGGTAGAGGTAGCTACAATTTAAGTCAGTTTACCTTGCGTCGCACGGTGCTCGCTCGCTCAAAGACCTTTGGCCGATCGTAGTGCAGCTCCAGATGATCCATTAAAATATTGAATATCTTGATGGCATGTGCGGCCGGTTGGCGATGCAGCTTGATGGCAAACACCTTGACGAGCCCATCGATAGCAGTAGTTATATCCTCGATTTCGGCCTCGTTGTTTATGACAATGCTGCTGCCTGCCTCCGTTGTGCTGGGATCAGCGGCAACTTGGCGCATCTGCTCGAAGGGGCGATTGATGAGCGCCTCCAATATGTCCAGCAGCTCCAGGCAGCGTTTCGTATCACAATGGGTCGCGAAATTGGAGAGAGCACTGGCCGCCGCCATGCGCACTTGCACGCTGGGCTCCTGATGAATCTGCGCCAGCTGTGGCACAACCACACGGTCGAGTATCTCTTCCTCGTAGCTGTAGCGGTTCTGGTTCATAATCTGCACTAGCGAACCGATGATCTTGATGCGCACATTCACGTTCGACATCCGGTAATAGCGATGCACAAACTGGGTCAAGCACAGCAGCCATTCCGGGCGAGTAGCAGTCACGCGAGTCGTTCGATAGTCGATGAGGCTGAGAACCGATGCCTCCGGACGTCGGTCAGCGACACGTTCGATCAGATCGTAAATGGGATCCACATTGCACAGAATTTGTGTGCGCTCATTTTTTAGCAATTTCTCAATGCAGTCAATGTTCTCGTGGAAGTTGATTTGCAAATGATGCAATCGATCCTTGTTAACGCCCGAACGCTCTGCAAGATAAGATGCATTAGGCCCAGTTGGCGCGCCGACCGTTGATACCTATACGCACCGTACTCCTCGATGTTGTCGACAATCGCCGACATAATGTCACAGATCAGATCCCATATTATCTCGGAGAGCTCGTGCCGGTATTTGTTGATCACCATGCGCACACTTAGGATCACCTCATAGGTCACAATCACCTCGTTGCTGTCCAGTGCCTACAAGAGTGCAGAAGTTCATATCAAGATAATCAAATGACTGAGTTCAATTGAATTGCAAGTTACATTCCGAAAGCCCATCAACACGTTCGTCGCATAGATCATTGACGAGACCTGGAAAATGATGTTCGACCCAAAGATGTTCATGTTGAGGTGAAACACTGCGCCTCGCAGCAGCTGCGCATCCTCGTACTGCCCCTTGTCGTTCAGGATGTTGCACATCATCTTCATGGAGTGATAGCCCAGCTGAGTGCCCAGCAAGTTTTTCATGATCTGTAAAAACAATAGGGATATATTAATGCGTGGCTGATCGGGCGACATTTTTACGTCATTTGTACACAAAATTATAGTCATGAGAAATCCGATTGGTGTTGAAATTACATTCATAAAAAAATTATAAAGTCATGAAAAAACAGATTATTAAGGAGTTCATAACTGTGAGGAGGGTGCGGTATCTGCCACCTCCTCCTCCGCCACCGCCACCTCCGCCGCCGCCGCGCCATGTGCTGGTTGTGGGTCGCTGCACCTTGGATGTGATCAACATATGCAACGAACAGCCCAAGCCGGGCATAATCGAACGGACCGACGAGGGCTTCTGGCGCCTTGGCGGCTATGCTCCGAATGCGTGCTGTGTCCTACGGCGTTTGGGCAGCGTCTGTGAGTTTCTCGGACAGCTGACCAAAGTGCCCGCTTTCGAGAACCTAATGGCCAGTTTCCAGGCCATGGACATTAAGATTTCGAATTGCCCGCGCACGAGCCAGCAGCCGCCGCATCGCATCATCGTCGCTGTGCGCGGCAATGCTGACCAGACAACCGTGGAGTACACGAATCACACTCACGAGCTCACCTACCAGCAGTTCATCGGAGCCGTGGACTACCGCCAATATTGCTGGATCCATTTCGAATCGCGCAACATCGGGGAAACGATCCGCATGGTGCGCGCTGTACGAGCTTACAATGATCGCAGTCCAGACGCTTATATCGTGCTGTCCGTGGACCTGGCCGACTTGAAGCCACTGAGCTGCCTTATGGCCTCGCTGGCCGATTACGTGCTCGTCCGTAAGCAGCTCAAGGTGGACAACGGCTATATGAATGGACGCGAGACTGTGTGGGCCGTGCGCGATGTCATGGACGCCGCTCACAAGCACTGGCTGAGCATGCAGCCAAAGAAGAGCCCATATATAACTGAAGTTGTACATGAATTGGACCCGGTTACGTGCCTAAAACCAAAAGTGCACGAGCCCATAATAATATACAACAACTACGAAGAGGGCTCGAGCTGCCTAATGCCTGGCGGCAAATACTTCAAGGTGGGCCCCCACCGGCCAGAAAAAGTCGTCGATGTGATTGGCGAAGAGGAGACCTTCGTTGGCGCATTCATCTATGCCATGCAGGACGACAAAATGCCGATGCGCGATGCCATAGAGTACGCCACACGAGCTGCCTGCTTCAAGGTATCCACATACGGGCTCGACAAGATGCGCTTCATGCCCAAGGATCTCGTTGCCTGCTACCACGCCTGATCTACTTGTTACGCAATTATGTATGAGAGCCGCTGAAATGCATTTTCATTGATGTTTATAAATGTTCTTGAGACTTAGTTAGTGACTCACGGAGTCGACCGAGATAGCGGGCGACAGATTACCTTGTGCACGATGACACCCATTTCGGAAGTCAGCAATCAGTTGGGGCATATTGATGTTTAGCTGGTTAATTATCAGCCCAATTCGCGGTCGATAAGAAGCTGGCAACACTTGAACAGGGATCAGATAAGGCGTAGGCGGAGAACACCTGACTGACTGACTGAGTGACAACTAGAATTTCATTAGCATAAGCAAACAAATTGTAGCCCCAATCTCGCATCGGAAATGAGCTGATAAATGCATAGCGTTTGGTGGCATAAAAGTGGAGCCGACATGAAAAGTGGAACGCATTCCTTAGTGTTCTTTGGACACAAATAAATACCAATGAAGAGCTGTAAGTTACAGATTTTCCAACTGGGAATATAGTATATTCGATTCATTGTCTTGCAGATCAGCTGCAACTGATCATAGTCCTGTTGCTGCGGCTGGCAAGAATTAGAGCCGAAGCGACAGCTCGGGGCGAGATTGAGTCGCTGTGCGAAAATGCCTCAGCATGGACTCTGCTGCCGGATGAGCAGCATTGCGATAGATTCTATGTGTGTACGGGCATGAGAGAGAAGAGCTACCAGGAGCTTAGGTGTCCAGCGGAATACCATTTCAGCAGCAAGCTGAAACGCTGCGTGCGAGGCTCATGTGCCGCAACCTGCAATGCGATTGGCGTTCATCGCCTGGATGGTGATTGTACGCGCTTCAAACATTGCTCGAGTCGTGGTGAGCTCGCAGTGATCAAGTGCTCGTATGGCTACTACTTCGATGCCCAGCGAAGCGCTTGTCTACCAGTTAGCTTAACGCCAGCACATCAGTGCAGCTGCATCATGCCGGAGCACTCGGCGCTGGCAAATTCAAACGACTGCAGCAGCTATTATCGCTGTGTCGCGGGGCAGGCCATCTTGCAGCAATGTCCATACAATTATTATTATGAGAAGACGGTTAGCAGTTGCCTGCCGGACACGAGAGGCGAGTGCCAGGGAGCTGTTCCGCTTGCCCAGCAGCCGCTGCAAGAGTGCCAAAACGAAGGCAGTCGACTGGTGCCGCACTCGACAGACTGCAGCAGATACTACGTGTGCATTGGCAGCCAGGCGATTGAATTGAGCTGTCCCAAGAGCCAGTACTTCGACGTAGCATCGCGTTACTGTGCCGCTGACACCAGTTTCCAGTGCCTCAAGGCGACAACCAGCACGCAAGCTACGCCAACAACAACGCAGAGAATCAACAGCAAGGAAATTCAGAAGGTGAACAGCAGCAAGCAAACAGGCCAGTTTAATGAGAACAGATCCAAGCCTGACGACATTATCAACAAGAAGCTGTCATCAAAGTTTTTGTTATTTTAAAATCATATTCATTGCCTGCCCTAAATAAAGTAAGCCAATAGTCTGACATACCTTATACGACACCTGGCAGTAGCGTTCGCTGTTCACTGTGCGGCAGAGTGTGACAATGCACTGGTGCAACGGCTCGCTGGGGAATATGGTGTAGCCTATGACCATCTCCAAGACGGTCAGGCATTGCAGTCCAATGTCATCGTTCGGCACTGTGCAGCTCAGCTCGCAAGCATTTCTGAAACAGAACGAGATGCAATCAGTCTCATCAGGCAATTCATATTACAAATGCCACCCACTGCACGATTCCCACGAGTATATCTTTGTCCAGGTGTGCTGCATTGAACTTAATGAGATTGATCATCATCTGCAGATAGGGACAGAGCAAATCGGCGTCTGTGATAGCTGGTATCCAAAGCAGCATAAATTTACCAATCTGCAAAGGGAAGAGTCAAGTAAATAAATGCATTCCAAGTTCCATTTGGGGCCAAGTCACCTTCTCCTCGAAATTGGTAATATCCTTGCCGTTTTCTGTAAGGGTGTCGAGCAGCTCCAGCAGATGCCGCAGATCCTCGTGCGCCTCATGATTTTGTATCACAAGGAAGAACTTTTCCCGCATCAACGTTAGATTTTTGTATTGTGTGAAAATGAGACGCTTATAGAAACTTAAGGCAATTTGGCGTGTTTCTGCCGGCTTGTTGGGCACAATGAGATCGTTGGTTAGCTGCCACAGGTTGGTTATGGAGGTCTGCGGGCCAAAGAGCATTATTTATTAGTCTATACAAATTGCCGGCTGACCGAGCCATTTCTCTTACTTCATCCAAGTTGATGTTCTGCAAATGCAAATCTCCCAGTTCTTTGAGCATTTTACATCGTTGTGCGATTGGCTGCTCGGGTCGCAGCTCAAGCTCAAACTCTGGGCGCAGTGTTCGCTCGCCAGAATTACCTGGCAAATATGTACATATTCAATTTAAGCAACTTTTGCAATTGTTTTTGTCATTTTTACCTGGTGGTTTCGTAGTCTTGAGGAAATTTTTAAACTTTGATTTATCTCTGGAACCCATCATAAATCGTTGTTTTTGCGTTTCTAGACGCTTTAATATCTCTGGTATATTTCAAATTCTATCACTTCAATTAAAATAAACAAAAAATAGCACATTTATACGGAAGTGCAGTTATATTCTTTAGCAATTTTGCCGAATTGCTTATAGAAATAACAAAAAAAAATAGTAAGGGTACTCCCTTCCAAGAACCAAATGCACATCAACAAACTTAAGGCAACTACAAATGTTGCGCTGTCAACCGATAATTTAAAAGAAATTAATAAAAAAAAAATTAATGATTTTATGTATTACAAATAATTAGTATAAATTAAATATAGAATTCAAATAGAATATTAATTTCTTATTTACGCACTACTTTTATCTTTCCATCCCTGCAGCCATTTCTGTTAATTTTCATCATAACATTCGGATAATGTTAAATAACAGCAGCAATTCGTTTACTGGGCTGCCTGCTGGAGCTTAAAAGCTAACATCATATTTATGGTATGCTATGCGCTTGCCGTCTAATAGAGCATATCTTTCGATGAAATATTCGTCAAATAATAATTATTCAGAGAGTTTGCAATAATTTTCTCAGCATTAGAAGATATAACAGCTAAACAAGAATTTCGCTAATAATAACAGTTGCTGAAATGTTAAGTTTTCAGTTGACAGAAACATATGTTTTTAAATTGTGAACCATATGATGAACGACAATAAGTGACTTATTCGTTCATTTTGTGTAATGCATCGTTCCATTGAACTTACTCCGATTGATCTGAGACAACTCTATTTTGTAGCGTCTCCTAAAAAAGTGAACAAATTGCATTAAGCAAAAAATAATATTTCAAATTTGTGTGCATTTATCATCAAGTGAGAAAATACGCATCTGGAAGAGATATATATTTTGCATTGCTATATACTGTAGAGCCAGTGTGTGTTTGCAAATTTTGTAATTAACTTAAAAGCTTAAGGCATACGGCGAACGGCGTGCATGTGTTCTTGATTGCAAAAAGAACGAAAACAACAGTTACTTGTCACATTCGACGCATCAAGCTAGACAAAGGTAAAAAGTCATATTCATATATGTATGTACATGCTCATGTATTTTGCGCAAGTATGAAATCGTAACAATATTTGCACATCAGATTAATACGATTATATTACGCTTCGTCGTCGTTCGCACTACATATTAGCAAGTCTATGTAAATACATACGTGTGTGTGTGTGTGTGTGTGTACACACATACATAGATGGGCAGTGTGTATGTGTGTGTGTGCGATGTTTCATGAAAAGCAATTTCATCGGACCATTTTCGCTCGCTTTTCAAATTCAGTTGTCCTTGTCGCATTCAGCTTGTATTATCGCCATATTTACTTATTTACTTTTCGTGTTTATTTATATTTATATATTTAATTCAACCGATCTTTTAACATAGATCATGAGTTCAACTGAAGAAAACAGCCCGGCAACCACGCCGCAGGAGAACGAGCCAGCAGCTGAACAAGCCAATCCGAGAGATTTAGAGAAGATTGAAGAGGAGAAACTCAAGTCGAAATATCCAACTGGGATGCGTGTGCCTGGCGGACATTCCGCCTTCCTTCAGAAGCGTCTCCAAAAGGGAGTAAGTTGCACCCACACTTCAAATTATCTCTTAAATAACAATTCTAACTCGTCATATACATTTTTTGTTCAAATTTAAGCAAAAATTCTTTGATTCGGGAGATTATCAAATGGCAAAGCAGAAAGGCGGCGGCGTTAAGCAGGTGTTTGCTAATAAGGTGACCACCGGCGATGCCATACCAACACCCGAGACGGTGCCTGCTCGAAAAACGTCTATTATTCAGCCATGCAACAAGTTTCCAACGACGAGCTAAGCGTCATAATTTACTGTTAACCTAAAAGCTCCTCGCCCCCTGATGCGCTCTAAATGCTCTTTGATTTATATTATATCTTATTACTAAGTTGGCTGATCTATGTGCAGTTAGCCTTGCGCTGGCGCTCGTTTTGCCGAATGTAAACATTATTCATCCTCAACTTTTCTATTGATTTAATTTATTCCCGTAAGCACCGCATTTGTTTTTTATTTCTAATTTCCTTTTGCTCCAATAAAATATCGCGTATCTATATCGAGCTTGCGCCAATCTCAAGAACATTGAATGTATTATGGCACTCTGAAGCGGCACTTCACTATTCAAAAGTTCTAATTAACAATATATTACCCAGATCGTATGTAGTTGTAAGTTATTGAAATCGTAATAAATTTAAGTTGTAACCAGTTCAATTCAAAGTGTTTTTATTACTACCCATCAAATATGATTTTGATATCCAATCAGCGATCGTTGTGATTGTTAGCTAGTGTCATTGTAGTACAATTCAAATTAATTATTTTGTACCCAAGAATGCATCGTTGAGAGCAGCCACCAGAGCTGATTTTGTTGCATATCATATAATTTGAGAAATATTCGTTAGTACTTGAATATATATTATATATATATATATATATATATATATATATATATATATATTATAATTATAATTAATGTAATAAAACTTTACAATACAAATTATCAAATTATTCTCACGGTTGCACGAAACAGTTTGTTATCGATAAATACGATTAGTAACAGCTACCCGAATTCAGCTCATCTCCAACAGATTCAACAAAAAAAAAAAAAACAACTGTTTATTTGCAATAATTTTGTATTTACAATTAGCTAAATATTAAAAAGTATTATTATTTTGAATGGAAGCAGTTTGTAATGCCAACGAGCGTGTTTCCCACTCAGTCACAAAAATAGCGGCACAATTCTCGCAGAATGAGGGCGCCCAAACAGATGAAGCAGCTGAAGCTGCCGCTGCAGTCCTGCCCTCGGCTGCTGATATTGCAAATAAGCGATCGCTCTTGTTACAGTGTCATCCGTTGGATCAACAATGCACCGACATAAATTGTGCTTTGGGCAACAATATTGCAAACTGCGTCCAAAATATGTATATCACCAGAGAGAAGCAACAAAAAGAGCGGCAACAACAAATACTACCAAGGGCTGCCGGGTTAGGCAGTGGGAACAAGATGATGTTAGCCAAGCCACTACGATTGCAGACTAATCCCTGCTTCGAGGAGCATATTTCACGACATGCCGCTCCACCAGTTCCTCGGGTTTTAAGGTCGATCGAGAATATGCGAGCCGCGATGCAGCCGATCGTTTTCCGCCGCTTGCCAAATGCAAGTCTAAGCGACATCGATGAAATGCGTAGCGCTTTAAAGAACCAGCCAAAACCCCGCTCAAGGTGCTCGATATTGCAGGACTCCTTGGCGCGTATAAACGAGTCCAAGAGTGGGGCAAGTCGTTTCAAGATTAATTTGCCTCTATGGGATAAAGACAAAGAATCTGGGAGTGAATCCGTTGCTCAGAAGGATCCAACGCCGACAGCAGATCTAGAGAAACATTTTGTTTCCGATCTGCTGGTGAGCAATGAGCTCAAATGGCTCCAGGATCAGACATTGCAGTTGGCTTTCATTGAGCTGCCGCCTCTTATCGAGCATCTGAAACAGGCTGCAGGTGTGAAGACGTTCCTTAACTCAGGTGTTCGATGACTAATTAACTTTAATTATCTAAAGCGGGCCTGCAATCAGAAACGATCGCCTGGACAGAGGAAGGGAATTTTATTCTGAAGCCCAACATAACACTCAACGATGTTTTGCCCGAGCAGCTGGCTGAATTCGCCGAGCCATTCCTTGCCTCTGGCAGAGCCTATCGTCGTCTACGTGCACGCACTAACTGGCAACATGCACCGAACCGTATCGAACGACCTCTCAACCGAGTGAGCTCAATCAATAATATATTTCATAGTCTCATTATGCAATCAACGTTCCTTTACAGGCTGCGCGTCAGGCCATTATCAATTTCCTTACGAACAGCCGGCTGTTTCTACTGACGCTATCTGCCAAAAAGTTGGGGCAATTGCTGCGCGGTGCAGGTCCCACCATGGAGTTGCTACAGCAGATGGACCGCATGCTTGAATCTGACGACAGTCGTAAGCTCAAGTTTGCTGCATCTGTTCCGCTAGGCTAAAATGTATTTGAAATTTCAGTAAACAATGCGGACGGCATTCGCGGCATTTGTGGAATGAGTCTGTTGAGCTTTATTTGGTCGTTCATGAATGTGGGCATCAATTGCCAATTCACGAAATTACTTATGTACCTAATGAGGTCAATGTGTGAGACCTACTTCGCTCAACTGCAACGTTGGCTTTACCAAGGCGAACTCGATGAGCCCTTCAATGAGCTCTTCATTAGCTCTTGTTCGCATACATTAAAGCACGAGCGCAGCAAAGAGTTTTTCGACAGGGCTTACTATATACGATCCGATGCAGTGCCCGGCTTTCTATTGGGCTGTGAGCAGGCCATACTCCAATGCGGGAAATACAACCGATTTCTCAAGAGCTATAATGCTCAGGTGAGTAAACACGACACGTTTGTTAAACTGATTGATCAATCTGTTTGGTTGCCCTTTAGCATCCAGTATTCTCCTTAAAGTATCCCAACTTGGCTGTTTGCCTATCGGAGCCGCAGTTGATGATAATGAGGCAGGACTTGGATCAGCACTACGATCAAATACTGGATAATATCAAACCATTCAAGATGCAAAGCATCTTCGATGAGCAGTTAGAGAATAGCCGACGCTTCGGTACCCGCATGTGGGATAGCACTCAGTCGTATATTGCGGCTTGGAAACAGGCACTGCTTGACCAACAATTAGAGGCGAACGCAAAGAAAAAACGTCGCTACGAAGAACTTAATGAGCAGCGAGAGCAACAAGAGCAGATGCGATTGGAGCAGCAACGGTCTGAGCTGATAATTGATTTGGAATACCAGCAAAAATGCGATAAAATTGAGGAGCAACGCTTGCAGGAGGAGAAAAAGGAGTTGGAAGAGAAAGTTGCTGTTTTAAAGCAAAAGACCACAACTCCGATGGAAACGACTGATGACGTCAGTCCAGACGACAGCACAAGCAGTTTTCGCAGTTTTGTGTCATGCGAAGAACCAGACGTAGAATTGCTCCCGGTTAAGCCAGAGATTCTGACGGATGAGCCAGAGATGCTGTCGGATAATCCAGAGATGCTGTCGGCTAAGCCAGAGATGCTGTCTGATAATCCAGAGATGCTGTCGGCTAAGCCAGAGATGCTGTCTGATAATCCAGAGATGCTGTCTGATAAGCCAGATATTGAAGTGGCTCAGCCTACTCCAGCTGACGTTTTCAATTCGAATGAGAGGGATATGACTTTGGCTGGCAATAGAATGCGCAATAATTCATCCGAACAGTTCCAGGAATGTCAAATGCAAGTGAAACTGCGTCAAGTGGCGAACACCAGTGGCACTTCTTACACAGATGTGCAACTTAATCGTATGAGAGTTCTCAGCTGCACGGAGCAGCAAACTAAATTGCCGCCAGATATGAACATGAATATCGAAGATCTCACAGAATTGCAGCGCAATCGTTTGCGCATGCATCACCATAATACCTTTAGTTCATTCAACACTGAGGACGATGGGAATAGCGAGTCCGAGAAGCGTCTTTTGCATTCGGACACGGCACTTGAACGAAATCGCCGTCGCGTAATGGAAGGAGACTTCGCAATTAGTGGCGGATTAGGCAATGCCATGCATTTGCCATTGAAACCTCAAGACCTAAGCGCGGACTCAACATTGGACACTGGTACGCCTATGTCCATCACATCCGATGTGGAAATTGATGTCGATATTCCAGAAGAAATCGTTGACGCGGCTAATAACAATGATACAAATTGTAGTATTCACTGTGACGGGGAGGAGGACAAGCAGGAGCAGGAACAGGAACCGGAACAGGATGACACAGAGCAAGTTCCGTTATTAACAGAGCCTGCCCCTCAAATTGTGCCCGAACAGAAGGAAAAATCAGTATTTTACTTACCCATCGCACAAAACGATAGCGAGAAATCGAATGCAGCGAGTCGGATGGAAGACATCGGTCATAATCCGTTTATAATCAAACGATATATGCAACTCTCTGTCTTGTGGCCACTTAGATCGCATTTGTCCCTGTTGCGGAACGAGGTTCTGCGCATATTTCACGAGCAAAAAGTATATGCCTATCTTTGCGATCTGCGCAAATATTTCTTTCTGCTAGACGGCGAATTTGGCACTGTACTTATCAGCGGCATCCTGAATCGAATGGAATCATGCTCGGTGCCGCATAGTCTATGTCAAAAGGGTGTCCTGGACTCGATACTCAACAACTCCCTGGCCAACAGAGCGATAGAGGGATCTGAAACGGCACTAGTTGCCGATAATCTGGCCTTGAATTGTACGAACATACCGGAAAGTTTTGATCTCATGGATATCAATGCTCTGTCCATATTTAAGCTGGAGTGCAAGATGGACTGGCCACTGAACCTGGTGTTCAGTGTTGAGACCATGGAGAAGTATGGCCAAATATTCTCGCATCTGATGAAGCTGAGACATGTCAGCTTTATAATGGATCGGACCTATCAAGACTTTCTGCAATCAACGAGACGCCTTGGTCGAAGGCTACAGCAGTCGCCACAGTATCGTCATTTACAAATGGTGCGCCACAAATTGTCACATTTCGTTCTCACGCTGCAGAATCATCTGGTCACCTGTGCATTGGAGGGAACGTGGAAATCCTTCAACGATGACCTACTCCTGGTAGGTTCCGTTGAGGAACTTTACCAGCGACACGTGGACTACTTGAAGGAGATCGCATTCTACTCGCTACTCAATCGTCGGAGCATCAAATTTCGGGAAACTATCGACAGTATACTTGTGATTGCTCTGCGCTTTTGCAAGTAAGTTTAGACTGAACAACTTTTCATCAATAATACTTTTAACAATTGTCTTGTTTGCAGAATTCTTAACTCAAAGTCATTTGTGGTGGATGAAGAAAACCAATTTGTCCATCCACGTTATAAGCGCTTAGTATTCGAAGAAGCCGAGTTTGAAAAATTCATTCGATATGCCATTTATTTGGGAAACAAAGTTGCTGCTTCCGGATATCAGGCTAAAATAATTGATCTAATACGTATCATTAATTATAATAACTACTATAAAGTATCTAACAGAAATTAAATTAAATATTGTTGTTCTATTTGTCATTAAATGAAACTTCATATTTATGTACTTTGCCTACTGTTTAGGTAAATAATTATTTTTAACGGAAACCATTCAAATACATCATTTTGTTCATCAAATAATTATTAGTATTTTTCTTTGGCGTTTGTGGTCACACTGGCATAGACTCGAACTTCGAATTTATCGATAGCATTTAGATATATAACAATATTTTGTTTACCGACTGGTGCGGCAAAACGGAGCGAGTTAGTTCTTGACTACCTGCGCGACGTATCCTCCAATCTCCCGAAAATATTAAGCCCGAAATAAGCGGAACGCTGACAGGTCAGCAATCAAGAGGCAGCCCGATTTTTCTATATTTGTAATGCGTGACTATATGTCGGCATTTCATACGAGTACAGCACGCTCAACCGACAACATGGACAGAACTTCAGACGCGGATGCGGTAAATACATTAACTACAATGGCCAGTGTCGAGCTACAGTTAAATAGCTCATATATCCTTCAGTGCTCAATGTCTTCGCTTGAAAGCGAAAGTGATTTATCGCTCGCCCTAGAGCACGACATGGGCGAGCCAGTAGACTTCGATGAGCTTCCTGCCTTCGAAATACGGGCTTTCTCGCCAAATGGACGCACACCATCGCCAATTGATGACTTGAATGCATCGGATATGGAAACGCCAAAGCAGCTGCCCGCCCCGCAGCACAGCCCAGGGCACCAGAATAACCCTGAATTCGTGGCCTTGCACGAGATCAATGCACAGATAAATGCACCCAACAACAATGCGGATGACTCAACAGTGGGTCTCAAGCATGCCAACAGTTTGGAAACCATTTTTGAAGGCGTCTTCTTGCATACGCCACCCCGTGAGAAGCTGAACAAAAGCGCTGGCTACGGCTCGAATCACAACTCAGCCAATCGCTTCACACCAAAACGAAGTCGCGCTAATTTGATGGAATTAGTGGCCATGAATCGTCTGCACCTCGATGGACAGGAGAATCAATTACCATGCAATCAGATGCAAGATGAGCTCACCTAGCTCCCATACTCTGGGCAAAGAGGGCCACTACCAAAGCCATATATGACACATTTGCTTAGACTGCCACCGATTTTCTAGACTTAGTTATGTACACTTTGTGTACCTCAATGGATAAGCATTACTTTTATATCATTTTATATTTTCGATGCTGAATTTATGTAGTAAAACATCTGTCTTTCCATGTTTTAAACATTTAACGGAATGAGTGTTTTATTTTCATTTTATGATGGGACTTTCTGTTCTCCGCGAATTCCAGGTAGGCGATACACACGGACTGTATCACCTACTCAGGTGTTACCTGCATTGCCAGGTTACCTGGAAAATGCCAGACACCAATGCTTGGGATGCATTCAAATCAAGCAGCTGCTAAGCTCCAGAAATCTTAATCAGCCACTTGATTCAGACATCTGTTTTTCACGCGCCAAACAAAATTGTTAGATTACAGAATTCTTCACAGATTTGAGTCATTTGGTTATCAAATAGATTAGAAGAAATTTCCGATTTCTGAATTATTTAAGTTTACAAACCCTCAAGCACCCTCAAGCCTTTACAGCTTGAAAGTAAAACACACGTTTTACTTTCTTATACAACTATTTTAATCATAATTTTTGGATGAGAATTAAAAATATTAAAAACTTATTTTCTAGAATGTTTTTCCTGTATATATATATATTTAAGCTACATATAGGAAGTCCTTTGTCTTTTGATTAAAAAAGATTTTCAAATTAAATCTTAATTCTTTCTTTCACATTTATATATTAAAGATAGGAGGTAACGGGATTCTCTCTTTTATACATTAAACTTGAGTTTGGATTTTTTTATAAAAACTAATTAACTATGAGAAATACATAAAAAAAACTTCATATTTGTAAATTAAAATAATAATAATTAAGAGATATATAACTGGATAAAAAATGAAAAACTATATACATATATATTGAAGACACTTCTTCATGATTTCTTAATTAAAAATATTCTTGAAACAAAAAAGTAATATCGATTGGGAGTGCTTATTAAAAAGTGTTAGGGAATGTCTGATGAACACACAAAATAATACGAATGTATATGTCTATTCATTTTGTAAGAATTCTTATACAAAAATTTATAAGTGAGGTGATGCCTTCAAACAGCTTGTCTCTCCATTGCTGCTGAATGCTGTACAGCTTAATGCATATTTTGATATATGGTGAAGTATCATGTAAAGGGTCAAAAATTCTTAGAGTGACGTGACGCCGAAAATATTTTGACACGAAGCAGACCCGGATTGACCTCCTGCCAGCTGAAAAAAAAACAAAAAAAAAAAAATTTTTTTAAATTCAACATTTTAAACTGTTCGTTATTCAGAGTGAAGGAGTTACCGCAAATGTCGCTCTGCTAGTCTAGCCTTCACGTTTTTCTTAATGATCGATACGCCATTTGCACTGTGTAGTCCTCGGCCCGTTATGATGAAAACATGCTTATAGACTCGAGTGCAATTGCGCAGCACATTTATGTGACGATCCAGGAATAGATCGAGGCTGCTCACTGCCTCTATAGTATGCAGATAGTGCAGATCAAGCAGATCCGGATTGTTTTGCGTATGCTTGTGCACCTCCATGATACAATTGGCCGCACGATGATTGAATACATCGATTTTCTTCTTATGTAGCTGAGCGATTTCTGAGTAGTAGAGCGCAACGCTTCCATTGCCTTGCTGTATCGCTTGCTTGGCTTTCAGGTTGCATTCGGCTCTCAGCTGAGCGTGATGTGCAGCCAAGTTGCGGGTCTCCTCAAAGTCTCGCAATGCGGCACATTTGGCCTCCTCATGCAGCTGTGGGGACTGCGATTTGACATTGACATTGCTAGCGACACGTGGGCTGGCAACTTTCGGCTGCGCCTGCTGTGGCTGCTGTTGCACCAGTTGATTGAGCTGTTAAAGAGCAAAATTATGTTTCATAAGAAATTCAAATATAATTATAATGACTGCGCTGACCTTTTCGTTTTCGCGCTGCGCCTTCTCGTAGAGCTCGGCGCTGGTTAGTTCGACCTTTACATTGCTGTCCAATACCTCCACTGTCTTCGCATAGTTATTGTCCGTGTCCTCAAAGACCTGTAGCACAGTATCGCAGGGTATTTCGGGGAATTTCTCACATAGTTTCATTTTTGTTAAGTGGGTGGCAATATCATTGGGTTTATTCTGAAGCGCTTGATTTGCCGCTTGCTGTTCACTGTTGTAGATGCTCCAGGCCAGCTCCATATCCAGCAGCTCATTGACATTTCCTGGCGACACGCTGCAGTCGGCATATTTTGGATGCTTGAGCAGTCGTGCGAATTGCTCATCGTCTCGCAACGTTTGCTGACGCTGTTCCTCGAGCTGATTGTGCACCGCTTCCATCCACACCATGTAGAGCTGCTTGGCCTGCTGACGCGGCAAAAACACTTTGGTTGGCAATACCTCTGGCTCTTTCGGCAGCATTTCTCCCTCCCACTGAAAGTGACTGCGCAGTTGATTAATTAACCATTCGCCCAGATCCATTTCTAGCAACGCATTATCCTCCGAATCATCATCGTCCTCATCGGCAACTGTGGACGCACCCGCTGCAGCAGTCACTGGTGCTTGCTCCACGACGGTTGGTGGTGGCGGCGGTTGATCTAAAATGCCATTGCGTATGTCTCGTATCTTGCGAGTATGCTCTGAATACTGATCATCGCCCAAAACGAAACAGCTCTCGATCTCCAGCTGCAGCTCCCTGTTACTAGCATTGCGTTTGGAACGCGCCTGACGCTGTGGCTTGGACTGATACTTATTAAGTATAGGTGGTGACAGAGCAGCCGGGGCAGCTGAAGTTTGAAGTTGAAAATTGTTCCGGGTGCATTCGCATTGAAATTCATCAACTTCTTGGGGCAACGTCTCGTCAGTTTCGTCTGTCTTAAGCTCATCTTCTTTGATTAATATGTCCACTGCCCAATCGACATCGCCGTTACACTTCCCATACAAATCCCATAGACCTGTCAACTGTTTGTTCGGATACATCTGACGCAACAGAGTAAAACCGGCCGCCTCGTTGGGGCAGTTCAGACTGTGGCGCTGCAAGGCATTGTGACCAGTATCTATGGCCGTTCCTGGATCGGTTATCGTTGCTGCTGGTTGCTCATCGCGCAGCAAATCCAACAACGAGCTTTCACCTGTTACTCCTGCACCACTAGCAACAGTTGGTGCTACGGGCAGATCGTTCTGCTGAGCCCAATAATTGTTTACGTTTTGCTCGTACGGCATCCAAGTCTGAGCATTAACGTTAAGATTAAAGCCATCCAATTGGCCCTTGGTGCCGGATTGTTGTGGTTGTGGAGACGGCGTTATTGCCGCTGGCAATGTCGGAAACGGCGGCTGCAATGTCGGCAATGGCGCCTGCAACGGCGGCTGCACTGTCGGCAACGGCGCCTGCACTGTCGGCAACGGCGGCTGCACTGTCGGCAACGGCGGCTGCAATCGTAGCTGCGGCAATGGCACTGTGTATTTGGTGTCCTTAAGAAACTGTCAATAAAATAATAAGTACATAAAATATAATTATAAATAATTATATATACTTTTACTTACCCCGATTAGCTCGGAAACGCTAGTCTTTTCATATCGATCAAGCATGCGTTTAATGGCGTCCTTTGGCACCTGGTGCACGTTCTTTTGGGCCAGTTTTGTGGCCGATTTGGACCAGCTGGTTTGGGGTTCCAGTAGCTCCACTAGATAGCCGTGCTGCACGGCGATTTGTACATAGGGTTGCATTTCCCATATCATAATATTCGTGTTGTCTACTATGATGGGACTCCAGCCAGCTGCCGCTTTACGCTTTACCCGCTCCGTATTCCAGTCATGGGCTTCAGGTAGAATATTGCGATTGAATTCGTAGCCACGAGGCGTAATAAAGTAATCATCGCTGCTGAACACGAAATCCGTAATTGGATGTTGATCCAGTACTTGAATTTGATTTAATATTGATTTGGCCATTGTGGATTTACCACTGCCGGCCGCTCCTCGCATAATAATCATAATTTTCTGGCCAGATTGCGCTTTTTTACAGATTTCCTGGAATTCCTTGTTCTGGCTGTTCATGTTGTTGGCGCACATTGTTGGAGCTTCTGGAGCAATATATTTGTTTGTGTTATCGTTGTTGTTGTTATTAATGGTAGTGGCTGAGTTTTTGTTGTTGATGCTGTTGGCAGTGTTGTTGTTGTTATTGTTGGTATTGGTCTCCTCTTTTACGGACAGTATCTCGCTATGCCAGCATGAAACGTTTTCCGCTTGTTCAGCAAAATTTTCTGCCGTTGACATTTTAGTTGCTCTCGCTCTTTTTTTCGGTTCTTTGCGTACAGTTTTCTGTTGGTATCAAATTTGAAGGACTTACACACATGTGCAGAATACATATATACAACTGCGCAGTTATCTTTCTTAGCAATGCTCGCAACTATAGCGCCAATGGATGATCCTCACAAATTTTTAGAGCCAATAACAACCTCACCTCAAATATCAAGTAGTTCTGGATTCAAGATGTGCCCGAATTATCGATACGTTGCGGAAATGGATGTCGAACTTCGTTTTATTTTTATGAATTACTTTTTATTGCCAATTTTGAACGAAGTTCTTAAAATAAAGCTGTAAATTTTCCCAAAGCACAATGTACAATGTACACGACGGACCGACGACATGTACGATTGTGGTATCGATATGCCTATATAATCAAGAAGATTGAAAAGCTATTAAAGGTACCATCCCTATGTGCAATATACTGTCAATAGATAACTTACTCTGTGCGTTAGATATATGTAAATAGTATATCGATATGAATGAATAATTTGTTTTTATTTTTTGTTTAATTATATTTAATAATTTCCACTAACGTAATTTCATTTAAATACCATAATGGGCTGACCACCATACTAAGCCGAACAATATAATTATCTATCGATAGCTTTTCTTGCACGCATCTCTATTGAAAACAGCTGCATCAGACATTGACGGTCAATCCACACTTTTGTGTAGCTCAATTTTAAAATAAAAGGCAGAAAATATCGAAAAAATGACCGACTGGGTTAAAATTGCTGAAGACCAAGAAGTACCGAAGTTGAAAATTGATTTAAATGCAGATGCACCGGCTCCGACAACCACAGCCAGCAAGGACAATGAAGCGGATGTTGCCGATCCAGCGGAAACGAGTCTGCTTATAAAGATATTGGGCAAGGGACTTGTTAACACGAAGCAGTCGTTGGATATTCAACAAAAAAATCCAAATTCACCATTGCATTCGGTGAAAACATTCGAGGCATTACATCTTAAGCCCGAACTACTGAAGGGTATTTACGCCATGGGCTTTAATACGCCATCAAAAATTCAAGAAACCGCGTTACCAACTCTTCTTGCCGATCCGCCGCAAAACATGATAGCACAAAGTCAGTCAGGCACAGGAAAAACCGCTGCATTCGTCCTGGCAATGCTAAGCCGCGTCAACGTCGCTCTAGACCATCCTCAAGTTCTATGTCTATCGCCCACATATGAGCTTGCAATTCAAACTGGAGAAGTCGCCGCACGAATGGGTCAATTTTGTCCCGAAATTAAACTAAGATTCGCTGTTCGTGGCGAAGAAGGTAACACATTATCTGCATATACATATATTTATAATAATTCCATGTTTATTTGGATTTAGTTGATCGAAACTCAAAGATTACGGAACATATTTTAATTGGAACGCCTGGTAAAATGTTAGACTGGGGTCTCAAGATGCGTCTGTTCGATATGAAGAAGATACGAGTATTCGTATTGGACGAAGCTGATGTTATGATAGCAACGCAAGGACATCACGATCAATGCATTCGAATTCATAAGATGCTTAATTCGCAATGTCAAATGTTATTCTTCTCGGCCACGTACGATAAGGAGGTTATGGATTTCGCACGGTTGATCGTGTCGGAGCCAACAATCATTCGACTGATGCGCGAAGAAGAATCTCTTGACAATATTAAGCAATATTATGTTAATTGCAAAAACGAAGAAGGCAAATACAATGCCATCCAGAACATTTATGGCTGCATCAGCATTGGCCAGGCTATCATATTTTGTCACACTCGCAAGACTGCTGCCTGGCTGACAACTAAAATGACAGCCGATGGGCATTCAGTTGCCGTTCTCTCTGGAGACCTGACTGTGGAGCAGAGACTTGCTGTTTTGGACCGATTTAGGTCTGGCCAGGAGAAGGTGCTCATTACTACGAATGTTCTGTCTCGCGGCATTGACATCGAACAGGTGACAATTGTTGTCAACTTCGATTTGCCTGTTGATATACGCGGCAATGCCGACTGCGAAACCTATTTACATCGAATCGGTCGTACTGGACGATTCGGCAAGTCGGGCATTGCTATAAATCTGATCGATGGGGAAAAAAGCATGTTCGTCTGCCGTTCTATCGAGAAACACTTTCAAAAGGATATACTTTATTTGAACACCGACAATGCTGATGATATTGAAAAGATTGGTAATTAATCATTGCAGTCATTCCCCTCATTTAGCATTAAGCCGGAAACGTATGTGAAATTTCTCTTGAAATAAAAATTATATCTGAATAATACATTAATGAAAAACGATTTTCAAAAAGTTTGTATCTATCATATATATCGCAAATAAACAAACGCATACTCATACAAATAATAAATGCATATGCAACCGCATAAATATTTATTTGATATATTTATAATCCCAAATGCATTAACTGTCAAACTTAATAATGTTAAAATGGCAATAGCCATAATAATAATTGTATACCATACTCAATGCAAATTCGTAAAACAATTGAAAAAATGATCCAAATTAGTTTTCCCAGTAATAGCAGCAATAGGGATAAAATCGTGAAGATCAGTTTGAATACATTTATGATTATGATAGCCGCACATTCAAAAATGAGTAGGCGCACACTCCCAAATAGTAGAGATATAACGAAGATATATACCCAATTATTTGAGTTAGTAAAGAATTCATAAAATAAGTTGTGATATTTTCGATTATTGCCGTCGTTACAATCGGTTTTTGTTGGCTTGTTTCCCGGCTTGTCGTCACCATTTCCGTGAAAATTAAATTTATTGTGGGTTCTTTGCTTTCTAGATTCCTCATTTTGTTTAATATCATATGCTCTACGTTGCAGTGGATCCGAAAGTACTCCGTATGCTCTGTTAATCGTCTTACAAATTTCCAGCCCATTTTTATTGTTCCTTGGGCTTCTATCTGGATGCCAAATTCTCATAAGTTTATAGTAAGCTCTTTTTATTTCGCTTTGGGTCGCGTTCCGCCCAATCTGAAGAGCCTTATAGTGATCTTCAAACTTAACATGCAGTTTGAATGGCATGTTTCTTATAAAGTTTCCCGTTCAACTAGCTGTGACAGTCTACGACTGATTCCTACATTCGGTTAAAATTTCATGACAATATACCTGACAGCGAAGTGCACTTATCGGCAACTATCAAGTATTTAGTAGTACCAGAGCACGAAAAAAGAAGTTCCGTCACTTTTAATATTAATAGGTCAATTGTAGCGTCACCTCACTAACCATACAACACATGTATGTGTTTTAATGAAATGTTAACACATTTGAAGTTTGACGGCTATTTCAGTTGATTTCGGCAAGTGCTCTAAAACTCAAATATGACCTAATCGCGAACCATTGAAAAATTCAAACCAAATTTAAATAGCCGCAATCTCTATATCGCAATCGATAGTCGATGATCGACATAGCTTAAAAAATTGCTCGATGCTTATCGTTTATTTCTAAAAGTTACTCAATTGGCACCGTACTTATCGATATTTGGTGTGTCAAATATTTAAATAAATAAGCAAATGTGACTTCTTTAATGAATGTGAAGTCTATGAAACACTTCAATTTAGCTAAACTCAGATGTATTTTGAACTGCTTTATACTTAGGGACAAATGTAAATAATTTGTAATTAATGATCATTGTGATACACAACAACTAATTACGGTTTCCTCTCCTTTTTCTGTATCCTAAACCTACTGATATAATCTCAGGAGCCATGGCAAGCAAAGTATGTTGTCTTGATCTGGATAAAGATTTGAATCCAACGACCCCTCTCCATCTGTATCTTAGAGCTTGAAACTTAAAACACAATTTGTTATATTCTTAAAGATAATTTTGATTTTAAAAAATCTATTTGTCAAAAACTATATGTAGTCAAGATCCAAACGGTAATTCTTTTCAATTCACGTGGATTTGTATAAATGGAATCAATCACAAACTGAAATTAAATTGCGTTGGAATTGTCCGTTGCTACTTTAGTTTCCAATTTTCTAGATTTAACCAAAATATATATTTACATATAAGTAATATCACCCAATATTTGAAATTGTCCAAGATAGTAACTCTAAGTTGCTGCCCTACAAGGCTATCCTAAAAACCTGTATGGACCTACGGTATTCAGCTCTGGGGTACGGCGTCCGACTTAAACGTCGAAATCCTGCAACATTTTCAAAGCTAACTACTCCGCAGGATGGTCGAAGCGACTCCCTTTGTGCGCAATTGGGTGATTCACAGAGACCTCAAATTGAAATTAAAAAAGAACAAAAAATAATAATAATTTAAATGCATATATATTTTTTTATTTAAAAATATTTATTTATTGCTGTATGAATTTCAATTGGCCGTGAGTGAAGACCGCGTCAGGTAATACTAAAGAAATTAAAGAATTAAAATTAAAGTAATTTTCATTTTATTACAATGCAAATTAAAAATCTTTTCTCATTTTCAATGGGTTCAGGGTATAAAATATGTTATGAAATTTTTTTTTTGAGTTAGCTTAAGTTAATGCCTGAAAAATTATTTCGTTCAATGGGACCAATTTCTACATTATACATTTGAACAACATTTTCAAACCCCAGCCGATACACTTTGCTAAGCCAAGTAGTATGAACATTGATCCCTTAACCAAAAGTGGAACAGTACAACAAATTAATTTTCCCACTGCGAACAGCAATGGCGGTAAAACGAGAACAAATTTGCCAAGGTTTAACATAATGATACCAATATTATTCCGATTTTGATTGTTCCCATGTTCTTGCCGATGACCATAGTTGTTCCAAGCGCGATCGTCCTTATATTCTCTCTTTCCATTTCTCTGGCTATTCTGATTTCGATTTTTCTTTTCATAGCTGCGATCACAGTTAGGTTTGGAGTCCTCGCTTCGATGATTGTGTCTGTTTGGTTTTTCGTGCGTGTTCTCATCTTTAGACGATCCCGACTTACTGTGTTTATTTTCCTGGTTGCGATTGTAGTTGTATTTTCTGTTCTGTTCTTGGTGGGCTTTGTCGTTCTTTTGGTGGCTCGACTGTTTATCTTGTTTTCCAGATTGCTTTTTTTTTTTTTATTTATATATCATGTTTTTCGTTGCACAGGATCCGAAAGCACTCCATATGCTGTATTAATTATCTTACTCAATTCCAGTTCATGTTCATTGCTTTGGTTCTTATCGGGATGATAAATTCTTATAAGTTTATGGTAAGCTTTTTTTATTTCGCTTTGAGTCGCGTTTTGATCAATCCGAAGAGTCTCATAGTGATCTTCAATCTTTTTATGCATTTGAAATGTTTACCGTTTAACAATTAATTAAGCCGCGAGTGATCCCCCGCATTCAGCTAATGCTGAAAGACACCACTCTTTTTAATGTTAATGATCTGTTAACTTAACATTTCTTTAACAGCAAACTGGATTTTTTGAAAACTATCGAGTATCGAAAGCTTTGATAATAGCACCAACCATACATTGTATGGTTAGTGATAATAGCAAATATTCAATGCATATTGTAACTATGGGCATGTAATGATATCATTTTAATATATTTGAAATGAAAAATCTGTATCAAACTTTATTCATATTATCTGATCAGAGAAACTTATCTATTTAGAGTTTTAAACAAAATTGTTTATTTAGCCCTGGCCCGATACCCATTTCCAGATTTTAGACAAGGCACCCATAGAGGATGTCGGTGCAGATAATGTAGAATCTTGTGATGCAAGCTTTCCCGTTGTCCATTCACATGCTTTTGAAAGGCCGCTTCCTGCTGATCCTCTTGTCCATGACCACATCTTCGAAAGAGCTCCGACAGTGGCGCCTGTTATAGAACTGACAGATGAAGCCACTGCAGAGGATGTTTCTGGGTCACCACTTTGAGATGATATTTTGCTTGCGGTCCACTGCCAAACGCTTCCTGCTGATCCTCTTGTCCATGACCACGTCTTCGAAAGAGCTTCGACAGTGGCGCCTGTTATAGAACTGACAGATGAAGCCACTGCAGAGGATGTTTCTGGGTCACCACTTTGAGATGATATTTTGCTTGCGGTCCACTGCCAAACGCTTCCTGCTGATCCTCTTGTCCATGACCACGTCTTCGAAAGAGCTTCGACAGTGGCGCCTGTTATAGAACTGACAGATGAAGCCACTGCAGAGGATGTTTCTGGGTCACCACTTTGGGATGATATTTTGCTTGCGGTCCACTGCCAAACGCTTCCTGCTGATCCTCTTGTCCATGACCACATCTTCGAAAGAGCTCCGACAGTGGCGCCTGTTATAGAACTGACAGATGAAGCCACTGCAGAGGATGTTTCTGGGTCACCACTTTGAGATGATATTTTGCTTGCGGTCCACTGCCAAACGCTTCCTGCTGATCCTCTTGTCCATGACCACGTCTTCGAAAGAGCTTTGACAGTGGCGCCTGTTATAGAACTGACAGATGAAGCCACTGCAGAGGATGTTTCTGGGTCACCACTTTGAGATGATATTTTGCTTGCGGTCCACTGCCAAACGCTTCCTGCTGATCCTCTTGTCCATGACCACGTCTTCGAAAGAGCTTCGACAGTGGCGCCTGTTATAGAACTGACAGATGAAGCCACTGCAGAGGATGTTTCTGGGTCACCACTTTGAGATGATATTTTGCTTGCGGTCCACTGCCAAACGCTTCCTGCTGATCCTCTTGTCCATGACCACGTCTTCGAAAGAGCTTCGACAGTGGCGCCTGTTATAGAACTGACAGATGAAGCCACTGCAGAGGATGTTTCTGGGTCACCACTTTGAGATGATATTTTGCTTGCGGTCCACTGCCAAACGCTTCCTGCTGATCCTCTTGTCCATGACCACGTCTTCGAAAGAGCTTCGACAGTGGCGCCTGTTATAGAACCGACAGATGAAGCCACTGCAGAGGATGTTTCTGGGTCACCACTTTGAGATGATATTTTGCTTGCGGTCCACTGCCAAACGCTTCCTGCTGATCCTCTTGTCCATGACCACGTCTTCGAAAGAGCTTCGACAGTGGCGCCTGTTATAGAACTGACAGATGAAGCCACTGCAGAGGATGTTTCTGGGTCACCACTTTGAGATGATATTTTGCTTGCGGTCCACTGCCAAACGCTTCCTGCTGATCCTCTTGTCCATGACCACGTCTTCGAAAGAGCTTCGACAGAGGCGCCTGTTATTGTTTGTGGGGGGGCGATTAGCGGAGATGTATAAAATGGTTGTATGTAATAGTATGTTTTGTAGACAATGAAGTACATCAAAGTAAATCCGACAGTAAAGTAAACAATATTTAAATAGTTTGATAGCGACCATCGAGGAATGAGTGTGTGAGTTATCCTTTGCACTACGTTTTGCGACGGCGAATTCAGGTCAGCTTGCTCCATTCCACTCAGTACAAGGTAGGCATGTACGATCTGCTGAAATCGCTTCACATCCTTTAAATAGCATGTGGACAGGAGTTCACGATAAGCATTGGTAATTTCTGCTTTGGTAGCATTTCTCTTTATATTGAGAATATCGTAGGGATCGTAACTAACCATTACGGTGTTTAGTGTCCAATCTGCAAGTTTGTTAATATTAATTCCTTCAGAACTGATTTCTTTTTTAAATAATATAATATTTCAAAGAATCTTACACCGTGAGGGATAGATCATATTGTTACAGCTTGATTCTAAGTCAGGTCCAAAAAGACGATTCTTGTTCGCAGTCCTTAAGTCGATTACAAAATACACTAAATGTCAAAATATGTAGTCGATAGTTGGAACGATATAATTATCGTTTACCTTCAAACTTTAGCGATATTCGTAGTTTATTTCTAGAATTCTAGAATTTAGAATTGGCACAGTGGTAGGTGAAATGTTGAAATACTGATTTCCTTACTGAATATGAAATATGTACAAAACTACATAAATTTAGGGAATCGCGAATCCTTGTTATGCTGGTAACAGCATGATATCGATGAATGCTGTAAACATTTTTGTTGCTTTTAAGTAACATGTGGGATCGAGTTTGGGGGTTTACCGATTTTATTTTTTTTTTATATAATTGATTACATGGTCTGCTGTTTTAAGTAATTAAATTTAATATCTGTATTCCATTAATTTTTATTACCTGGACATAATGAAAATTTGATTTAGGACAAACAGTTTTGTTAAAATGTATGTGCATTGGATGTTGACCTGATAGCGTCTATAAACGTATTATTGTTGAGGATCAACGGTTGATTCAACCTTGACTTCTATACATTTGTGACCTTTATACAATAATTTACTGCAGTGCATAACGTATTCCACCGATAGCAATAAGCCACTATGAAACAGCTGTTTATGACCAGAATATGTGTAAGTTTACATTTGATGATGAAATTTAATATTGAACAGACGTACAAAAAATTAATTTATGTACGAAATCTTCTGTTCAATGAAGAACAAGTTTACATACTAAAAACAATTTTATAAATATATGTTAACAATTTCATAAAAGCGCAAAATAATTATTTAATATTAATGAGACAGCTCATTCACTTTCATCACTGTCGTTATCTGGATCTGGTTTCTTCGTAAAATATTGAAAGGTTTTGAATGCTGCAAAAGCAAACAAAACTGTTCCTCCAACGGCGCACATAAACGGCAACATATCAGAAGATGGTTGTGCGAAAGTATTTTGGCCAGCCCCATTTTTGAGGCCATCTTCTCCATATTGGTCGTATAACTGTCGTTTTTCCTTGTTTGACAGTATTTCGAATGCTGCTGCAACCTCCTTGAAATGCTCAGCTGCCTCCGGGTGATCATTTTTATCTGGATGATATTTAAGGGCCATCCGCTTGTAACCTTTTTTGATTTCCTCATCACTTGCTGTCCTGTTGATGCCCAGAATCTGATAATAGTCTTTGCCCATTGTGTGATTGTATTGTACTGTTAATTTTGTTTAGTGGCTTAGTTTGTAGATGACTAAATTGTATGCGTTGACTATTGCACAACTTGATTTTGATCGCAGCTTAAAAATATATATCCAAACAGCTATCGATATTTAATAATAATTATTGGAATAACGAATGCAGTGTTCATGCAATGCCATATCTATATTGAATTATCTTTCTGTTTAGGGTAACACTGTTCTTGAAGTGTTAGCTATCGATTACTAGATGGCAAGTATGCAGTGACCGTTGTATATTTGTGATGAATGTATATTTACATTTTACGAGAAAATATGACCATGTACACGAACTCTATTTATGTAAGAAAACTGCAATAAATTCTCATTTTCGTGATTTGATCCCATGCCATTTACAACCGATGTATTTTATGAATAGTCGCAACTATCGATAGCTGCGCACTAAATATCGCGCATCTCGTTCATTTGGTCCAAGTCACCACCGCGTATAGTTTGTGTTTTGGTAAGTAAAAAATTAAATCTTCAAAAATAAATGTCATCCTTACATTGTTATAATGTAAAATATGTAATTTGGGGCATATAAATAAATATGTGCAGCGTAGTAATTATATATTTCCTTTTACCCCAGTTCTTAAATTCAATCGAGTCCCTAATACAGCTACAAAATGGTTAGGGAGAACAAAGCAGCATGGAAGGCTCAGTACTTCATCAAAGTTGTGGTATGTTCAATGTTAATATTGTTCTATAATAATTAAAGGAGCTTACTGTATATATATGAAATGATTTAATGGAATTTCTTTAATGTAGGAACTATTCGATGAGTTCCCTAAGTGTTTCATTGTTGGCGCAGACAATGTTGGCTCCAAGCAGATGCAGAACATCCGTACAAGCCTCCGTGGCCTCGCTGTCGTACTGATGGGCAAGAACACGATGATGCGTAAGGCAATTCGTGGACATTTGGAGAATAATCCTCAGTTGGAGAAGCTGTTGCCGCACATCAAGGGCAATGTTGGCTTTGTCTTCACCAAGGGTGATTTGGCTGAGGTTCGCGATAAGCTGTTGGAATCGAAGGTGCGTGCACCTGCACGCCCAGGCGCCATTGCACCATTGCCTGTCATCATCCCGGCCCAGAACACAGGTTTGGGTCCAGAGAAGACCAGTTTCTTCCAGGCTCTGTCCATCCCCACTAAGATTTCCAAGGGAACAATTGAAATCATCAACGATGTGCCCATCTTGAAACCTGGAGACAAAGTTGGCGCTTCTGAGGCCACTTTGCTTAACATGTTGAACATCTCGCCATTCTCGTATGGTCTTCTCGTGAGCCAGGTTTATGATTCGGGTTCCATCTTCTCGCCTGAGATCTTGGACATCAAGCCAGAGGACTTGCGCGCCAAGTTCCAACAGGGCGTGGCCAATCTGGCTGCCGTCTGTTTGTCTGTCGGCTATCCAACAATTGCTTCGGCACCTCACAGCATTGCCAACGGCTTCAAGAACCTGTTGGCCATCGCTGCTACTACAGAGGTTGAGTTTAAGGAGGCTACAACCATCAAGGAGTACATCAAGGATCCTAGCAAGTTTGCTGCAGCTACCGCCTCTGCCGCACCAGCTGCTGGAGCCGGCGCTGCCGAAAAGAAGGAGGAGAAGAAGGTCGAGTCCGAATCCGAAGAGGAGGATGACGACATGGGCTTTGGACTTTTCGATTAAGTGCCAGAACAGTCGACTGCGATTGAACGCTCTGTTACTATTTCAATGTCTACATCAATTCGGCCTCACTACTTGTGCAAATTATTGTCGTGGTTTGACAAACCCAATGGCAAGTTGCATTTGAAGTGACCAAACAACAACAATAAAAAATGTAAACTTGATATTTGTAAACACGTATAAATGTGTTTGTATTGTTTTTGAATCAGACTCGAGTTTTGTACATGATTTCTTTCATTGAGAATGAAGATTGTTAAGCTCGACATATTTGCTTGAAATTATTAATATAATATACCCATACTCAAAAAGGATGTCGGAAAAAGTGTTGGATGTATCTATGCCTATTAGGGGCGCGCCACATCGAAACTGTTTTGGAATTTTTTAAGTTTTATTTTTGTGAGGAAAATGGAACTGGAAATTAAGTAACTAACTGTTTTTGGACCCTGAACGAGTATTATTATGTATTATCTTTGGACTGTTTGATCTTAGTGTTCGCACCGATTGGTTGATAGCAACATTTTAGTTTGAAACATTGTTGCGCTCTGTTGCTGAGTGGGCCTTGCTTGGCGACCTTGTTGCTAAACATATTCATATTCTAGGAATACTTAAGAAACTTGAATATATATATATTTATTTTTTTTTTTATTTAATTTTTTTTTGTTTTTTAAATCCCATTCTGTAAATATTTTATATATATGTATATATTGCAAGCACACATATACACACACAAATCACACACATCTACTGCAACTGTGCCAATATACCAATATTATAGAAAATGACATGCTTAATAACTGTTTTGTAGTTGAACTTTATTAATCAAACTAATCAGAGCGTAATTATGTCATTTATATATGTGTATGTATCAAAGAGGGAAGCCCAAATATTATATTTATTTATTTATATAAAGAAAATTGACTACATTCGTGAGTCAAATTATAAAATTACAAAATTAAAAATTATAAACAGAACAGGAAAAAGAAAAAGCCTAATACTAACAATATATAGCAATGATATCACCAACCCGATGGGGGTCTTTTATTTGCCGGACCGACGAGCTATGCCCCAAATCACAGCCAGATATGGTTAGTGTGCATTCTCACAACTGTGGTGTGTGTGTGATTTCTCTGAAATATGCTGAAAGAGAAGATTTTATTAACGAAAGAGAGAGTTCAGAACTAAATACATGAAAATAAGTATTGTACTTAGTACATAGAACACGAAAAGCACAGTACAAGGAATAGTTACAGTTACATATAGGTAAATAAAGAGGACAAAAGTGACGAGAAGCACGGGAAGGAACTAGGAAGTTGACTTGAAATAGAAGAGAAGGCGAATCAATACTACCGATAATTAATTTATGTAGAAAAGTAATACCCAATACTATATAAAAAAAAAAAATCAAAATCGTATAAAAGAAAAATGAAACTGAATACAACACCTGGAGACACACTTTAAAGATATAATAATAATAATTTAGAATTTCGGTTTTAATCGATAACATTAAAACGGCAAGATTTATCAAAATTTTGAAACAAATTTGATCTGCGCGTGCATGTACGGTTAGTGATACGGACTTACAAAAAATTTGAATTTTTGTTGTAGACGAACTTTCTTAAGTAAACTTTCACACTGTAATACTGTCATTCATATGTATGTACTTGGAATAATACAAGTTTCTAGTATTTGAAATGAGTGTTTTGCAAATTTGGGGCGAAGGGAGCGGGTTATCCAAAATCCAAAAAGAACAATATCATTTGACGGATCTCTGTACGGATAGTAAATTTGAAAACTTATACCAAATACGAAGGCAATTTATAGATTTTTATCGATAATCGGTATGTATTATATCGAACTTTAATTGATGAGCCAAATGGGAACAGAAGCAATGTATAAAATATTGTTTTATATTTACACATATATATATATATATATATATATATATATATATGTGTGTGTGTGTGTCTTCAGTTCAAGGTATTCTCCATCTTAGAGTATTTGTAGATCGACTATGAATTTGTAAGCTTTATTCCTTGTTGCATGTTGCACTCTTTAAGCTTAATTTTCTTTTCTTTACCGGCTTTTATTCTTGTTTTTTTTTTTTTTTTGCCAACAGCCATTTTATTGCCCTCTTCAAATGGCCAAAAGGCTGCGTGTGCAATCCACGTAACGTTGCGACGTCTGCTGCATTGTCTGCCACCCCATATATTTACAAAGTAATTACTTGTGATAAAATGAATTTCACAAGATGAGAAAAGTTTAAAGTTTTCGCTTGGCGCTGCTGCTGTCGTTGGGGCTGCTACGCGTCGCGACGCCTTTTGATATTCTTTTTTTTGTTTTTTTTTTTGCAAGAACGTCGACGTCGACGTCGACGGCGACGCCGCTCATAAAAATTCAATTTGTCTTGACAAAATACGCAAGAAATTAAGAATGTGCCAAGCTGCAGCAGCCAAAGAAACTTTATTTCCCTTTTATTTATTTCTATTTTATTTTATTTTTTTCTGAGGCGAAAATGAGTTACGCGGCTGGGGCGTGAAAATGAAAATGCCACGCCCTCCAACCAACAAAAGCCCCGGGCAAAGTTAAACACTGCATAACTAGCCGAGACCGACAGCCCACCTACAGACCATCTGCAACAGTTGAGCGCGTGAGTGAGTGACGCTAGCGAGTCTGACGATAGTTTCTGGAGCTTATAGAGATTTCGAGACTCAATAAAATTCATTCTAACAGGAATCTCTTGAAAATTATGTATGTTTAGATTTAGATTTGGCATTTATGAATATAAAAACTTCTGAACCAGTTCAATCTAATAATCTGCAAATTGGTTTCACCTTAAGGATTAGCCAGAGTGAAACCCATGAATGAGAATGAGCCAATGAAACCCATTCAATGTTAAGTCTTTCTATGCATTTTAAATTTATATTCTTGCAAACCAGTTCAGCTCAACAATTTCAAAATAGAACCGGTTCGATAACAATTACTTTACACAATATCTATTAATCACGTGTCCATCACTAGCATTTCCATTTGGTTCCCATTTGGTTGGTCGTAAATTAATAAAGGCATTGCATAATTTCAGGCGCCGCTGGCGGCAAATACACAAAAATTAACATAAATTGTGGATGGGTGGTCCTCGTGGTCCCCGTACCGTCCACTCCCCAGCTACCCACTCGGCACATCTAATATCAGTACCGTCACTGACATTCGAAATCAAAATGCGATTGGCAAAATGATTTGCTTCAATTTTTGTGATGCGCATAACAAATGAAGTTTGGACATTTGGACAATTGATTGGGACGCCACGAAACGGACGAACAAACAGCAACCAGATTTCAGAGTCAGAGACCAGAGACCCATATAGACAATATTCGATAGCACACACACTTACACACAGACACACATATATACATACATATATATATATATGTATATTATGGCTGACATGCACAACAACAAAATGTGGAACAGTCGTCAGATTTGAGTTTCGGACTGGCAGTCTCTCCACTCAACTTGACTCGGTTTGGCTATCAATACGCATAGATAGATAGATTTGTATGCATATTTTTGCTTTGGCATTTCGTTTGTGTGCTAAACATGTGAATGCCATCGATATAACGATGATGCTGCCTGTCATGCATGTTTGTCTCAGCCTCCCAGCCGCCCAGCCGCCCAGCCTCTCTCAGGCTCCCTGGCTCCTGGCCTCCGTCCATGCGATTTGAGCACAGCTGAGATTTGCTTTGCCAAAAGATTGCCACACAGAACCATTGGCCAATGTCTAATGGCTAAACAAATGCCACTAAATTCAATTCACGACTCGCTTGAAACACACAATGCACTTATAAAATATCGAGCAACTTTTTCAAAACTTTTTCAAAATATTTCAAAACTGCTCAAAATGTAAAAAAAGTAAATGTTCTGCATGTATTTGGACTTGTGCTGTGTCATTTAGGCAATTTAATATTATAAATGTGGTTCAAACAAGTTCCAAGTAACTCGATAATTTCATGTATTTAGTATCCTCATCCACAGCCCATACTGGCCCATTCTAATTCGACTCTCATAATAGGCACGTGAAAATAAATTTCCAGCAATTGCTTTTTAGAATTTTTGGGTAGAGCGTGAGGGCGATAACTGCTCTTACATGAAAGGGGTGTGTGTGTGTGTGTGTGTGTGGCTGTTTTGGGGGATAGGACAGTGAATGTGTGGGTGTGACTGAGCTGTGCGGGGCTTGTGATTTATGTGGGCTCTCCTGTTCTCGTTTGGCTGCTGTTGGCAACTCAAAACATATGCATAGATAAATTATACGCGGTAAGCGCCCACAAGCCCCAAAATTGTTGACAACAGCAGCAACAACAACAACTGCAACAATAACAACCACAATATGGAAGTGGAAGAGCAAATATTTTGATGTGACGAAACTAAATTGGGCGTGGCAAGGTGAGCATCACATGCTAAACAGGAGCATCCAAATTGCTTACCATATTTTTATACCCTTTCAAATGGCGGTATACAACATCTTCCATAGCATATGTAACACTTAGAAGATATTTATATTATTTTGCATAGTTTAAAGGGTAGCATTTTCAATTGGATCTAGATTGATCTATACTTCATTAACAGATCGAAAAAATATATTACATATATATTTTATATTATATTTATATAATTATTTTATATTCTCGTGTGTTTTTACCTTGACTGATCAGGAGATTCCAACTTGCTTTTATATTTACTCACCAAGTGAAAAGTCATTTTTGCGGGAGTTGGAATTTTGAATATATAAATGAAAAATTTAATGCAGATTGTATGTCCCTACGAAAATATGATGTAAGTCCCATTGTTTTGGAGCAGAAGCCCCAAAAGTTTGCGAGTTATATTAGCATTAATTATATATAAAAAGAAACTAAAAAATAAAAATAAATTCATTTATGTAAAAAATTCTATTATTGTCCCTTTTTGGAATTTTCTTAACATTCTCGAACTTTAACATTATATTTATATAGAAGCAATATCAAACCTATGTACGATCACTCTACGCATATATGTGTATCGAGGTTCCATCTTGTTATCTGCAACCTTACAGCCCGATATCTGTAAGGGTATATCATCTTGGTTCTTTCTTTTCTTGTTTCTCTTCCTGATTGTTTATGCATATATATTTCGTATATATATAAATATATATGTGTATATAAATCCATTTCATTGTTTATTTTTATTTTTGTGCACGATATTCGAATATATTGGCTGTCAGTCAGTTAGAAAATAGATTTTCAGTTATCATTGAAAGGTGCAGCAGCTGCTGGCTGAAAGTTCTGCTGTCAGACTTCCACACTCACTGCATCCCCCATCTCAGGCCAACAAGTTGAGCTGCCATCAATTGTTACTATTCCACCCACCCAGTCAGATGAAGTTGAGCTTTTGTTTTGCATTTTGCAAGTTTTATTTTCTGCCATGCGATGTCTGTCCCAGGGCGGAACGCAGTGGACGTTATGCATAGTAAGCCATTTGCTGACGCTGCATTGAAGTTAATCAAACTTTCACTCTAGTTTCGAATGCAAATGAACATTTTTTTCTCCAAATTTAATTAAATCTGGGGCAATGTTTGTAGTGAACATGATTAATTAGACTGGCGCTGATTTCGACTATTAACATGAGCAAGTTAATTACTTGCCATAATAAAATATATAAGGTAATAAAGTAAAGCTGAATTAATACTTTTTATAACATAATAATTCATTTATAACCAATACAATAATATATAATTTTCTTTTATAAATGAAACTTGATTTATAATTTTATTTAGTATTTTCATGAAAATGCCTGAAGACATGCATATGGCCAAACTTAGATTGAAAGACTGAAAGTAATCCGAAACGTATTGCATTTGTCTTAAATGTTAAATGAAAGCTCATTATGTAGCTTCGTTCAGTTTCGCCATATTTCAATCAGTTCGCTCGTCAAGGATTTGCAACTGCGTGGCTGCGTGCTCGCTAATCCTATTAAAATCGCATCGCTTTAATTAGAGACGAGAGCCTTGGCCATATTTCGTTGGCTCGCAACGTGAGAGACTGTAACGGTAACAATAAACGACAACATTTACGGTGTACGATGATTGCAAGGCAAACGAGCAATTAAAAAGGCCATGCGCCAGCTGCCGAGCTGCCTTCGTGAATGAGAGAGAACACAAGGAGTGACAGAGAGAGAGAGTGAGAGAGATCGGCAGCGAGAAAAGCGACCTCGGCCTAAAGTTTGGGGAACAGGGAAGGGTGGTCGAGGGTCGTATAAGGGTAAGCCTTAACCCACACGTATCTGGCCCAACCTTCGGCTCCCAGTGAACAGCGAACGCATTTGGCAGCTGTGTGCTTAAGGCATTTTTACAGCTTTCTTTCGCAGCTAGAGAATTTACGTTGGGTATTTGAAATATGCACGTAATATTGCAAAATTTTAAGCGTATATCTTTGCATAATTAACTGAGAAAATACTTAGCACACCCACACACACACACACACACACACACACACCAGTAGGAGCATTGAGGCGAGATGTTTGCCTCGCAGGCATTTTTACCGCAGCATCCAAATCGCATGCAGCAGAGAAAAAGTAAAATGAAAAGCGAACAAAACTTTGCAATGATACTTTTTTGGGCCCCACCCACTAACAATGTAGTCTAACACCCAAGCCCACTCCTGCCGCGCCCACTTCCAGGTTGTGTGGAATTTTTAATCTGCTACAAGCGGCAACCAAACAACCACCAGGAGCAGCAGCCGCCGCAGCAGCAGCAGCAGCAGCAGGAGCAGGAGCAACCACCTTCACCTGGCACCCACTTGCCAGCTATGTATCTTTCTTTACTGCAGGGCTTTGCATCTTTACGCTTTGCTTAAATATTTTAATTTTTATTGGCTGAAGTTTGCCAACTGTCGCCTGTGCGGTGCCAGTTAGGCTGCCATTTGATAAAGCTGTTAAAAATGTATTTATTTTGGTGCTAAGGTCTGCGGCAATGGAACTCAGCAGCTCAAGCAATCAGCAGCGGCTTTTGATAAGCGCATTTGTGGCACAGCCAAAAGGCGCAGCTTGCTCCAGAGCTCGTCGACAAACGGTATTTAGAGGCAACGTCGCTTAGTATAAACAGAACTTCAATTTATTTACCAAATTGGTAGCTGAACTTGAAGCAGATCTACCTGCAATAGATCTTGCTTGTGCTCAGTACTATTTCGTATAGTAATACATTAAAAATTATATAATTATAGAGATACCTCTATAGTGCCCTGAGCATTCTATCTGCAAAAATAAGTCGTTTTAATTGAACTACAGCCTTTAGCTCTTATAAGCATAAGTAGAGAGGGCCAGGATCCACTCGATCCTAGTGAAGCATATCGATTGCGCCTACTTTAATAATTTTTCTTGCAATTAGTATTGTTTATAATAATAATAATAATTTTTTATAATAAATAAATGCATATAACAAACTAAGCAGAGGTGAGTTTAATGGAACTTTAAAGACACAAAATAATTTTCATAAAATATTTATGGGTAGATAGTTCTGGTAGGAGTTGAAGCACAAATGGAACACAGGTAAACTATATATTATATATACATATATAAATATATATTATTGTGAGAAACGCAAGTTTTGGTTAAGTTAAGACTTAGCATCCATCAGCTCAGCTGAGAGATGCCACCAGGAAGTGGTTAATATGCATTTCCCGATGTTGTTGGCAAGGTAATTCAATGGGTAAGCAACCGTCGTGACCCTACTTGACCACAAATGTTGGCTATGGGGCAAATTGCTGGCCATAAAATCCCTTGAACTGCGGATGGGCTAAGCTCAACTAACTCGCACTAATAGCCATAATCATAAGCCATAATGACTCCTGCTGCTGCTGCTGAGACTATAGCTCACATTGCACAGAGTGAATGAGCCGGAGCTAAACGTTGCTGGGTCCACTGTGCGTATGCGTAATGTGCAGCCAGAGTGAAAACTTTGCGAATGACACCGAAACCGAGACTTGTCTCTCTCTCACTCACTCTGTTTATGTGTTTGTGTGTGTGTGTGTGTGTGTGTGTTGCAGTGTCATTTGCATAAAAGTAAAGTTCACCCACTCGACGGCAGCGGAAAATTTGAATGCAACCTGCAAACTTTTGCCAAATTTAAATTATAAATAAGCTGGCGGCTCCACTCGCCTGACTGAGGCTGCCTTCGACTCTGACTCTGGCTCGACTTTGGTTGGGGCGGTGCGGGCGGCCTTTGGTTAGGTTGACGTTGTCGACTCTAAACAAAACCTCATATGCATCGAAACGTAACGGCAAAAAGGATTTTAAGTGAAGTTGAAGTTGACTACACGACCGCATGCCACCGCAACTCGTACTGCTGCATCGGCTGCAGTCCCTCGCTTCTTAGTTGCTAGCGCTCCCCTAGAGACCACTTACATTGCAGGAGCAAAGTTTCGACTTTGGTTCCGGTTACTCCTTAAGGGTGGCGAGGACCTCCAAAAAACTAACATCGAGAAAATAAGCACAAAGTGAAAACTACACGCGCATATTCCAATTCCGCCTCACTAGACAAAGTGCAAAGCGTTGTGCGTGTGTCTTTTGGTGGTGGTGTACAGACCACCAGACACCACCAACACCATCAGACAGCAGCACCAGCAACATCATCAAACCACTCGAACGCAGCGTCAAAGGGCACGCGTCTGCCGGGCACCGCAGCGCAAGTTTAAATGTCATGTAAAATGCTTCCACTTACACAAATTAATGTGTAGAATTTAATTTCGTTGCAGCCGTAAGACAAGCAAACATCCATCCTTTCCGCACCAAATGGAAATGGAAATGGAAATGAAAATGAAAATGGAAACAACTTGTACCACACAGTGACGAGCCATAACTATTTTAGAACCAGCAGCGTTAATAAATAAATTGTTGTTCAGCTGCGTCGGCGGTAATTGACGGCAGAAATATATTGAAATGCCTGGCAATATTCAATTTTTCAACTAGGCTATTACAGTGCCTAGTATTCCAAGGGTATAAGAGAGTATTACTATAGAATGCGATGATCCCAGAATTATATTTGATATTTGCATAACATATATGATGAAACCTGGCTTAAAACTTTAACTTTTTTTATTACCTTTAAATTATATTCTTAAATTAAATTTGACTGGTTGTTTCTGCAAAGCGTTTCTCCAATAGATATGGAATAATCAGCAGTCAGACTAATATAATGTCCTGGAAAATCATGGTAAGGTATTAGATTTTTTTTATTTTTATTTATTTTTTTCTAATTCAATTCAGTTTTAAATTTCTGCTATTTGTCTGAAACTCTATAGCGCATTTATCTCTTAACTTCAACTAATTTTATATTCAACTTATTTTAGCATTAAATTGATTTTGTATTTAATTTATTACTAACTCTATTACTATTAAATTAGGATATTATATATTTTTTTATTTCTATTTAATTAAAAAAAATTCAATTCAGTTTTATTTTTGCAGCTTTTTGTTTTATTTTATTTATGTAGTATTTAATTACTATTACTATTAAATTAGGATATTACATATTTATTTTTATTTTTATTTATTTTATTTTCAAAGTCAATTCTGTTCTATTTTTTCTACTTTTTCTCTTAAACTCTATAGCATTTATCTCTTAACCTAAACTAATTTGTGGGCAAGTATTACAGTATATACAACTTTTAGAATTTTATTTTAGTGTTTTATTTATTTAATTAAGATATAAGATAAGAATTTTTATTGAATTTTAATTTTAAGTTCAGCATATATAATATTGTAAATTATCGGGGCCTTTGAGCCCCTCTGAGCACCTTCAGCATTATACAAATGTATTACCTAATCTATTGAAGAGGTCACCGACAATCCATTGTCCTTATGTGATCCTTCCAGTATAACTGAATTGATTTGATAGATAATCAAGCTCAATACAAACCATTCACTTTGCTCACAAGTATAATTCTAATAATTTATATTCAAATGAACCAAAATCTTTAAATATAAATAATCGCAGTCATTAATAATTAGCATATACATGTGTATGTGTTTAGGAAGAGCATTTGCCACAGTTGGTTCATTTGCAATGCCGTGCAAAATGAGAGCAATTTATAACTGTTATGTTAGGTGTGCAGCGCATTTAAATTTCCACAATATACAGCACTAGGAGCCAAGTAAAATACATCAAATGCAAACCAAGTGCTCAAATTCATCACTTAGACAGGAGCAGCTTCCGTTGCCATTAGAAGGCTCTCGCTCGCTGGCATTTCTCACAAATTTTTGGCCAAATGAAGCGAACTCCCTTTGGCTAAAAGGGTTTAGCAGGAGAGAGGGTTGGTGGGACTAATTCTACATATGATATGCTTGAGAGACTTTTAGCTTCATTGCTTGATTTGTTTAAATGCCTTTGCTGTGTTTGGTTTATGGTTGTGTCATTGGGCATTGACTTTTTTTTGTGCTTTTGTTCCCAACAGAGCTGTGGGATTGGTCTCTCTGGGGGGTTGAAGGGTTGGAGGGCTGGAGAGCTTAGTGCTTAACTTGTCTAAAAATCTTGTTTGTCTGCTTCTGCATGTGTTAAATGAAAAGTTTTTGGCATTGCTGGTGCATTTGTTGATGGCCCCATAGATACAAAAGTTATTTGCCATTGCTAAACCAACTGAAAGTATTTCAATCTGCCCCCAGCACACAGACAACCCCTAAACAAATTTCTCTCTGGCTGTGTGTGTGTGTGCGTGTGTGTGTAAATGTCAGCATATGCATATAATAATAAAAACAAATATGGCTAAAAGTCTCGAGCTCAGCACATTTGCTCCGCCTTGGCCTCTTGCTGCAGATACATTTGTATCTGAATATTTGGTGCGTACATAATACATAAATAAATACATGACTCAAATTAATTAATTTCTTTACTAAGTAATTACATGCTTAACATGCTGTTGATATAGGCGGCGGGCAGGGGCAGCATGCACGCCGTTTCCTATTCCTATTCCTAACCCCTTGAAGAAAAGTTGCTTCTTGAGCTGCAAAGTATTTGCGAGTTTGGCGAACTGTATTTTGATTAGCTCAAGGGTCTAGTATGCTTAACACCACATTTTCTCTAGTTTTTCACTTGTTTTATTGCAGTTTTTTCCGGTTTCTTTCGTTTGGTAATTAAATTATATAAGTATTTGCGGTGTGCTATAATGCTCGCACAAATTTCATTCTGTTTTTCTTCTGGTATTTGTTTACTTTCGAGAAATCCGTGCTCGTTTCAGTTCATATTTTTCACAAGCAAATTACAAGCACAGCAAAAACAGGAGGAGCTTAGCCTTTGTTAAGAGCTGGAGTTGTACCAGTGATGAGGAAGCGGGTGTGGCGAGGGTGTACGGATCTGCAGTTTTTGGGTTGAGTTGTGAAAATGCTTACGAAACTTGTAACAAATACAAAAGTCAATGGCGCTGCAAAAGAAGTTTTTGCCTGGCAGCGCACACGGTAAATCTTGCAAGCTAAAACTTTCGACTTGCTTAAATAAACTCAACACACTCACACACACAGACGTAGAAAGATGGAAGCACGCGTACTCACACACACGCAGAGTCAGAGTCAGAGTCGGGCGCAGATAGACAGACACATGCTGAGATACAGATACTCAAATGCGTTCCTATAAGCTGCTTTTCTCATGCACATACACATACATGACGATTCCATGGCTTCGGTCTCTGACTTCAAGTCTAACTCCAACTCCTTGCACGAAATGTTTCCGATTGTCCTTCCTTCCAATTCGCATTTTCAGCAATTTGATTACAAGGCACACTGATACGACTAGCTATGAAAATATTTATATACGGATATTTAACTAAATAGATTCATTTCAAATGAGAGAAATAAATATGATAATAAATCATAATAAATGAAATTCATAAATATAAAGAAAACAGTTTATAGCTAAATTTAAAGTGTTTTTCTTTTTGCTGCTAAGTTTTATAGCTATATATATAAGTTTTATAGCTGAGACATAAACTCTTATTTTATAAATTCTTCCAAATCGTTTCACTGCAATATTTTTAACGATTTATGAAAGTTTCTCTCTTGGGTAAGTCCTAGGCCCTATGTATCCCTTCCCCTCTATCTCTCTGCCCTAACTTTCTCTCTTTCTCTTACTATCTGTGTTTCTTTGTCTTTTACTCTTTATATCTTTAATTTTCTCATACATATCTCACTCTTTGCCTTTATCTCTATCTCTTGCGTCCTATGTATCTCCATCTCTCTCTCCCTCCCTCAATTAAACTCAATATCTATTATTTTAACTGTCTTTATCTCCCTTATAGATAGTCTGTCTCAGTCTTTATCACTCTTTCTCTCTCTCTCTCTCTCTCGCTCGCACTCACTCACTCACTCTGTCTCTCGCTCTCTCTATCATGCAGTCTCTCCCTGCCTTTATCTCACTCTCTAGCACTGTCCTACTCTATCCCTTTTTCTCTCTCACTCAGCCCCTGTATCCCTATCTCTATCTATCTTATGCTCTATTTTTGTCTTAACAACAACTTAATTATCATGTTATATATATATAAATGTATAATAATAATATTGGGCTTATTTTAATTAGAATAAACATAAATTATTAGGAGTTTACAGCAATTTGCAGTTTCTCTGATTTGATTGCCATTTCTATGGATATGACACCAGTGTGCGCTATTTAGTTGCTAGTTTGTGTTTGCCATGTTTGTTACGCCTTGCAAGCGACCTTGCCAACAACAACAGCAACTAGCCAAAATCAAACCCAAAAGCCAAAAGAGGTCTGAGCCGAGAGCTACAACAAAGTCTATGGCTATAGCTGCATGCTCAGCAATTTCAGTTGCTGTGCTTGTTGAGTTCGACTCGAGTTGAGTTCGAGCTGCTTCCGTACTTTGAGGATATTTGTCTGCTGAATTAATTGGAATTAGTCGCGACATGCTTATCCCAAAGTCTAAAATAAACAATAAAATGGATACCTATTCAAATAGGGCGCGCAAACAGAAGCACACAGCGGAAGTCAAGGAGCAAATGAAAGAGAGAGAAAAACAGAGAGAGAGAGAGTGGGAGTAAGTGGGATAGCAATAAAGTCCGCACATCATGCAAAAGAACAGGACAGTCCCCGGGTTCGGCGAAGGGCAGGGATAAACAATGCAAAGTTTTAATGAATTTTGGTTTAAGTTTTCAGCGGGTAGTTGCGCCTTTTGCCCTTTGCGATTTCCTGTAAAATGTATTTTAAACGAGTAGAGGAAATTGCATTATTTCAATTACAAATTCGTTAGTCGGCGACGACGATGACGACTACAACAACGACAAAACGCTCCTCGTCTCAGCTGAGATTCGAGTAGACAGCAAACGCCGCAGGCAATTAGTCGTGTCAAAGCTTTCATTATTGTTTTGTCATATTTGCTTTGTGAGGGTGTCTGTGTGTGTGTGTGCGTGTGCGTGTGTGTCAGTCACACTCTAAAGTCTTAATTAATGTATAAATATGTACTCGTCTGCTGCGAGCACATATATATGTATATAATTGTATATGTGTGTGTGCTATAGGAAAACAGAATAGATTTTATATTTAATTAGTGCAAACTGTGCAAAACTTGGCCTGACACGATGTCGCCAATTGTTGTGGCAACAAAGGCAAACAAATGAACTGGAAGTGGAACTTTTGCCTCAGCAACTCAAGCCAGCAACAGCAGCAACAACAACAACAACAGCTGTGTGCACCACGGGGCGACATGACAAAAACGCCTCAAGGCAACCATCAAGGGAGCGACAACTGGACCGAGTTCCAACTCTATACAATAGTAATAGTATACTCCATAGAGATGACACTTTGGCTGGCCACGACACGGCACGGCCCGATAGAGATGTGGAGGAAGAAGAATCGAAACTCGCATAGAGTAAAGCAAATGACTTCAATTTATATTACATTTGATTATTGACTGCATTTTATAATATACTCCATTATTATCTTATTTTTATTACTTTAAACTCTCATTCTCAATTCACTCCGTAGAGAGTGAGTGCTCTATATATCTATATATATTGCTTGTATTATATATATGTTTTGTTATGTTTTTTTTCCAAGTTTTATTTTATTGCCGTTCATATTCGAATTATTCTTATTCATATATGAGAATCGTATAGGAAGTAAGCAAGTCGAGCTCTTAAGTTGTACACTTTCTCTCTCTTTTTATGTATATTTATACATACTTTAATTTTGTATGTTTCTCCTTTTTTAAATCTCCCTTCACTCGCTTTCATATCTGAAAGGGCACACTTACATTATGAGAATCGTATAGTAAGGCTGTATTTTATTGTGGCACACGCAACTCACGAGGGAAATCGCATTAAAATCCGTCTCTAGCTGAGCTGCTGTTGTCCCACTGAGTAGTTCGCAGAAGTGCAAAAAGTTTAACAGCTGAATCCTGGAATGCCCTGCGGCCACACTAAAAGTATTCATCGATTGCCCAATGGATATTCAATGGGACTTATCCCATAAGGCAGCAAAGCTCGCAACAGATTTTAAATGAAATTTTCGTGCGTAAAGTATGTAAATTTCCTTAAAAATTCGACATCTGCGGAAGTACATACACATACATACATACAGCTATACTATAAAGACTCCAAGTGAAATGCTTAAAATATGAATTGTTTCTCTTTTTTGTGGCACCCACATAATTACAATCATTAAGGCAACCCAAGAGCATTAATAATGCACTTGAATGCCTCACATTTATATATATTATATGATTGCTGGCACACATCGTCTTAATGAATTTCCATAAATTGTGAGGCAATAATTAAACGTTAGCATTTCTCCTTGTCAAATTTCATTAGTTGTCGCCCCTGTCTGACTGTAGCATAATTACCGTTACAACTTTTCCCACAGCTCCGATCTCCAACACATATGTATTTATGTATATATTCCCATTGACACATCAATTGGCATGTTGGCTGTAAAAAATTGAATACAATCAAAGAAATAATTTCCACTTAATACTAATTAGAGCGCATGCCGCTGATGGCCGTACAATCAGGAAGAGCTGCAATCAAAAGTTGGGGAAGTTCCCCAAATGGCCGGGTGGGTGGATTTTGTAGCTTAGAATTGAGTTCGTTTAAGTAAGTCAGTGCAGTTAGTGGGTTTTATGGCATAGGCTTGCTTCATTAGACAGCATTTCAGGCCAGCAGTCAGTGGCAGATTGGGCACACATTCATTATACACTCACCCATACAGGCGCTGCATCAATGAATGTGCGTGTGCGTGTGCGTGTGCGTGTGAGTGTGTGTGTGTGTGTAAATGGCACTTGACTTGTTCGACATAAGCATGAAAATGATGATGTCACATTTGCACAATTGTGCGTACAGCAGAAACAACATCAGCAGCAACAACAAAAATAAAGACATTTTCGTCGGATTGACCGATCAAAACATACCCTGTAAATCATCAAAACATTTATATATATATATATAGATATATGTAAGTACAGTTTTCATCTAACCTTGAAACTTTTTCAAAACTATTTGCCCACTGTCAATTAATCACTAATTAAAACGAGCCTGTCTTTATATTGTATAATATATATTATATATTATTAATTTAATTATTAATTATTTTTAATTAATTTAATTAATTAAATTATTAAATTTAATTAATAAGATGACATATACATGGAATTAAATTTAGCGCTATTTGTAGAGTAGATTATATTGGAATGGACTTGGTAAATATTTAATATTTTCAATACATCAATAAATAATAAATATATATAATATTTGCAAGAAATTAATATATAATAAATATTATTTAACAAACAAATTTTTTCAACCAAATTTCAACATTTGCGATGCGCTAAAATTTGAAGTCATTAAAATGATGTTACCGCTTTTACCCATTTACTCGCAGTGTTCCGCAATAAATAAGTTCAGTTTTAAAATATTGTCAAATAAATCATTCGCTTTAATAACTTTTTATTTAATTTTTAGTTTGTTTCATTTCATAATAATTTAAGTTTTTTGAACTCAAAGTATACCCCAAATAGCTTTTGTTCACAGAGTACAACGACCAGTAATTGTTATTGTTGGGCTTGCTTTGGAAAATGAAAATGAATTTTCCACGCGCTCCTGCACCAATTATTTTCCCTCTTTTCCCGCGCCTCGCCAAATCGTTTTGCAGTGCACTTAATGTGCGTAGTAGATCGTGCAAGCGTGAATCTGGTGATATGGCGATTAAAAATCGCACTGCCAAAACGAATAAAAAATGCAAAATAAAAAGCAAAAAACAAATATGACTACGACAATGGCAATGCCCGAAATGCAACTGAAATGCTAGAGTCGCTTTTTTCTACATGCATGTCGCATTTTATTCTGTTTTTGGCATCGACGGGCGCCGTGCGATAAAACAAAAGCCGATTTTCAGTTGAAAAGTTTAATTGAACAATGATAATGTTGCCAACAACCAGCAACAACAACAACAACAACATCAATAGCTATAACAACAAGAGCAAGACTGAAAACAAAATGTCACAGAATGTAAAATCGAACAAAAGAATTTATATTGGTTGATAAAATTGCGAGAATTGGCACTTGACATAATGTAAATTGTTTATAAATGCTCCAAGCAATGATCATTAAGGGACCTGAGATGGGCTTACAATAAATTAAGATGCAGATAGAAGCATTAAGAAGGATGTTTAAACTAGTTAACACTGACTTTGGCCATGCTCCGTTCTCACTGAAATATGTATATTTTTGATACTATAATTTGAAAAAATTATCCAGTTATAGTAAATTATTAAAAAAAAATTTGTCAATTTGTTGTGCTCGACCCGATATCTGCTATAATGCATAAAGGTTGCATTATGTTGGTAGTCAAATTATTTTTTAATGTAAAGAGATCGTTTAGTATTTTGCGAATCGAAAAATATATTTTATATAAATATTGGTTATATAATACCTGAGACCTGAGTTAGAGCCAATGGAAGTTGAAGTGGCTTTTTGTGGGATTCTCGATATCACAGAAAATTTGTTAATATAAATCGATACTTCGAATAAATAATCTTACAAACAAGTAAGGAAACTCTAGTCGGAGGTGCCCGACTAGGAAATACCCTAAACCCCGACTATCGGCGGTTTTAAATGCACTTCAAAATTTGCATATAATTTTAAATTAAATTTTAAAATTTTAAATTAAATAAAAATAAGTAATTTGCATAAAAAAAGTTTTGACGGCAGCTTAAAGAATCGAACTCCAGTCTTCGTATCGGCTATAGGCGATCGGCGTCTCTACCAACAGAGCCGTTGCACTACATGAGAGCGAGATAGAGGAGAATTCCTAAGTAAAGTTATTGAGCTACTGAGCTGCTGCTACTGAGCTGCTGAACTTCTGCCTAAAATTCATATTGCAAGCAACGAAGTATGCGTTGCTTGCAATATGAATTTTAGGCAGAAGTTCAGCAGCTCAGTAGCAGCAGCTCAGTAGCTCAATAACTTTACTTAGGAATTCTCCTCTATCTCGCTCTCATGTAGTGCAACGGCTCTGTTGGTAGAGACGCATATGCTCTGCTAACTGCGCAGTTTACTCAGCGACTGCGCTGCGCCAATATGTGCATATAACGGTAAGTCGGGCAGCGGCAGTGAGTCTGGCAGCGGCAGTGAGTCCAGCAGCGGCAGAAAGCCCAGCAGGGGTAGAGTCGGATAACGGTAAAGTCGGGCAGCAGTAGAGAGTCCAGCAGCGGCAGAGTCAGGCACCAGTAGAGAGTCGAGCAGCGGCAAAGAGTCGAGCAGTGGCAAAGAGTCCAGCAGCAGTTGAGAGTCGGATAACGGTAAAGTCGGGCAGCAGCAGAGAGTCCAGCAGCGGCAGAGAGCCCAGCAGGGGTAGAGTCGGATAACGGTAAAGTCGGGCAGCAGTAGAGAGTCCAGCAGCGGCAGTGAGTCCAGTAGCAGTTGAGAGTCGGATAACGGTAAAGTCGGGCAGCAGTAGAGAGTCCAGCAGCGGCAGTGAGTCCAGTAGCAGTTGAGAGTCGGATAACGGTAAAGTCGGGCAGCAGGAAAGAGTCTAGCAGCGGCAGAGAGTCCAGCACCAGTTGAGAGTCGGATAACGGTAAAGTCGGGCAGCAGCAGAGAGTCCAGCAGCGGCAGAGAGCCCAGCAGGGGTAGAGTCGGATAACGGTAAAGTCGGGCAGCAGTAGAGAGTCCAGCAGCGGCAGTGAGTCCAGTAGCAGTTGAGAGTCGGATAACGGTAAAGTCGGGCAGCAGTAGAGAGTCCAGCAGCGGCAGTGAGTCCAGTAGCAGTTGAGAGTCGGATAACGGTAAAGTCGGGCAGCAGTAGAGAGTCCAGCAGCAGTAGAGAGTCCAGCAGCGGCAGAGAGTCCAGCAGCAGTTGAGAGTCGGATAACGGTAAAGTCGGGCAGCAATAGAGAGTCCAGCAGCGGCAAAGAGTCCAGCAGCGGCAGAGAGTCCAGCGGCGGCAGAGAGTCCAGCAGCGGCAGAGAGTCCAGCAGCAGTAGAGAGTTGGATAACGGTAAAGTCGGACAGCAGTAGAGAGTCCAGCAGCGGCAGAGTCCAGCAGCGGCAGAGTCCAGCAGCGGCAGAGTCCAGCAGCGGCAGAGTCAAGCAGGGGTAGAGTCGGATAACGGTAAAGTCGGGCAGCAATAGAGAGTCCAGCAGCGGCAGTGAGTCCAGTAGCAGTTGAGAGTCGGATAACGGTAAAGTCGGGCAGCAGTAGAGAGTCCAGCAGCGGCAGTGAGTCCAGTAGCAGTTGAGAGTCGGATAACGGTAAAGTCGGGCAGCAGTAGAGAGTCCAGCAGCAGTAGAGAGTCCAGCAGCAGTAGAGAGTCCAGCAGCGGCAGTGAGTCCAGTAGCAGTTGAGAGTCGGATAACGGTAAAGTCGGGCAGCAGTAGAGAGTCCAGCAGCAGTAGAGAGTCCAGCAGCGGCAGAGAGTCCAGCAGCAGTTGAGAGTCGGATAACGGTAAAGTCGGGCAGCAATAGAGAGTCCAGCAGCGGCAGTGAGTCCAGCAGCGGTAGAGAGTCCAGCAGCGGTAGAGAGTCCAGCAGCAATAGAGAGTCCAGCAGCGGCAGTGAGTTCAGCAGCGGTAGAGAGTCCAGCAGCAATAGAGAGTCCAGCAGCGGCAGTGAGTTCAGCAGCGGTAGAGAGTCCAGCAGGGGTAGAGTCGGATAACGGTAAAGTCGGGCAGCAGTAGAGAGTCCAGCAGCAATAGAGAGTCTAGCAGCAATAGAGAGTCCAGCAGGGGCAGTAAGTCCAGCAGCGGCAGAGAGTCCAGCAGCGGCAGAGAGTCCAGCAGCGGCAGAGAGTCCAGCAGGGGTAGAGTCGGATAACGGTAAAGTCGGGCAGCAGTAGAGAGTCCAGCAGCGGCAGAGAGTCCAGCAGCGGTAGAGAGTCCAGCAGCGGCAGTGAGTCCAGCAGCGATAGTGAGTCCAGCAGGGGTAGAGTCGGATAACGGTAAAGTCGGGCAGCAATAGAGAGTCCAGCAGCAATAGAGAGTCCAGCAGCGGCAGTAAGTCCAGCAGCGGCAGAGAGTCCAGCAACGGCAGAGAGTCCAGCAGGGGTAGAGTCGGATAACGGTAAAGTCGTGCAGCAATAGAGAGTCGGGCAGCAGTAGAGAGTCCAGCAGCGGCAGTGAGTCCAGCAACGGTAGAGAGTCCAGCAGGGGTAGAGTCGGATAACGGTAAAGTCGGGCAGTAATAGAGAGTCGGGCAGCAGTAGAGAGTCCAGCAGGGGTAGAGTCGGATAACGGTAAAGTCGGGCAGCAATAGAGAGTCCAGCAGCAGTAGAGAGTCCAGCAGCAGTAGAGAGTCCAGCAGCAGTAGAGAGTCCAGCAGCAGTAGAGAGTCCAGCAGCAGTAGAGAGTCCAGCAGCAGTAGAGAGTCCAGCAGCGGCAGAGTCCAGCAGCGGCAGAGTCAAGCAGGGGTAGAGTCGGATAACGGTAAAGTCGGGCAGCAATAGAGAGTCCAGCAGCGGTAGAGAGTCCAGGAACGGCAGAGTCCAGCAGCGGTAGAGAGTCCAGAGGGTACATAAAAAAGACAAAAAAAAAATTATAATAAAAAGCAAAAAATTACATACTTAACATATCACTAAAATTAATAACTATTTAAAAACTTACCAAATCCAGAGGAAGCAGCGGACGAGGAGCAGGAGGGGATGCACTACACTACGCTACATTACACTGACTGCACTGCACTGCACGACTGACCATCAGGGGGTCAGAAAACCAACTGAAGAACTGGGCAGACGGCTTGCCCTTATATAGGGCAAAACTCCCGCCAAAAATTGTGCTCAAGTCTTTCGAACTCATCTCGGTCAAGGTCAGTCGATCATTGAGTGGGAAATAAGAGCGCTACCTATTTTGCAAACGCAGACACACACACGCACACGCATACGCTCTGCTAACTGCGCAGTTCACTCAGCGACTGCGCTGCGCTAATATGTGCATATTAAGGGAAACTAAATGCTTAATAACTTTTTTTGTAGACCGACTTTCTTAATCAACCTTGCGCAGTGTAATTATATCATTCATATGTGTGCATATGCAAAAGCACAAGTCTCTAGTATTTGAAATACGTGATTTAGACGTTTTGGGCGAAGAGGGCGTGGCATCCGAAATTTAACAAAAATCAAAATTGTATAAACGTCCCATTAAACTAAATACAAGATTTGGAGTCTCTAACTTTAAAGATGTAAAATATACAATTTTAAAACGAAAAATCGATTTTTGTTTTTAATCGATAAAAAAGAACGAGAAGAGTTATCGAAGTAAAAAAACAAACTCGATCTGCGCGTGATATTCACGAACCTACAAAAAAAATCTCTATCTCTTATATGTTCTGAGATCGACGCGTTCACACATACGGACAAACAAACAGACGGACGGGCGGACAGACGGACAGTCAGACAGACAGACGGACAAGGCTCAGTCGACTCGACTTGTCGTCCTGATCAAGAATATTTATACTTTATGGGGTCTGCCACGCCTTCTTCTGCCCGTTACATACATTTGGGCTGCAACAAAACCATTATAACCTGATTAGCCATTTTTAATGGGTTCAGGGTATAAAAACAGGATTTCTTCACCTGGTACAAATTTGTTCCGTCTGATAGGGGGTTAAGTTACACTGGGCCTTAAGTTTATATTCAGGGCATAATAAACTATCTATAACTAGCTATACAGAAATAATAGTAATACAGAGATAACTATTAGGTCTCGAGTAAAACTCTAATGAACATTGAGTAGAGCAGAGGCACAGTCAAACAGACTTAAGCAGCTCGCCAAGCATTTCCTTAAATATTTTTACTTGCACTTCTCAATTAAGAAGCGACTGAAATTTGTTCCATTCGATTGAATTTTTCGATTTTTGCCCCCTTTCCCACACAGTGTGCAGTCAATTAAAAAGCTTTCTCTGCCCACAAAAAAGAAAGAAACATCCACTCTGTACCATAAAACTGCAGCTGTTCATTTTATTTGGCGTCATAAAAACAAATATTAAAATTGCAGCCATGCCACAGTTTTACAGTCTTTGGAACCACAACAACAACAACAAGAGAAGTAAAGAATAGAAAAAAAAAAATGTTGGAAAAAATAGAAAACGCCAACGCTTACTCTGACGCCCATTAAACAATTTATGTTTGTAGCAGCACTTAAGTCCTACCAATTGCTGGCAAATTCGACAAAATACACGCAACACACCGAATAGTGAACCGAGCGGGTGAGAACGATAGACAAATAGAGATGGAGATAGAGAGTGCGACACCCACACAGTTTACATTTATTGTTTTTACGAGGCTCGAGCTAGCACGGCTAATTGAAAAATACTTTGTTGTGCAGTATTATCTGCCCCTGCGCCTGCTATTGTGTCTGGTCCTACCCCCGCTGGTGGCCTGCCCAAGCTCAAGCTGACTCGATTTGAGAGAATTGATGCGGCGCCTCGCTCGTATTGGATACGGCCAATTGGCACAGTTTTGCGGACCAGTTTCAAATTCACTTTCCATACAAATTGGCAGCGCGTCGATGGCGCTAATGAAAATTAACATAAAATGCTGCTGACAGCAGGCAATCGACCGAGCACAGGAGCCAAATGCATCGAGGGTAGGCGGCGGGCCCGAAAATTGCAGTCAGTGAAGATGCACCAACTGATTTTAATGCGATTCAACAGCTCTGCACGCGATGCCAAGCCAGAAAACGTTTTGATAGTTTCCCCAAAAACTGTGGCCCTAGCTGCCACTACTCTGGGCCCCCTTCACTTCCTACATATTTTGGCCAATGCCTCCGGGCCAAGAACTGAGCCGCACGGAGCTCCGGAACGCCGTTGCATTTTGATGATGCCTGTGTGGCCTCTCTCTCTCTCTCTCTCTCTCTCTCTCTGTAGCTCTCTTTGTCTATCTCTCGCTCTCTTTCACTCTGGCTGTCTGCTGGGCTGGTCGTGCCATTGTTAAGTTTAACCAAGGTAATCTCTATGCTTCCATCGCCTATCGTGACAAACTGACATAAATGCCCGGCGGCAGGCACAGAGAGTCCAATCAACGCCAGCTACTTGCAGGGATTCGTCCGAGGACCCAATGACACCAGCTGAAGACAGCAAAAACATGAGAGGCAAAGGCAAAAACTACTTGAAATAATCAAACCTTTTTCAGTCAGCGCTAGAACAACAATTAGTGAGAGATAACTCATAAAAGCTCTTCATAATATTATTAAGGGTGTCCTTACAGTAATAATATCATATGATTTTAACATAATAATTTTTATTATTATATATTCATATTTTATATTATATTTCTTTACTATATATTTTATTTTATTTTATTTTATTTGTATATATAAGCATATATATATGTCATATGATTCTTTCTAAATTTGTTAAAGACATAATTAAACTGATGAATACGAGATAGTTCAGATATCTTGGAAAATAATGTATATTTATACTTAGTTTCAGACAGATGTAAAATATATTCAATATATAATCATACTCATAGAATATATCTATATATATTAATATATTAAGCATATAAACAAAAATATATTCTTATTTATATTTTAAGCCTTTTATGCCTTTTAGCTTTTCAACAAATGTCATTTGATCTAAATCTTGATTATTTTGCTTTTGTTTTTTTTTTTTTTTTGGTGACGACCCATCGTCCCGCGTAGCTGACAGTCTGCGCCATGCGGTTGCCCTACTAACTATTATTATAGTAGTTCCAAATTTTCGTTGCTGTTGGTGTTTCTGGTTCGTGCACTTGGCAAAACGCCGCGCCATTTTAGCCAGCCATTGCCTCGCTGCAATTGGCGGAAGTTCATTGGTTAGCAAATGGCAGTTTTTGTACGCTCATTAGCATTATTTGTCAGTCTGCGGTAGGTTTTTCGGGTAAAGTGATTCAAGTGGATGCACTGGCCCCAATACACACACACACCCACTCTCAGATACGTTTGTATGTATATGGAGCAATATACACTGGCTCGAATGATATGTTTGAGTTGTGCTTGAGGTGAGAAGTTGTCGACTTTGGGTTAAGGCAAACACGATTTGATTTCTAGTTCGATTTTAATTTTTAATTTTTTATAGAATATAGATTAAGTTAGTAAGTTTAAAAAAGTTTAAAGTTTTTAAGTTTTGCGAAAATTATAGATAGATAACTATTATATATTATATTATCTAAAAAATATTTTATATATATTTTTTTTAATTTAATGAAATAAAATAAATAAATATGTATATAAATACATATATATATATTTATATAAAAACTTATATAAATACTTTTTTTTAAATATCTTTAAAAAATTAATGAAATAAATATGTAAATTTTTAAAAATTAAAAAATAAAATACCTACCACAGCACGTGAAAAAAAAGAAAAATTAAATATTTTAGCCCAACTAAATTCTTTAATTAAATTGGAAAATGAAATAATTTTTAAATTTTCTATGGTTAGCAACATAATTTTGATTGCGGATGGGTAAAAACAAGAGAAATTTGCAAAGTTAACTCAATAGAATCAGATATAATATTTTGTTTGGTTTTTGGACTTATATAAACCCAGTTCAAGTCTACGTTTTAGATCTCTTCTGCTTTGGAAAATAAATGTTTTTAAAAGCCAGCTCAATGCTTACTTCAGCGCATTTGCTCGTTCAACTAAGTCTTTCATCTTTGTGAACATATTTTTTACTTCAGTCCACTTCGGGAAAACTTTCAGTTTTCCAACTAATCAGCGCATTGCAATGTCAAGTTATGCTAAGCATGGCTGTCGGAAATTCCGCAAAGTAACTTGTTAAATTTCCATGACATTTCCAGCTAGCTAGGGGAATAAATATATTTGAGCACCTGATACGGCTTTCGAGATGCCAGCTGCTTGGCCGGGCTCGACTCGGCTCGGCTCGGTCAACTAAGCTGCTCAAATGGCTGCTCGTTAGAGCTCAAGTGATTCAACAGAATGCTTAACATGCCTAATGTCATTTGGCGCAGCGCTCAAATTAATAGCCGTCACTTTTCACCTGACCAGAGCACCCTCTCGTCCCTCACAATATCGTAGAGCCAAAAAAAAAAAAAAAAAAAATACTGTGACCCCAACATTTCGGGGCTGAAGCACTTCAACTTTTTATAAGCATTGCCCCAAACCAGATGAATACGTAACATTCCTGGCAATTGTTGTCGGCTAATCCGTGGTACGCAAAAGGAAAAAAAAAACAACGAAAAAATAAATATATTTAACTCAAGTGGCGCGCGTTTATATCAGTAGCCTCGACTGGAACTCATATAATAAATGGGGCAGGCGGTAACAGAATGAAGCATTCGGCTGGGAGCTTGGCGCTTGAAGCTCACAGAGCTCACAGCTCAGAGCTCTCTGATTTTTATGCGTTTTCTCAAGCTATACAGTATTGTGCTGCTGCTTGGCAATAAAATGCGAATGCGATTGCGAATGCGAATGCGAAATGCGAAATGCGAGCAAGTTGTTGGGGATCTCTGCCACATCCTCGATTATATGTATATGTACGGAGTCTGGCAAGTGGGTAGGCAACAAAAGCGCTGCCCATTATGACTAATGGTTGACATTTAACTTAATCTGCTTAAGATGATTATTGAAAATGAGTGCCACTTATGCCAAATGTTGCGTCATAAATATTCATGCACTCGCCTCGAATATGTGTGTGTGTGTGTGAGGAGTACCCAATAACAACAATAAAAATCTGTGGCCAGGGCCTACAAAATATGTATACCGTCGTTTTGTTATAGGGGAACAGCAGCCGCCTCTGCTAATAGAAAGTCTTTTGGCCGGCCGGCAAACGCATAAAAAAACTTGCCAACATGATTTATATATTAATGTATATATGTATGTATATATATATGTATATATATGTATATGTATATGGTATTTATGCTGTGCATAAGCACAAACACATCCATTCGTAATGCATATGCCTGAATATTTTTATGTTCTCACCAAAACTCATTTCGAGTGCGGTGTGCGGTGCGTGCGTGCGTGTGTGCGTGTGTGTGAGTGCGTGTGAGTGTGTATGGGAGATTTGATTTATCGGAATTTGGCGTATATTTTACAATTTAGCGGCTATAATTCATTATGTCGGTTTTGGCGCTGCGCTTACATCGAGTGGAGCATTAACATATACAGAGACGGTTTGTCATATGACAGTGGAAGCTTAAGATAAAGATTTGTGTTCTAAAATTGACTTGAGAGAAGCAGAGATCATAGGGTAAGTTTTTTTTTAGATTTAGACCATTAAAAATACTGTAAATAAAATATTTCTACTTTGTTATTTTTTAAATTTACAATTTATCTAGAGAAAAAATTAAATACAAATAAAAAACAAATATTATAATGAACGAATTTAAAATTAAGTTTATATTTGTAAGTAAAGAAATGTTAACAAATGAGTGAAGATTATATATTTAAGTTTAATATATTTTAATTAAAATTAAAATTAAAAATTTTCAAAATTTTTTTTAAACAGTTTCATTTAAACAAATATAATAAGATAATTAGAAGAAATAAAAAAAAAACAAATATTGACCAAAAATGTATATATTTAAGTAAATAAATATCAATAAATTAGTGTAGTTTGTATATATGAGTTTGATATATTTAAACTTAATATTAAATTTAAAAGTTGAAAAAAATTATACAAACATTTATATATTAATTCTGTAATTATATTAAGTTAAATTAATAAAAATATTAAATTTCTTTTTCCCATATTAATATTATGCTTTTTAGTAATATTTATTTTTTTCTACTAAGATATTTATATATTTTTTCTAATAATAATAAATATTACTTCACATTTCGATTGAGTAAATATGTGAGTCTGTATATTGTTTGTATTATAATTATTATAAGTAAACTATATTGTTATTGTGATGAGTACAAGATAAAGGATAAAATTCAGTATAATTTAATTAACATTGATTTCTAAAATCATCATCAAATCCCGATCAGCCCGTCCGCATGGTAAATAACCATTGCTAAATGGTTAATCGTTCTCCAGGTACTCTTCTTTTAAATAGGAATATGATAATAAACTGTTGCATCATCGTGGCATATGGAAATCTGGCATGCGGCATGCCAAGCCGTGACATCCTTTTGCTAAGTGCAGCGCCTGACCCCGCCAGCTGTTTGCTGGTGACTGTTCACGTTGTGGTCGGGTGGGGAACGGGAGCGGCAGCGGTGTCGATGGTGTGGGGCAGGAAGGTCTCGGGCATGGCCTGCGGTTATGTTAATGAGCTTGCACACAATTAGCAGCTGCTGCTGCCGTCACTAGCAGGCAGCCCGTCGCCTGGCGCTGGCACTGGTTCGCTCTGCTTCTGGCTTGGGCTTGGGCCTGGTTCTAGGGCTGAGTTCTCGGCCAATGGTATATGGTCTATCCATGTAGTGGCATTTGCGCTTGTCACTTCAATTATGGTAAATATTTAATGCATAGCAACTGAGCAGCAGTCGACTCGTGTGGGCGGCGCCGGGCGTGGCATAGTGTAATAATAATCAACGCAAAATCAGTTGTGCGTTCTAATAAATAAATAAATAAGCCTGGCGTTTGCTTTAATTACAAAACGCAAAATTAAATTGAAAATAAAATGCTAGCCGCAGTTTGTGGGCGGAGCTTTTATTTCAATACGGTTGCGAAAAATAAATTGCATTGCAATTTTGCAATTTAGATTGGAAGCTGAAACCCAAATGCCCGCCATCTAAGCCATGTCTGACAGCCATGGATGGCCTGGTCTGGTCTGGTCTGGCCTGGTTCGGTTTGGTTTGGGTTGGTCTGGTCCGGGCCTGGGCTCCATTTGAGCTATCGAACTGAAAGATTTCCTTTTAAATTATAAAATTGCAAATTAAATGGCTGCCAATAAAGTGCAGCGACAGTTAGCAACTGGGTATCCAGCCAGCGACCAACCAGCCTAAGCCCAATCTCGAACGTCTTTCTGAAGACACTTGGCGCATAATTCAATTCCACACGAAATGTATGCAATTTCTTTTGGACCCTCAAGAACTCAGAGGAAAACGTAGCAGGCAAAGAATATAAGTAAAACATAATTGAATTCAAATTTGTGCAATCGTAAGTAACTAAGATACAATTATGTACGTGGCTGGCTCTCTCTCTTTCTTTCTCTCTCTCTCTCTCTCTCCCTCTCTTTGCATATCTCTTCTGTGTGGCTGACTGTCAAGTCTCGTCACGGCTACATTTTGACACACAATTGAAAGGCACGCACACACACATACCCCACCCACCCTTAACATAGCCCTCCTTGAAACTACTCCTCCCCCTATTATAGACGAACTTACATGAACAGACCCCAGCCAGACCTAAAGCCAAAGCCAGCGACCGGGGCAGACAATGAAACGTAATCACACTAATGGCACCGAGAGCAATGAAGCGCATGTAATTGGTAAAGAGCTCGAGAGTGTAGTGTGTAGTGTAGTGTGCTTTGCGATGCGGTGCGCTGCGCTGCGCTGTACTGTGCTGTGCTGCGTTGCGCTGCTTTACTGTGCAGTGCAATGAAGTGAAATGTAAAACAGTGAATCATCGTGAAATATCGCAAAGCCTTGTTTAGCTCATTGTTAAAGTTTACAGTTATTTCAATTATTATTTATATATAATCTATGTATCTAGGAATAGTTAGTAAAAAATAGTAATATTTTCAGATGAAGTCAATTAAAATAATTTCAAAATAACCTAGTTCTTTCATAACAGTTCTGTTTTGGAAACTTTTATACTAAGCTGTAGGCAATTGCAATTAAAATTCTAGTTTGGCTTAAAGCCAATTAAAAATAATAAAAATTACTCTACATATTCAGCATATTATTTGTTATATAAAAAAAGTGTAGATTAAATTAATAAAAAAATGTAGATAACTATTCAAGCGAACACAATTTCCTGTCAGCATACGCTGATGTATTTATAACTGTTGATTAATCAACATTAATCTCACACACATACACACATTTAAATATTAGTGATAATTAATTTCATTGCTCGCATTTTTATGTTTGGTCTGGCGTGATCTATCGCAGGGATGCTGTGACTTTTTCACCATCCCTAAGGAGCGGGTGCGCGATTTGTGGTTGTCTTCGCTGCATTTTATAGCATAGTTTTTGGGGCGTAAGCAAAAGTCGTTGACGCAACCGTTACCATTACAGTTACCGTTACCTCATATGACATGTGATGTGAAGAAACCGGCGGCGCTAAAGCAATGCAATTACACGTTACCGTTGCTCGCGCTGCATATGTGTATAACTGTTTGTGGCCGACTGTGTGCGTGTGCCTGTGCGTCTGCTTTATTAATGAGTTGGCCTCTGTATGTGTGTGTGTGCCTGTGTGTGTCAACTGCGAGTTGCATGAGCCAAGCAAAGTTGCAACATCATATTGAAAAATGATGAAAGTTTTTGAGTTTTAATGCGAAAATGAGCGACTGTCAGCTGAATAGATGGATAGATACACACACACACACACACACACATGCGCGCAGACACACACACATACACGCGCGCACACACTCATTTGAAGTGAGTAATGAAAAGTTGAGGTTAAGTAAGTATCTCGTGGAGGTGTGCAGTAAATTAAAAATCAATAACCCATTTGCCAACAACAAAGCGACAAAAGTTGTCACAACCAATCATAATCTGCCTGATGATGATGGGCAAATCCAAAGGTGTAGCCGTTAATGAATTGAACTGGAGCGAGCGCCACAGAGCGAGGGATGCGCGCAGATTAAGTATGAGGCGCGGCCAATGTTGTTTTGATATTGAATAAATAATATTATGACAACGCTTAAAGTCAACACTTAATATTGCTTAGGTATTTGTTCAAGGCATTGAGTTCATTCCTAATGAATTTTCTGATTTTTAATTGCAATGTTCTAGCTTTGTCGGCAGTTGATATTAAAATAAAATTGTATTAATTACTTTTGAGTTTCTGCGATATTTATTTAAGTTATTGAATTCATTCTTATTAAATTTTATAATTTTATTGTATTTTTTACTTTGGAGAAAGTTAATATTTAAAAAAATTTAATTTATTACTTTTGAGTTAGTAAATATTTGAATATGATAATATACATTAGATAGCAGAGCAAAGATAAAAGATAATAAATAAAAGATAAAAGATACAAATTAATTGGAGATGACATATAATAGGTAACAGAAAATAGACAGCAGGCAGAATAAATATATGAAGATAATAAGCAATGTATAAGTGAGAATAGAATAGAATAGATATTGTCTTCCTAGTATATATATATATATTCTAGTATTTTCATATAACTAATTGCAACTTTTTATATTTTTTGCAATTCTTAATATAAAATTTTGTTGTACAAATTTTGATATAGCATAAATTAAATATTAAACAAAATAAATTTATTCATCTTCTATTGAATAACTTTTATCATAGTTTAAGCTGCTCAGCAACTATTCAATTTCGGACTTACAGATATTAGTGGAAAAGTCTTTTGGGAAAAGAGCCAACAAATATGTTTCTTTGCTATTTTCGCTAATATGTTTTGCAAGAAATATATAGCCAGTGTAGCTATCACGCTACATCATCTGATAGCGCTTATTCTTCAGTTCTGTGCGAAGTGCTTGAAGTTTTCATTTGTTTTTGCTTGTAGATTGTGAAGGGCAAAAAGTCATTTGCATACATATCCAATAGTTTGTCAAAGCGATTCGCTGGGAAAACATGTTTTTTAATACCTAGCCCGGCCACAAAGGAAAGCTCTAACGTTATATCCTGGTTAAGCCTTTTATCAAGTGCTGCTCAATATGCAACTCCAGCTGCTGCTCCAGCTCTACTGCAGGCAGGAGACAGGCAGGAGCCAGGCAGGCAGGCAGGCAGGCAGAAACTACTTTTGCTCCTTGCGGTTTTGGTTATCGCACAACTCTCAGCGTCTGGCCTGGCAGCTACGCATCAATTCATTGCCTAATCTATTTGCTGGTGTGCTCCCGGAGCTACCTGCTGTAGTCTCTCTCTTTCTTTCTCGGCGTCTCTCTGTCTTTGTCTTTGGGCTGCCCTATGTCTGTCTAGCTGTATGTAATTTAAATCCCTTAGATGCTGACAGCGGAGCGTCTGTGCGTGCTGGCTTATCTGGGATCCTTCTGGTCCTAGTTGGCCACGTCTTCGACTGCAATTCGAATGCATTTGTATCAGCAGGGAGCCAGCTGGACTGGAGGCAGGTTACACGCATCCACATCAATCAGCCGAGAGCAGCGGGAGAGATTTGCCTGTTTGGCTATGCAAACCACAACGCTGACCGCCTGACCCAACAAATTACTCAATTTCATTGTGCTTTCGGTATCCATAGCCGGCCAGTCAGCTGGGTATAGATGCCGAGCAGAGGCGCCGGGAGGCAGTCATCAACAATCAACTTGATGACGAGCACAATAAAAATGAAAACCGAAACCGCCGACAATGAAACGCAACGCAACGCAACGCAACGCATCTCATGCCGCAATCCTCTAGAAACTTGAGGCAGCATCAGCCATGTCTTTTCTTTGCGACGTTTCTCTCTATCTGACGCATTATCAATTCATCTTGCTGTCTCTGTTGCTCTCAAGTTATTTGCTAACTTTTATTAATGTCGAAACGTACGACAACGATTTACAACGACAATAAAACGCGCGTCCTGCTATCATATCGCACAATGTCGCTCATAGTCATAGTCATGCCACTTGCCTCGCTATCTAACCAAGCCAAGCCACGGCAAACCACACCAAACCCAGTCCAAGACAAGCTAGGGAATGGCAAGCCAAGGCTTCCTCGCAATGCCTCGTCCTGACAATGCCAAAGAAGGTGCGGATTTCGATTTATGTGCACTGCACGCAGCACCAACAGAAGTCCTTTGAATGAATGCTCAAAATCTCAAGTGATAGACCCAGGGTTATCCTTCAGCGTGCCCTTTAGAGCAAGCAAAATAGTTATCTCAAAGTCGAAGCTAATACCTGTAGCTATAAATTCAAGTTAGGATTTACCGTTTTCTCTCGGATATAGGACAAATTCGAATTTATCAAAATTTAAATATTGATACAAATTTATAGTCGCTTATAAAATATCTTTAAAACTGTTGTAAGTAAAGGCTCAAATCGTGTTTTTGATTTCAGAAGTGAATTTAAATTTATTTATTTATATATTTAAATTTATCTATTTATTTAGGGAAGAGAAACATGTATTAAAAACTAAAATTAAGAGAATAAAATTTTTAATTAATTTTAATTAATATATATAACAAAATATAAATATATTATATAGCAAGATAAATAAAAAATGTCCTCGTTCCTTTAGCACGTCCAAAAAAAATAACATCATAAAAGTCTCATATCTAAATAGCGAAACCTTTATGACTGTACATAAACACCCAGCTTAAGCACAATTTTATAGGGTATATATAAAAAAGAAAAGAAAAAGACATGACTCGGCTCTGTCGTCCGTCTGTGGTAGACACAATGCATGGAATGTGAAAATCTTAAAGACTTTTGAATTGCTCGCCATAAATGCTCATTTATTTCTATGCTAAAGTTACAGCTGGAGCTCTGTGGAGGCGTGTGTAGCACAGAGCGGATCAGATCCGGACAGAGCAGCAGCAGCAGCAGCAGCAGCAGTTGGCAGCTCAGTTTAAAATCGGCAGTACGATTTTGGTGAGTTGAAGCAGCCTGGCATCATTTTGTCTCATTTTTGTGCTTCGCTGACAAATACAGCCGTGCATATGGTGCCCAGCCAGTCAGTCTATCCGTCCGACTGTCCCGCTGCCAACTTCCTCCAGCCACCCACACATATGCATTGAGTTATATCTTCTTTTGGTGGCGACTGCTGCTCTCTACTCTGTTCTGGCAGTCAACGCATATTGGTAGCTAAGTTATCGCATTTGCGACAACAATGCCCTGGCTGCTGGAGTCGGAGTTTGAGCTGCATTCGCCAGTTGCAGTTGGAGTTCCGCAGACGCCCATCTCTTACACTTGCTTGCATATTTTTGCCATTTGAATTTGTAAAATCAACATCCATTAATCTGAGCTCGGCGCTGGCTGGGGCACTGCTGCAATTCTGAATCTTCGTCGCCTCGTTTTGCATGCTCGGTTACATTTTGGAGCTGCGCACATTTTTCGGTAGTTGTCGGTCCCCATGAAGCAGCAGCAGCGGTGGCGGCGGCGGCGGCTAGAAATATGAAAAATCTAACAGTTGAAAAAAGCTCACAGCAGTCACTGCCAGTTGCCATCGTCGCGACGCCGCATCGTTGCATTATTTGCATTTTACGAGTTGCCTTTCGTTAGGTTGGAAGCTTGCCACGTTGCGGACTGTTAGAGCCATGCGAGCGGGGGCAATGGGCAATGGGAGGGTAGCAAAAGAAACATCGCGACACCCTGGGAAAGACCCATGTGGCCCCGAGGCTAAAATGATGAAAGTGTGTTAGGAAGCCCTGCATCAGGGGCTTCAGCTATAGGCGACTGCCCAAGCAGCTATGAACGTTTGCACGAAGAATGGATATATTTAAATATTATAATATATTTAATTTAACTAACAATTAAATTAGATTAAATTGTTAAATTACCTAATTATCTATATCTTTACTTGCCAATCAAGTCGTAATTAAGTATAATTCGATTTGAGTTATGGGTGGGTGAGACGGGCTGAGCATCTGAGGAGTAAACTAAATTTTATTATGCATGAAATTCATTTGTTAATTACAACATAAAATATATGCATTATGCTGAGGAATGAATGAATGAATAGCGGTGATGAAATATGTTTCTACTGTTTCTATAAATAATATAATACAATAGAAGTCGGTGATCAGGAATCAGACTCTGAACCACTGACTAATATGAAATTCGAATAACTTCAGGTTTTCAAATTGTTTTTAGCTGAAATCTAAAATGAATGATGTGGTTTTTGGGTAGGCTAGATATAGATATAGATATAACGAAAAAAAAAAAAAAACAAAAATACAAAATATAATAATAATGAAAAAAATATTTGCAGTCTTTCTTCTTTTTGAATTTTTTCAATATAAAAAAATTCTCGGTCATTTTGCTATGCAGATTTCAAAATTTTTATACAACAATAAAAATCATAAAAAGATCTTTATCGAAAAAAAAAATATATATGTTTGATAAGAAGAAAAGAAAACTTATTTTTTTAATTTTTGAACTTGCATTAAATTTTGTTACATTTTGTTAAACACATTATTTTTTGTGAATAAAAATAATATTCTAACTTCAAGAATAACCCACAAATAAAATCTGAAATTTAAGGAAATTGTCTGTGACAAATATGGCTGAGAAACCCAAACAATATATTTGGATTCTAGTTTTTTTTCTTGGTAGAATACACGTACAAACAGCGTTATAGGTATCTATATCTATATTATGTGATAAATTGATAGCTAAGTTGACACACACACACACACATTGAATGTCACATTGAAAGACAGATTGTTGTGGATAAATCATTAGTGAAAATTGCAATGCCAAAATCAACTAAAGCTGAGCTTTGATGAGTTGCCAACAACTAATGGACATTTATCATGCCACATGCCTCGATTGCAGCGCTTAGGTAGTAGGTGTAGCGTCTATGCAGCACACTCACATCGCATATCGCGCTGCCTACGGCAATGTCGCCTTCACAGTCATCGTAGCCATCGCTGGTTGGCATCGGCGCGTTGTCAACATCGACGGAAGTGCATGTGTTTTTCCGTTGGAATAACTCCATTGTGTGTTTCAGAGCATTCAGGCGGCATCGAGGGCGGCACCAGCAAGTGCTTGCCGCTTGCTGCTTGCCACGGTTTGCCCCGGCTATTGCTTTTGTGTCGTCTGCCAGCGAGGGCAGCCGATACGTATACGTAACGTAAGTCAAAACGGTGCAGCAACTTTACGTAATGATGCTGCAGCCGTGATACAGTTACTGGCCCCGGGCGTATGGGCTGACAGGCAAATGCCTGCACACATGTGGCACATGTGGCAGCATGCAGAACCCAGAACCTAGCTGCAACGTCAATTTTTCTTTAGACATTTTTAGCTGCGATTTGCGTGGGGGGTGGTTGGGCTCGCATCTTAAAGCGCTGGCAGAAAGCTGCAGCTGAGCTGAGGCTGGCTGGCTGGCTGGCTGGCAGATCCTTTAAGGCTCTTGCCTGCTGACAAACTGTTGCCACTTGTTTATGCCACATGCTGCTGCCTTGCGATGAATTATTGTTGGCGCTGGCACAAAAAAGCTAAAAACAATTGGATACATAAATCACTTGCGAAAGTTGCAAGTTTAGCGCTCGACATAAATACAATAACTAACCATAGAGCGAGACTGAAAGTGAGTGGGAGAGAGAGAGAGAGAGAGGGAAATATATATATAATTGTAAATAGCCAAGGCAGCAAAATGGACACAAATGCTGCTGTTGTTATTATTGTTTTGGGGCCCAATCTCAAGTGTCAAGCGGTGGTCTAAAGTAGAGCTGGGGATTGCTTTGCACACGGAGACATTCGCATACCAACATAAATTGTTGAAAAGTGTGAAGAGAACATAATTGTAACATTCCATGTTGGCCTAAAGCAATGCACACGCCCTGTGTCCCATTGTTGGTTGAGTGTGAGCCCATGCAGAGGCTCAGCGCCAGAGCCAGAAGTAGAAGCAGCAACAGCAGCAGGACCAAGCCCAGCCAACAGTCAGCAGTCAGTAGGCACATGGCACGGCCAGGATGTTAGAAGGCAACCATTTCGGCATTGTCGTGGCTCTCGCTGCTGCTGCTGTTGTTGTTGTTGTTGTTATTGTCGGTCTGCCAGGCCTGCCTGCCTGCCTTTTTCAAGCATTCAATTATGTATGTCTGGGACCTGAGCCTGACACACACACACACACACACATTCTTAACCAGGCACACACAAAAACATGGCAAAAGTTTTGTAATGCCCGCCAAAAAGGGCATGCAAGGTGTTGGAGTGTTAGTGTGCCAGCATGTTAACTGCATTCAGGGTATTGCCAGCTGGCCATTATGTTTGCAACGCTTAAAAGAAATATGCCAGCGGCACCTGAGATAAGTTCACTTGAAAGGCGACGAGCTGCTGCAGCAATGTGAACTCTTTCTGACTTGCTGTTTGCTGTCTCTCTTAATAGGTCTTAGCTGAGATGAAGTGGAATCAAGATGAGATAAGTTTAACTAAGTGTTCGACTTGAATATCAACACTGAATCTGAATTAAACTGAAGTGTAACAAGCTCATTTCTATTACTAATAGAATGAGCAAATCGACTGAATGGAAGCAACGATTTACTGAATCTCTGCATTGAAGTTGCATTTCCTTAACGCTGGGCATAGCGGCAAAGGGCTTCTAGAAAAAGAAGATCAAATAATAATACAAAGTTTGAACTTATTTTTATAATAATAAATAGAATAAGAATTATCTATCTACATAATGGTGTACGACTAACAGATATCCTATGTTCAACTCTCAAATTAATTGCAGTTAGGTTTCTAAATAAAATTTTATAAATAAATATATATAAATATAAATAAATAAATTGTATAATTATATATAAATTTGAAAATAAAATATTTTTGTCAATGTTTGTGTGATATGAAAATAATATTATAATAATATAATAAAATATTAATATTATTATAATCATATTACTAATATACTTCTATTCCTGTTGCTTTTATATAGTATTATATATAATGTATTCTCCCATTAATGTTAAGTGTTTAAAACCACATAAATTTTTATTTTTTTATTTTTATTTTAATTATTGCTAGGAAGAACACAGAGCTTCTTTTTGCTCTCTTATCAGCCTTGTGTCTTATAATACATGTCAACATATTTAAATTAATGATTTTGCTCTAAAAATTTTGCACTCTGCCCATCTAAGTACTAACCACCCCCAACGCTGCTTGATTTCGTTGATCGGACGACAGAGCTCATGCTATTTAAACATCTTTCGTTCTCTTGGGTTTCTTCTTCAATTTGTTAGCAAGCGTGTAAAGGATTCGGCTTAAGCTATTTCAACTCTTTTTGTAGATTATGCCGTTTGCAGAGTGTTGTTGTCGCTGCGCGCCATAATGTAAATGTAGCACAAACCTTTTTATTACGCCGACACAAACACAGACACAGACACAGTCGGACACACACATGCAGGGACAGGCACACATGGTAGGAGTTATGTCTGCGCTTTCGCTTTTTGTCAGGCACCCCGCCTTGACTGCGGCACATATAAAAAATAACATCGCAACAAACGTTGTGAAAAAGTGGACCAAAAACTTGAAATTCGAATGGCGAATGAGCCAAGTCGACGGCAGGCAGGCTAGCTGGCCCTGGCCCTTTGGCTTGGCCAGGCCAAAAACAAAATATGCGTTATTTTGGCAGCTCCTTTTGTTTATGTGAGTGTGTGCGAAAAACTTTGCTATTTAATTCCAGCCAGCTTTAGAGCAGCACTTCAACTGTGAAATCAGCAAGGCACGCAAACAACTCAAATGGCAAAAATATTTTTTTTTGCCATACAGACGGTCAAAGTTTATGTTAACATAAAAAATAATAATAATATAAAAGAAACAATATAGGGCAAGTCGAATATTTTACACCCTTTGATATGGCTATATAAAAATTAAATCTACATGAAGTAAATTTTTCTGTTACATTATTTTTAAACGATTATTAAAGGATATCACCAAGCAAGAGTGCTACTATTTCAGATAACAATAAATTAGAACTCCAAACTCCGCCTTAGTTATTAAAATTAGTTGAAAAGCTCGTGCAGTCTTTTTCAACATGCATATGGAGATGGCAGTGAAGGTGTATACATAGGACAAAACTCTAGCGAGATTCGGCGGCGATAAAGAGTCGGGTAGCGGTTGAGAGTTAGGAGGCGGTAGAGAGTCGGGCGGCGGTAGAGAGTCGGGCGGCGGTAAAGAGTCGGGCGGCGGTAGGCAGTCGGTCAGCAGTAGAGAGTCGGGCGGCTGTGTAGAGTCGGGCAGTGGTGGAGAGTCGGGCAGCAGTAGAGAGTCGGGCAGCGGTAGAGAGTCGGGCGGTGGTAAAGAGTCGGGCGGCGGTAGACAGTCGGTCAGCAGTAGAGAGTCGGGAGGCTGTGTAGAGTCGGGCAGTGGTGGAGAGTCGGGCGAAGGTAGAGAGCCGGGTAGCGGTAGAGAGTCGGGCAGCGGTTAACAGTCAAGCGACGGTAGAGAGTCGTGCAGTGGTAGAGAGTCGGGTAGTGGTAGATAGTCTAACAGAGGTAAACAGTCAAGCGACGGAAGAGAGTCGGGCGGCAGTAGAGAGTCGGGCAGCAGTAGAGAGTCGGGCAGCGGTAGAGAGTCAGGCGGTGGTAAAGAGTCGGGCGGCGGTATACAGTCGGTCAGCAGTAGAGAGTCGGGCGGCTGTGGAGAGTCGGGCGGCAGTAGAGAGTCGGGCAGCTGTAGAGAGTCGGGCGGAGGTAAACAGTCAATCGACGGTAGAAAGTCGGGCAGCGATAGAGAGGCGGGTAGTGGTAGATAGTCTAACAGCGGTAAACAGTCAGGCGACGGAAGAGAGTTGGGCGGCAGTAGAGAGTCGGGCGACGGTGTAGAGTCGACAGACTATTATTGACTAAGAATGAATGCATATATATAAACTATATACTATATAAATATATATAAAATATATATGTGATCAAGAATATTACAAGAATATACAAAGTATTCACATATATGTATACAAAAGTAAATAATTCAAAAGAGAATTACGAGAATATATATTTAACATTCATATGTAAAGTATTTATACTATTACAACTGGGAATATTATGGTCAAATATTTGGGCCACCAATTGAGCCATAAAACACCTCTCAGTCTTATCTATTTATATGGCCGAAAATAGTTGCACAAATGACTAAGTGGCATCATTTGTGACACATTTGTGTGTGTGCGGCGGCCAGGCGTCAGGCGTTTAAGTGCTTGATTTATGGATATTTCAATTGCTCCATACATAAATATTGTAGCTGACAAATGGTATTAGGCGTTCAACATTCGGTATTCGCTAACACTCCACGACAATCGTTTGCTGAAGATGTCAAGATGCTTTATGGGGCTTATTAAGAGACGAGAGTTTATCGATGCGAGGGTCAGCTTTCAGTACGCAAATGCGGTCTGTGGCCTCAAATGCTGTCGCCTGCCGGCTGCTGGTCAAAGCAACAACATTTGTGCATCTAAAGAGCACACATCTGGCATTAGGGCATGAAATGTAAATAAAATATTGCCAGTAAAACTGACATCTAATGGAGGATAGTGAGACTAAGACAGCGAAAGATGTGTGATTAATAAGGCTATATTTAAGTTTCCATTTTATTAGGTTTTCTCTGACTTTATTCTATTCTATGAGAGGACAAAGTACAAATATTTAAAATTAAATCCAAAATCGAATTATTTTTTATCTACAGAATCTTTAATATTTCTGCTTTTGAGGAAGCTGCAATTGCTTTCATATTACTATTTCATATTATTTTTACATACTTATCAAATGTGATTTTAGTCCATTGGCTTCTTTTGTATCCCAAAAAAAAAAAAAATGAGACTCAACGTATGGCTTTAGTTCGAACAATTTTTGATTTGCATGCTCTGAATTACGTTTGGCATTAGAAATATTAAAATATCAAAATTTGATTAAAATTGTTGTTTGATTTGCATTGCGGTTGGTTAAGACAGCACATTCAACCCACATCAAGGGGGTCTTAGCACTTTGTTTGAAGCCTCCAAAAACTTCTGCTTGTGGCCTTAACACAAGACGACGTTCAGCTAGGCCAGTGCAATATGGCAACAAAGCGAGGCAAATTAAATATATTTGCCATGGCATCAAAGCCAAGGAAAAAGAACCCTTAAAGCTTACAAAGAAAACTGCAACGGAAACCGGAATTCCCAGCGCAAGATGTCAACCCAGCTGTACCAGAAAGAAAAAAGAAATCAACGAAAACTGAACTGGAAAAAGAAAGAAAAAGAAATACCCTCATCATACGAAACGCTGGCCCACGCCTGGCCAACTGTGACCCATTCCCGGTGCCGCTCGCAAAAAAAAAAAAAAAAACAGAAGAGGAGAGAGACCGTGCAGCGTTTCTTCTAATAACTGCGCAAAAAACGATAACGAGTGCGAGACAGCGGCAATTTCGCTTACAAAATTGCCAAACCAAAAATGACTTTGAATTCCAATTGCGACGAGCGGCGGGCCAAGCGGGCTCGCTCGTCAGTTCAGTTGGGTTCAGTTTGGCCTCAGCCTCTGTTTTGGCTTCAGCTGCAAACGCAAACGCAACCGCAAAACATGCACAGACGTGCACGGACGCGTCGCCAACCGGCTCGACCACGCCCACACAACGCTCCACCATAAATCATAGGCAAAAAAGAAAAATACAAAACGAGATGAAAATAAAGAATAAAGTGAGCTCAACAACACACAAAAAATAAAAAACCTTCCAATATCAGCAATGCAAATTTTCAGAAGCTACGCTGAGGGATATACGAGCCAAGTAATCTGGAAGGGGCTGTCCCTGCTGTCCTGATGACGCAGCCCCCCTCCAGGCCAGGCCAGCCCAGCCCAGACCAGACCAAACCAGACCAGGACAAACGCGGCCATTGAAATCTATGCAGCGCCCAGCAGCTAAACTATCAGCGATGAGTCAATAGACTCAGCCTTTTGCTTCCGGCCAACAGTGGGGTCCGACCCATCAACATGTGCATGGAAATTCCATCAAGCAGAGACAAAAAGAAAAACCTAAAAAATAACCATAAATAATTCGTAAGAATGTCCCCATAAGTGAAAATGTGTTTATTTACCGAGTGGATTATCACGATTCAATCAAGTTATTTACGAGAGGGAAAACTTTGGAGCTCCCAGTGATATGATGACTTTATTTAAATAATTTATTAATATGAAATATTTTGTGAGATGTGCGCTTCGGCCGTTTCGGTTTAGGAGTACATAAGGGTCTTAAATTATTTAAGAAGCATTTTCATTATGACAATTGTTATAATGTGGGAAGCTTATTGATAGACATATCTCTTGAGAATGATATTTTGATATAATGGTATTGAAAACTTTGCAGTTCCACTTTTATGAGATCTCAGGAGAAATACGTCCATATATACTTGCTTGCCAATTCGATAATTGAATTTTAAATTTATGAAATAATTTTATAAATGTAGAAGACGACTTGGAGACAGTTGAATGCAAAGATGAAAATTAAAATAAACTTTCGACCCAGAACAGTGTCAGTGCGTTAAAATAATACAATTTGAGTAAGTAAGTAAAACAAAATTTGATTAAATATTCGAAATATTCAATTCAATGAAAGTTTGTTAAAAAAAAAATGATTTATCTATTAAAATATTATTAAAATTCCATATATAACTATATAGCTTACAATTTGTTTTATATTACCGTATTTATTTAAAAATATAAACTAATTTATAATTTTTGTTATTTTTCCATATTTTATTTGACTAATAATATAATATAATATACCATAAATTGTGATTAATTTTTACCTTAAGTATAATTTCAAATTGAAATTTTCACCTTGCACTAAGCGTATCCTTAGCTGCTTTCACATACATATCCAACACTTAATTATGGCCATTCAAATAAATAAATTTCGGGTGTTTCCTTTTGTCAGACATGCTAAGTATTGACATTAAGAAACAATGTTTATGAAATCAGTGAACTGGCTCCACTGTCTACGGGTTAACTGCAATTGCGATGGGTGCAGAGGTCATTTGAAGAGCTTTATGCAAACGTCTTTTGCATTGATGAAAATGCAAGAGGGCCTTTGTCGAAAGTAATTAAAAATGCTGCAGTTGATGCTTAACTAGTTTTTAATAAGTTTTTAATTAAAAATAAATATGCATTTGTGTGTAAAAATGATGAGTGCACGCCCCACGCTTCACGCTGACGAACAGCCACGCACGTGGCTGGTGTGTGCCACGTGGCGGGGCCAGGCTGAGGGAAAAGCTTTCCCATTGTCGGCGTCATCGTCGTCGTTTTCGAGCTCGTTTTTAGTCATCATCTACGCTGCGCTGTTGTTGTTTGTGCTACTCATTACATGGCGTGTAGACAAGGCAAACACAATTGAATTAGCATGGCGAGCGTTAAAAATCACGCATACGCCACGCCCGAGGGGCGCCCATTTGGATACCGTTCCCAATTGGATAACGCTTGCCTGAGCTGCTAGCTGCTAGCTGCTAGCCCGGCAGTCCTCTGTTGTCCTACAATTGCCCTCAATAATGCAAAGTGGGGAAAAACTTGAAAGGAAACATTTATCTATCACCGAAGACTCTATACACTTTAACTGAATAGTAATATAGATCAATTAACAAATTAGATTCGTTCTGTTACTGTAAACAGTTTTGAGCTGGGAATGTGCTGTGTTGTCTTTAATTAAAATATATAAGCAGATGTATATATACTTTTTTTATTTTCCTACCACTACAGGACATTTCGATTGGAAGCTGAGTGACTTTTTCCATATACCCAGTTGCATTGACGTGTGCGTGTCTTAAATGTGGGCACCTAAACGAGATCTCTGCATCGGAGTGCCCAGACCTAACAGTTGCGTATTTGCTTTCACTAACGAATGCAGGCAGGCAGGCAGGCTCAGGTCTTTGGGGGTCTTGGGCCTCTTTTGGGCCTCGGGAACTGGGGTCTCTAAACGTCGCACGGCTTACAGCTGAATTCAAGCGCAAAATTATGTAGCCACAGTTACACACAAACACACAGAAACAGACACAGACAGACATATATACAGCTAGAGATTTAGATATAGCTATGCGTTTCTCTATGTTTGTGGGACAATCAAGCAATGAAATTTCATGCGTTTGCACATGCGTTTGCCCTCTGCCTCTGCCTCTGCCAATGCTTCTGCCCGTGCAGAATGCCCGTGGCGTCTGTTGCCCGCTTCATAAACAAGTAACACATTTTCACTTCCTTTGAACCTGTTAGGAATTTTAAAATTTTCGTAGATTATCCGCTTTTAGCCGACGCCCGCCAGTCACACCCCACACACTCATACACACTCACACACACCCCAACACACCCAGAACACGCGTCAATGCCGCACAATGCACAAAAGGCACGTACCGAAAAGTCAGTCGGGGCATGGGTATGTGGAGATCTAGTTGTACAATTTCAGGGCCATATTCACAATCCCTGGACTCGGCTTGTTCCAGGACCGACCGACCTCCTGACCGACCGTTCGTCCATCCATACGCCCGCCCGTCCGCTCGTTGTGTGCAAAAATATTACTTGACTGACATTTAAATTAACACAATCACAGTTATTGGAGCATTGGAACCCAGCCGGAGGACAACGGGCCTTTGGCCCGGCCTCAAAAGCCACTGTACAAATAAGCAATGAAAATGTTTTTTTAGTGCGACCAAAAATCAAAACGAGCAAACGGAACGCCGAGCACTGAGAAAAAACGAGACAAATTCCCAAGCAGAAGGCAAACTGTAATGAAAAACCTGATGAATGATTCGTTTTTGTATGCGGGTGTACGACTAGTTTTCTGATTGAGTTTTAATACGAAAACTGGGGCAAGTGGTATTATCACAAAGACTCCAGCATACACTGCCTATTGAGTATGCTTCACATGTGTGATAGAAGAACGAATAAAACGGTTTATGTAGAGACTAAAAAGTCTGCTACATAAAGTATTTAGATCTCTCAGCAGCTGAGAGTTTTTTCTAGAGAACTTAAAAAATTTTCGTAAATACATATTTATATATATTTAGGATGTCAATGCATAAACGAAAACATCGATGAAAAATTCATTAAAACATAATGATAAAGGTATATATTTATGTGTTTGTAATATGTATTTTTCTTATGTATTATTGAAATATTCAATTCTTAAATATATTGAAAATGTTTAGAAAAATATTTCAAGTGTTCTAGAAAAAGACTTCAGGTCTCTCTAGGTGATAGAGTAGAGCTAGATTTATAAGTATAGTTTTTTCATCTCTTAAAATCTCTAGCTCAAATTTTTTATTTGACTTGTGATACTTAGAAAAAAATATGCTTTGATCTAGATAATGTGAATTGAATTAAAGGCAATAATTGATAAAAGTTTTATTTATTTTAGTTTTAAATAATCATTTTATTTTAAATATTGGTAGACTTTACACTATTCAGATAGTAAATGTCTGCTATAATTAAATTATAATTCACATTTATTTTATATATATGTTGTATATTATATTATATTATTATTTTTGGTAAGTTCTTACGTAAAGATTTTACATATATATTTCTATGGAACATTGAGATTTTATTAATCTGATTAGTCTTTGATAAATTTAGATACATAAAAAAACAGTCAATAGACTTACAAATCAAACAAAATTATTTTTTAAAGTATTTAAAGTATGCATCGCAATTCCAATAGTAGCCTTGGCTATATATTTAATTCTGCTTTAGGCCAAAAATATCCTATATTTAGCTTGAGCACTGTTAGCACTTGATATCCTCAAACAGATCTGTATTTAACTCTTGTGAACGCTTGCTGCATAAATGGTCTCAACATAAATGTTATATATTATGATTTATCAGCTATTCAGGCAATTGCCAATAACTTCTTCATATTCAGATATGAGTCTATTTTTATCTGTAACTTATTCTGATTTATGTCTGAAGGGCATTTAAGTAACGCCCAGTTCAAAGTTTGCTTACGACTTTGTTTTCCTTTTCTATGACACATTTTCTTTGAACTTTTTGTGCGACATTTTTGGCCCCAGCATTTGACTCTGGCCTGGTGGGCGCTACGTCTATATACATATGTGCCAGTATCAGTATGTATATATGCAGTGGCGCACTAATATGGGTCTACACTACTACTCTCGCTCTCCTTATGCCCCGCAGTCTCTCTCTCTCTCTCTTTTAGTTCACTCTCTGTACGTAGGTTAGCCGTGTATTTGTGCGACTTACGCGCGGGGGCGTTTTTTAATCAAAATGTAACAAGCCAAAAGCAAACAAGCGCCGCCTCCATCTACGCCCTTTACGCCCATATGCTCCTTGCACGGCCAGGGCTTGGGTAGGGACGAAAATGAGAAGGAGCCAGTGCCATGGCCCGGATTAGTAGTGCAAAAGAAACCAGAAACAACAACAACAACAACAACAACAACAACTAAAAGGCCCACAGATAGCCGACAAAAGCTATAGAAAGATAGTTGTTGCCATCGCTCTTTTTATTGGACTTTATGCGCTTTTGTTGTGCCCCGGCACGCTTTGTTCCGAACCACCAGGAGCACAAAAAAGGAAGAGGGATATAAAAAAGGTAGCTGAATCATCTAAAAAGCCATGGCCGGCGGCCAAAGCAACTCAATAAGCGAGCCATATGAACTGAACTGAGTTCAGCTATAGCCGGGCTAAGGGGAAGTCCCACTAATTTGTAGGACATTGCAATGAAGTTGATTAAATATGTGAAGCGGGATCGATTGCATATTTTTGAAGTCCACTAAGTTGGCTGGCAGGCATTAGGGCAAGGATTGGTTAAGGATTCGAATACGCATTCAAGCTGCTCTGAAGCGTTCGAGCGTGAAATTGTGCGGTTCACGGACTACAGACAGTTCTCGGGTCGAGGGTCTAGGCTTCAGGATCCTTGGCCATGGCTAATTTGTAACTAAATTTACGAAACAAAAAGCGGGACTAAGGCTGTCTGTCTGTGTGGCTGTCTGTGTGTGTGAATGGGTTGCCGCAGCTAAGCACATGTAAGCACTTGAATGAGCCACTTGACGTTGGCCCAGTTGTCCTTTGTGGCATTGGCCAGAAATTAATTAACTAACATGGGCCGGTTGAACTGTTAGCTGTGAGATGTGAGCAGTTCGGAAGCAAGTGCTGCTTGCAGCCATACAATAAAACAATAATAGGAGCTGGCCGCCATCAACGCATTACAAGCCACTCAATGAGCTGCCACCGATGACGCCTAAAGTGCCAAATACACTGGGGCCAGGCACCGCAAAGACGTCGACGACGGCGACGATGACGATGACGATGACGATGTTGATGATGATGAAGCTCGAATTTGAGCTGTAATTTGCTGTACGTACGATGAGTGCTTATACGCAGGCCAACATTCAAAGCCAAAGCAAAACACTCACACACTTGCAGCAGGTCACTCTGTTAAGGCGTTCTCGATTGGGTCTTTTGTTCTGTGGCATTGCCTAACAGGGCTGCCTAACAATGGGGCATCTTCTGTGGCCGTCCCAAAACGTATTTCAATGGACGCATTCGGCCGTGTGGCTAAGATTTTTGTGCTGGTCATGTTGATGGCCGGACAGCACTTGGGCTAGGGTGTGGCACCTCCTGCCAGAAGGTAAGTAAGAGTGGGTTGCTCTACCAGTTTTCGTCTCTTTCTTCTTTTTTGAATGGACATAAGTGGGCTATTATGATATTATCGCTTGGGATTAGCAGGAAAAGGGAAAACATTACGTAAAGGCGTAACAAGTCAGTTAAAGACAGCGTAAATGTTATGATCACAGGTCGGTGTTTACCCCTGCCGAACAGGTGAGCCAAATACAAAGCAATGCGTAAAGTCAAACAAAATTGAAATGAAATAATCGAAGCGGAATATCTGAACAATAGCATCAATGATAATGCATAGAGATGTTCGAAGCTTATGAATTGAAATGTCAATAGAATAAATTGAATAATCCAATGATATATGATATTGAATAGAAGATGTGCCCTGCGGGAGCCGAAAAAGAGTGAAAGTGAAACATATAAAAGGCTGAAATAAATCAATTGATTTACCAAGCTGAACTTTTAGTTGAGAATTATTTCTAAAAATTAAAAATATATTAAAATATAAACATAATTAAAATATAAATTAATATACATAAATATAAATTATAAAGCTAAACCTCACTTGAGCCTCATTGTCGGGTCAATTTAAAAATCCTAATCCTGTTTAACTTTTTGATTTGTGGCGGACAATTAGATGAGGACTTCGTAATGGAAGCCCCAAAATAAAGTTAATCTGCTTATAAATTGTTGCCTGACTTTATCCACTTTGCATACGAATACTTTTCGCACCACCCACGCTGACGGCTGATGGTAATCAAGTGCCTTTATGGCTAACGATGTGTCGAGGTTCATGTAACGTCTTTGTTCTGTTTGCGTTCTGTGCGTGCCAGTGTGTATTGGGATTAAAAACAAAAGACCCATAAAGATTATGTCAAAAACAAACTATTCAATTAAGTAACTAAACTAACTGACATTTGCACACAGAGCGCTGAGAGGGCGTCTCGATCCTCGGCACCCACATGCCACAACTACTTCTACGACTTGCCACATGCCAACTGTCGCCCTGTCGTCCTGTCGTTCTGCCGTTCTGTCGTCCTGCGTCCAGCCGAGAATATGCAGAGGCAAGTTTTGGTCTTTGTCAGAGCAGAGCAACAACTCTGGCAGTTGCCTCTTTTTGCTCTCTATTTGCATAGAGCTGAGTTTCTCCGTCTTTTTTTTTTTTGATTAAGTAAGCTGCAATGACGATGATTGGATGGAGTTTGGACTTTCATGCCCATGCCAGGCTCTTAAGTTAACAAAATATTATTAATACTAGTTACACGCACATGCGTGTGTGTGTGTGTGTGTGTGTGTATGTATGTGTTGTGGGCTTGTAGTCCACTCTCTGTGATTATTGGCATTATTAGCAAAGGCTTAGGGTCCTTGCGCGTGTCAGCGCCTTTGGCATATGAATGGTTCTATCTCTTTGGTCAATGGGGTTCCATTGCTGGTTGCTGCTGCTGTTCCTACTGCTGCTGCCACGTGTCATAAAATAAACAATAATCCTGCAGCGGCTGCCATTCCACTTTAGTGCACAATGCTCGTAAATTGTATCTAATAATATGGGCCGTGTGTTCTGTTGCGTTCTGTTTGCAATGCTCAGGCAGCAAATAGAACAAACAATCAATCAATAGACAATATTTTCTCGTGCCGGATTCCGATTGCCTTAAAACAAAAGCGCCCGTTGCAAAAATATATATGTATAAAAAGAAAAAAAAATATTAAAAGAAATAGAAAGAGTATATAAAACAGGAATCAAGACGATAGAGAGAAAAAAAGATAAATATTTATACCCGGAGCACAGTGCAGGCGACGCTCGACTTGTTTTTTCAGCTTCGCTGAGCGTGTAGAGTGGAGAGCACAGAGCATTTGTAGATAATAAAAAACAAGTAGGTAAATACAATATAAATGCTGGTAGCAGCCACCGGCTCTTACCCCTGTCTCTGCCTCAGCCTCAGCCTCAGCCTCCGTCGCAGTCGCAGTCTCAGCTTTAGTCTCAGCTTCAGCCAGTGCCACTGTGTATCTTGCAGATACAATTCGGTTGCAGCCAGCACTTTTATTACATGCGACTTTTCTACAATTTGTGAACCATTGTCTTCTGCTACAGACGCCGTTCGGTCCCTGCCTCTTTCGCTCTCTCCGTTGCTCACGGCCAAAGTGTTTGAATTTAGTAGTAAGCGGAAAAGCAAAGAAGAATGAAATGAACTATGACCCCGGCCCCAGGCCCTTGGCCCTCGACTGCCGGTTGGTTGAAGTCCAGCAGCGAGGCAGCCAGCACGCAGCTACCAGGCTTGGGTTGAGATCCTTCCCAATGCCGGGGCACTGCCACTTTTATTTACCAGCAGCGCCAAAGCAAAGCAAAGCGCTTAGAACCACCTTAAGACAACGTGGAACGAGTATAAACATTATTTTGCCTGATTCTGCAATATGTACACGCACCTCGCCCAGCGGCTATAACCACTATCAAATGGCATTGGCTGCAAGGCATATATAATATATAAATACATACATAGATGAATGATGATTTTTCTATACTTGATCTATATAAGCTAGATGTACGGATTTATTTTGTGGAGTATAAAATTTGAGTCAGATTTATTAGTGATTAGAAATGTAGGCTGAAATTCAACTTATATGAACAGACAGGTTTATGTTTTTTTTTTTCTAGATCTGTTTGATATAATAAAACGGTGTTGTTTTTTCAAATAAAAGAGAAAAGGATTTTAAAATTTTTGAAAGGATTATTCTTTATTCAATATTTAAAAAAAATGTTCATATGTAAATTTTAATTTTTAACATAGGTTTTAGGCACGTTTACCTTTTATGACTCCTAAGCATGAAGATGCGATCTTGCCTTTAAGCTAACTAGAAATTGTTTACAGTAAAGTATACCATTAAAAATGCTTTTAGAATATTTAGACTAAATTCTTGTAAGAAATTGAACAAAAATATTTTGGACAATAATAATTGATAAAATTCATATTTATAATATTATTTTATATTCTGTCTTTTGTTTTTAAAATAATAATATATTGTTGTTGCTTCTTTTTCTTATATTTAAAATATTTTTTTTATGTATTTAGATTAATTAATTTTTGTATACTTTGTTGTCCATTTTATTTTATTAATTTGTATATATATAATATATACAAATTTGTGTATATATAATAATATTATTAAAATATTTACAATATGTTTTTTAATATATTTATATATAATATATATTTTTTTTTTTAGGTAGGGTATCTGCCATTCGGTAAATTTATTTTGTTCTTTTAGTCATTGGCTCTTCCTAATGCTATTTCTATTTGTTGTTATTTTGTAGTTTCACGGAGCTTTAAGTGCAGATGCTAGCCGGCTGCGCCTTTATTAGATAGAGCCACAATGCGAACGCACAAAGAAAGAGTGAGCTGTGGGGTTAGAAAGAGACCGAGTGCGAGAGAAAGTAGAGCGGGGGAACGGAGTGTGATACAGATAGAGCCAGTTGGGTATTTGGACTGCTAAGTAGTGGGCAATTATTTTTACGACAACTAGTTAAGGGTGCGACGATGTGTGGGCCACTTGAAGTTGTTGCGCGTCTCTAATTGCGGACTCTTGCTGTTCCCATAGACAGCAAGAGCGGGAAAGAGTGAGAGAGAGAGAGAGAGAGAGAAAGTATACCAATTTATAACGTCCTGGGATGATGGCAAAACAATGGGTGAAGTCCAAGTGTGCTGATGGTCAGATATAAAGTTGGAATTTCCTTTTGCCAGCGATGACAAAGAACGCATTAAAGACAGTTTATTTTGATATATAAATGCGTTGTATATGTGGGCTGGACGAACCCAGAAAACTTGCTTAAAAAGTTGCCAAAGATAATGAGTTTTTAAGACAGTTGTAGCCCCTCAGCACCTCTGCCACCTATTTTTTGTGTGTGCGTGTGTGCGGGCAGCCAACAAACTGCCCTGGCCAAAGAGATTAACTCAATGCAACATATATAAATTTATTTATATATATATATATATATATATATATATATATATATATATATATATATATATATATATATATATAATTCTTAACAGTTGAACATTTGAACTGTTTTGTTGTTTTATGACTCGACTTGACTGTTTGCCTGACTGTGATAATGATAACAACGCGTTTTGTTACTACATAGAGAGAGAGAGAGAGGGATAGAGAGAGAGACAGGCGTACACACCCTTACACATATACAATGTAAAGAAAGCTCTAAAAGCAGTTGCACCCGAGGGTTTTCATTGTGGTCCCACAAATGTCAGCACTTGGATGCAAAGAGCCAGGAATCTGTTGAAGACATTTTAGGGGCTGCTGATAGCTCTGAGAAAGAGCTTGAGTGTATCGCAGAGATAGCTTTGTGAATGCAGCAATAAGTCGAAACAATCAAAGTTAAGCATTTCTGTCTAATACAACTCGCACTCTACTCACAAAGCACGAATGCCCGAACCGAGCTGAACTCAACTGCTGAAAGTTGTGCAAACAGATTAAAAGATTTTGTGAACGTTTTCAACTTGTACACGGAGTATAATGTTGTGTTATTCCACAGGTAAACGAGTCATCTCGCAAGCCCTGCCAAGAAGTTTAATTAAAGTTCCTAGTTGTGGATTACAACTCCAACTTCGAGTTACTCTCTGATTTAAAGAGCTGCAGCAAAGTTAGCATGCATTGCATTGGCTGCTGATATAGAAAACTGTATCTAATTAAGGATATGGGTTGTCAGTTTACCAGATCCTTAAGCTATTGGAAGAACCAATTAACATTAAGATTATCTATTTCATCAAAGTGGCACTGGCCGAGATTGTGATCAAAGGACTTTCAGTACATTTTGCAATGCATAAGATAAATATAAGATAAATATATACTTAAAAGTTCATTATTAATTTTAATAAGTAATTAATAAATTAATTAAGTAATTAGTTTTAATCAGGAGTTTTATAGCCTATTAGTATTTGTAGTGCGAAATTTTAATATTTTTTAAATGAGTTTATTGCATAGGTAGTTTAACTAACTCTCAATATTTTTTATTTACTATACTTCAAATACTAGAGACTTGTCCTTTTGCACATACACACATATGAATGATAAAATTACGCGGGGCTTAGCGTATTTCCTAGTCGGTCACCTACGACTAGAGTTTTCTTACTTGTTGTTTGTGAATTAAGGAGAATAATAATGGTAGTAATTAGATAATGATTGTTATGCTAATGATCATTTTGCTGACCGACTCTACCGAACTAAACAGGTAGCGCTCTTATTTCCCACTCAATGATCGACTGTAAGAAGCGAGTCATGACCTCGACCGAGCTGAGCTCGAAAGAGTTGAGCACAATTTTTGGCGGGAGTTTTGCCCTATATAAGGGCAAGCTGTCTGCCCAGTTCTTCAGTTGGTTTCCTGACCCCCTGATGGTCAGTCGTGCTGTGCAGTGCAGTCCAGTGTAGTGTGGTGTAGTGTCTTCTCCTCCTCCTCCTGCTCCTCCACCACTTCTTCTGGATTTGGTAAGTACTTAGTTAATAATTTAGTATTAAGTATATTAAGACAAATTGTATTAGTTATAACTGTTTTTTTCTAAGCAAATGTTTTACTAATAATTCTTTTTTTTTTCCCGATTCTCTCCTGCTGCACTCTCTACCTCTGCTGGACTCTCTCTTGCTACTGGAACCTCTATCTGGACCATCTATCTGCCCGCCTCTCTACTGCTGCCGACTCTCTGCCAATTTACCGTTAACCGACTCGCTACTGCTGCCCGCCTTTGTACTGCTGCCCGACTCTCAAACACTCTCCCGTTGTTCGCCTCTGTACTGCTGCCCGCCTCTCTACTGCTGCCTGACTCTCTACTGCTACCCGCCTCTCTACTGCTGCCCGCCTCTCTACTGCTACCCGCCTCTCTACTGCTGCCCGAGTCTCTACTGCTGCCCGACTCTCAAACACTGTACCGTTAACCGACTCTCTACTGCTGCCCGCCTCTCTACTGCTGCCCGACTCTCAAACACTCTACCGTTCTCTGACTCTCTACTGCTGCCCGACTCCCAAACACTCTACCGTTAACCGACTCTCCACCACTCTAACGTTGCTGGACTCTTTACTGCTTCCCGAGTCTCTTCTGCCCGACTCTCAAACACTGTACCGTTAACCGACTCTCTACTGCTGCCCGCCTCTCTACTGCTGCCCGCCTCTCTACTGCTGCCCGCCTCTCTACTGCTGCCCGAGTCTCAAACACTCTACCGTTCTCTGACTCTCTACTGCTGCCCGACTCCCAAACACTCTACCGTTAACCGACTCTCCACCACTCTAACGTTGCTGGACTCTCTACTGCTTCCCGAGTCTTTTCTGCTGCCCGACTCTCAAACACTCTACTGTTAACCGACTCTTTACTGCTGCCCGAGTCTCTACCGCTGCCCGACTCTCTACCGTTGCCAGAGTAATAGTATAGTATATATATAGTAGGTATCTTAAGTAAAATTGTATTAGTTGTTAATGTTTCTTTTTACGAGAATGTTTTAATAATAATTTATATGTAATTTATAATTTATTATACAAAGAACCCATTAAAAACGGGGAAATCGCCTGAATGTTCTTCGGTTGCAATATGTATATAAAATAGGTTTGTTTTGGAATATCAACTTTTCAATGGGTTCAGGGGATCTCCTAGTCGGGCACACTCGACTAGAACCTTCTTACTTGTTATAATATCTTATATTGTAATATAGAAACAATCAATTATAGATAAAGGATTTTTGTAAATTTAATTTCCGGATTATTTGTTCTTCTTTTGCAGTTTTTACACAATAAAGTCAATGACAAGGCAGAAGGTAGTGAGTTGATCCCAAAACATATTATTGTTGAGATTGACCAGCGAAGTTGATCTTTTTGCAAACTGCTTTGAAATATATATTATTTTGTACTTAATTCTAGATCCTAATTTGTTTTCGATCTCTTTATATTGATGATTGAATGATTTTTGAGTAGGGTTTGGAGCTATAATTTGATAACCATTTTCAAGACCCTATACAAACTGATACAATTTGATACAAATGTCACACAGGCCTCATTTAAAAAATTCAATACCCTCTTTTCTCTCTTCCACAGCAGAGTATAAACAAAGTTTTAGTACAAGCTCATTAGCTTTTCTTAACTACTGAATCTATATGACTATAATCAAAACCTTTCTGTCTTGCACTTTCAAAAATACCCTCAGTACAAATAGAAGATATTAGTTTAAGTACACATAATAGTACAATTTATTATTCATAATGATATTTAATTAAGCTCGGATGTTTTAAGCTATTTTATTATTTATTTGGCATAGGGCAGGAACCAACTTGGTTGGTCTTTAAAGCGTACCTATGTGCATGTTTTTTCATTTTGCTCGTACATAAGGATAATAAATTTATAAAATTTATTTAATGAATTATAAACTCTGAATAGAGCAGTTCCTGCATGGAGTACCCTTAAATATTACCAATTCAAAATTAATATATACATAGCTCAACAAAATAAAACTAAATATACGTCAGCAAATTATTAGTCGATTACGTCCACTTTTAACTAAGCTAATATTTAAAGCGCTGATTAAACTAATTATTGGCAAATTTAAAACCATATAAATTTATTTATTTATATTTTGATATATGTCAATATTTTTTCTGCTTAGTTTCGCACGCTTGGGGCAGCTCGGATTAGGCCATCGTCATACCAATTATGATATTTCGGCTCGTGTTCTAATTGAAAAGCTTTGTGACATTGCTGTTGACATTTTTCAAAATTTAATTAAATTTATGACACTATCCTGCATATGTAGTCGTTAGTTAGTTTATGTTATTTACGTTTTTTGTTGCTTTTTTGTATGCTATTATCTATTTTTCAGTTGGTCGAACTGTCGCCAGTTTATGCTCGTAACTGTCACAGACAGAACTCTAACAAGAGCGGGGCGGAGCAGCTGTACATGCCCCTAAGGCCCTGGGCCTACTCCACCCTTAAGGTAGTTACAAATTATGCCACGGACCGCCTGCATAGTTCTAACTAACTTGTTTTTCAACATTCACTTCATACACATAGTTCTATTCTTTTTTTTTGCAATTTGTATTGCTAGAATGTTTTTTGTTTTCATTCGTTGACCACAAACTGCAATGTTTTAATTGAAACTAAATGCTGCCCTTGTGTAATGTTAAAAAACAAACAAGTTGCGCCCTGAAATAACAACAAAACAAAAAAAAAACAACACCAACAATAATAACAACATTGGCAATTATAACTGCATCGAACTCTGTACGCGTTTTCATCTCAAATGAACAACAATACAATAAGAGCGAAAACCTACGTTGAGGGTGATGTACATAGAAATGCCCTGGATGTTTTAGTATGTAGTAAAGAAGAATTAGTTGTAGTTATAATATTAGTAGAAGTAGTAGTAGTAGTAGTAGTAGAATAAATAGTTGTAGAATAAGTAGGAGTTGAACTAGTAATTGTAGTAGTAGTAGAAGTAGTAGAATAGGTAGTAGTAGAAATATTAGAATTATTAGTAGTAGTATTAGAAGTAGTAGAAGTAGTAGTAGTATATATATATATATATATATATATGCTGTTAAATTTCACAGAAAACTGAGAATATTAATTCAAAAATAATTTTTTGTTCATAATTGAATGTTTTTCTACAACTTTTCATTCCACTATTTCTATTTGTACTACATCAACTACAGATTCTACTACTTATATTAATTTCAACTACTATTACTTCTTCTTCAACTATTACTTCTTCTACTACTACTACTTCAACTAGTTTTACTACTTCCCTCACTACTTCTATTAGGTCTACTACTTCTACTACTTCTAATACTACTACTAATAATTCTAATATTTCTACTACTACCTATTCTACTACTTCTACTACTACTACAATTACTAGTTCAACTAATTATATTATTATTATATATATTAAATTTATTATTGAAACAATGTGCAACAATTTCAGTATACCCTGTTTACCATTCATTTTAGTACAGGGTATACAAAATTCCCGGAAATCCGCTTTGCGCCCAATCCACGTGCTTTTAATGCCCTACGCATGTCCAACGACTGTCGGGCTCTGTAGCTGGTTCCTAGCGCTGATCAACTTTTGTCCACTGTATGTGGGTGGTTGGGTATTTGTTATTATTTGTATGCCTTTTTAAGTATAGACTTTTGTCCTGGGGCGAGAGAGTCACATTGAGCCGTAATACAATGCAGATTAAGAGTAGGATTTTGTGCTCGTTTTTTGCTGTTGTTGATTTACAATTGAAAAGTTCAATAATGAAAAAAATCATAGATAAATATTATGAAATGCAAGTTAAAAGTGCATATTTATTCAATTTAAAGTGCAATTCCGAATCGGCAAAGCTGATTAAAATAAAAAAGTTCGTCGTATACGAATATTGGAAAATGTCTGTCCTTAAAACTCATAAAGCAAAATACACAATCAGAATTTTCAATAATAATTGTCGGGATAGAAAAAGCTTTAATTGTGCTCATATTCAAAGCATTTTTTATAAAGCCGTGAACAAAATTAATTATAATATTTTTCCAATACAGATTTTATTTATCAAATCCCTCAAACGATCCAAATCAGTTGACATAAATATTTCATTTTAAATCTGAGCAATATAAAAATACAAAGGGAAATTTCATTCATTTCTTCGTTTATATGCCATCATTTGTATACCCTTTGCATAGATAATAATTCAATTAAATATAAAGTGATTCAAGAAATTCTTGAAATTCTATAAATTTTATAAATATGTAAAAATACATAAAGATAATTTGAAAAGTTCAAAAAGAGAATATAATCAAAATCTTTTTTAGTAAATTATTATATAATATTTTATTATTATGCTCAAAGCTATTTTTAAAATGGGTGACCAAACAAAAATAAAATGATTGAAAATATTTTACTATTTACTATTAATTGAAATTTAAGTGAAAGTCAAAATTTTAAATATGTATGTCAACTGATTCATTGATTCATCATGATTTTAATTCACACGCAACAGGTGAAAAGGTTTCGTATGAGAAGTCATGCTTGACATATAATATAATGTGCCTTTTATTTATAATTCTTAAATAATATATTATTGCAATGCCATGATTTCCTACAGTGGGTAAGATAAAGCTTTATAATAACAGCAGATATCTGATAATATCTGAAGCCACATTAGTTTCTTTCCTTTTGCTCTAACTGATATTCCTTTCCTTTTAGATCCACCTAAATTTGCACATAAAAAATCACATCTAATTGTAATTTTTACAAGTGTATTTCATTAATCGACGTACTGAACTGATTGCTTTATTTCTGCATGTTTTTTTTCATGTCTGTACATAAATAGCAAAGGAGCTTAACAATTTGTATGTGTTTAAGCCAATAAACAAATTTAATTGTACGATTACCTTTTTTGCACCTTTTTTAATTTTTTGCTATTGCAATTGAATCTTCCTTATTTTATTTAATTTTATTTTTATATTTTTTTGCATGTGCATTTCAAAATGTTTAAAGGGCAAAAGCTTAAGCCTTATGCGGTCAACTAAAGCTGGCCGCAATGGGAAAAATAAGCATGGGCTCAGTGCCAGCTTACTATGGGGCAAATAACATTTTATGTGACTAAAAATATTTACATTCAATTTTTATAAATTTTTCCAATATTAAATAAAAAAAAATATATTAAAATCAAAATAGTCGGGATTAGTCAATGTAATATAATTTCAACCCGATAAATAACAATTTGTTGCACTGTCCAGAAAGTAAAGGGCAAACACGTACAATAGGCAGTACGAACTGGGTGCCGAGTCCTTTGGGTCCAGCACATAAAAATGCATTAAATAAAATTTGTCATATAAATCTTGCAATTTATATGTTGGCCTGGCAGCACGAGAAATGTAATTTACAAACCGAAAGCTGTTGGATTCATTTCTTTTATATTTATTTTATTCCAGTTGAGTTTCCCTTTTTTTTTTTTGTTTATTTTTTTTTCTTTTGGTTTTTGCGTATTGTTACTCAAGAGCGAGTTGTCGTATAACTCATTAAGAACGCTTGTCGCAGGTGCTAATTCGTTAAAATGGAAATCAGAATTTTCCAATTAAACTGGATAATAAATTGGCTAACCAAGCAACCAAGGCAAGCGGCAAGCAGGCAGGCCGGCAGGCAGACAGGCATGGGAGCAGCACAGGAAACTGTTTTTTGAGGGGGTTGGATCTGACCAGCAGCTGCCAGAAAGGAAATAAATTATAAATACGCCGGAAGTTCCAAGTCAGCATGAAAGGGCGAAAACACACACACACATACACATGCACAGACATATACACAGAGGCACGCACACTTATAGAACGAGTGTAAGCAGCAACCCCGCTCTTGGGCCAGGTTTGCAATTCCGTTAGCTAGCTAATTTGTAAAAAGCTGTTGACCAACACACACAACACACAGCTGAGACCCTCACTAAGAAGATAAACTATGCGTCGTATATAAGCAGATACTTTATCTGCTGGCCAAACGAGCGTACTGACTAAGTGTGTTTGTGTGTGTATGTGTGTGTGTGTGTGCCATGTGTGTTGCGTGGGCTTGGGGCTAAATGTGGGCGAGCAATTAGATAAAACAAACGCAGCGCTGACAAAGGCATTGCAATTTTGCTTGCCATCCACAGCAAAAGTTGCGCATCAGTGTAAAAGTATCTATGAAATGGAGTTGAGATGCTGCAGCCGCAACTTCAAGTATGCGTGGTTGCGCCAGCTTCAGCTGCAACTACAACTCGACTCTCAATCCCGTCCAGCGCCAGCTTAACAATTCAATTTGAGCTTCGTGCACAATTTGCGGAATAGAAGTGGAGAGTAGCAGCTGTTTGGGGTGGTTGGAGGGGCTTTTGTCAAGGGCGTTTGTGCGATTCACTCTGTGTTAATTCATATAACAGGCAGCGCCTGCCACTCCCATGGCCTTCAGCATTACGCTGCATGCATCTTCTATATAGCATACATTTCGGGGCGCATGCAATTTCGCCTCGCATGTGCCGCAAGTTTTTGGCGCGTTCACGCTACACTGCAAGCTGAACGCTGCAGCGGCAACCGACGCGTTCGCACAGAAGTGTTGCCGATTTTTTCAAGTGTGAAAAGCAGCAGAGGCAAGCGTACATGCTAAAATTGCTAACTGGCTTTAATTTGTGCTAGTTGGCAACAGTTTAGATGTATTTCAATTATGTTCTATTTAACTAAAGCAAATCGTTGAGCTGTTAAGCCATGCTTAAGCAACTTTTGGCTGCCATTCAATATGTTGGCTGGGAGTATTAGAAATTCAAAATATTTGCAATGATAACTTTGAGCAGCATAAATAATTAAGCTGTCCGTCTGTCTGCCTCTTCACAAGGGTCTATATGTCCAAAGCCAGAGTAAATGCCTAAAATGGATAAAGCAATTTGGAATGGAGTTCATATTATTATATTATATAATATATATAATATTATATATTATATATTATATATTATATATTATATATTATATATTATATATTATATATTATATATTATATATTATATATTATATAATATATATTATATATTATATATTATATATTATATATTATATATTATATATTATATATTATATATTATATATTATATATTATATATTATATATTATATACATATATATTATATATTATATACAGATATATAAATTATATAGCATCATCATTTATATACCCTGATTTTTCAATTTTTTTTTAAGTTTTTATTTTATTAAACAATCTTTAATATCTCTTCTATCAAAATCGCTGCATATCCTTTGCATCTACATATATATCCTGTGCAGCCGATGCTTTCATGTACACACATATCGAGTAAAGTTCCGTTGGATTGTGTGAACGGTTGACAGGCTGCACTCATCTGTGTGTAGCTTGTTTGGTTTTTAGCGCTTATCGCTAACCCGTTTGTTTGTTTGTTTGTTTGTTCGTTTGCTTGTTTCCTGGGAATCCCGCAACACACAAGAGTTATTTGGCTTTCCAATGGTTTAATTAAAACATTGTTACTTCATTGTGAAAATGCGCAAAGTGTAATTATATAAAATTTGCACAGCCACAGAGACACAAAGATATGGACGAAGGACAACGAGGGCCAGGCCCAAGCGCAGAAAGAGATGGAGTGAGACGGACAGAGAGAGAGAGAGAGAGAGAGAGAGAGAGCGAGAAAGACAGAGATTCTGTGGCAGAGGGACATGTTGCTGGCACATGCTAACAAACAAACAGGACGTCACACAAAGTCTTCTACATATGTTGCGAGCGCAAGCGAAGCTGCTGTGAGCTTCACATTTGTGCAGATTTGTATGGTGTGTGTCAGTGTATGTGTGTGTGAGTGTGTGTACAGGCGTAAATCGCTTGGCTTCAAAAGTTGACACGCTCATATGTAAGTAGGCATGCAAACATATCTACACGTTATAATAGGCAGCAATAAAATTAGACCCCAAGTGCTGAGCCCCAAAAAGTATGCTACAATATTTGCACGCCACGCACACCAGAAGTTTTAAGCCTCAGCGCACTGGGGAGCGCTTAACTATGTGTGTGTTCGTGTGAGTGTGCGTGTATGCGTGTGAATCATGTATTATATCAGAGCTGCTCATGCAATGCCAGCTTAATATCTTAATTGAGGTGCCCGCTTGAAAGATGCATGGTTATCCTCTGCCAAAGGATGACGTTGGGAAGTCAAGTTAAGGCCGACAGCAAAGGCTTGAAATAAATTAACTTTTCGCTGTTGATTTTATGTAAATCATCATGTATAAAAAAAAGAAACCAGAAGAAGAAACAAACAAAAACACAATTTCAGCCAGCACCAGAACCAGAGCCCAGCGAGTGTCGCTGGCAGACAGAGCGGCGTCCCATTTATATTTATTTAATGATGTGACCTAAATTTATGTCTGTATGTGAGTGTTTAATTAGACGGTTCGCCTCACAGGCGACAGTTGGTGGTCTTTACGACTCAGTGGTCCTCTCTGTCTCTCTCACTCTCTCTCTGTGTCCCAGTCTCGTGCATAGAGTCAATGCGTGCCAGACCCCAACGAAGTCCTTAAATGTTAGTGCTACTCTCAAGGTCACATGATATAAGCAGATATACATATACACACATATACATACATATATATATGTGTATATATCACCGCTCCCTTTTTCCTATCGCTTATCTTGGAGGCGGTGGCCTGTGCCAAAAATTTACGTACTGTTAAGTAAAGGATTTGTGGTTAATGACGGTCGCCTGGCTGGGGGTCGTGGCACTTGGCCGCTTTCCAATGCCATTTCAAGCTACATATGTTGTGCGCAAAGCCCTCGAAGTTATTTTTCGCTTAGTGTGGGAAAGTTAGGGTCTTTCGGCTGCTAGGCGGCCCTCTGCTGGCGATGCGGGCAATAAATTTGACTTGTAATCAAATTTAAATTAAAGTGATGGGGCTGGCCAGAGCGCTTGAGCAGGGGACCTCGACCTAGTGTAATGCCTCTGAAGTGGAATAGTTGTTCATTTTAAGCATGTCAAATTTTTGGGGCTGGTAATGGGGCTGAAAACAACAACTGTGCAATAGGCTGGCTTTGGCTTCGATTTGCCTAACATTTATGTTCAGATATTGAAGTAGCTCGATATGAGATGCCTGAAGGATTATATCGTAACGTTCATTACTATCATTGTTTTAACTTTAACAGTTAAATCTATGTAGAACATTTATTTGTTGACTAGGTTGTCTTAATATGACTAATTTTATTATTATTTATTTTTATTATTTTTTTTATTATTTATTTGTATATTTTTATATTTATTATAATTATTTATTGATTTTTAAATATTATTTGTTTTATGAGACGAGTTCGTTTATATGTTGTTAATTTTTTTTTAGCTTGTTAAGCTTGTTCTCGACTACATAGCGTACACGCTTTATTATAAAATAATATTTTAATTATTTAAATAAAGAAGTTGATGGAAGCTAGCTTAATTAATGATGATGTTAGTTTAGTATTACATTCACGTGCATTGCTCAGCTCGCCAATGCCCGACTACGAAATATGCTGACCTATATGCATAGCTGCTCTTTTATTCTATTCGTGCTCTATACATATGTACATCGCAAGCAGCACCTGCACTCACACATACACAGACTCGAACGCAGCTACTGCTGGTCTTTACTATGGGTAATTAATTATTAAATAATTTTTGTTCCAGATTCACTTGCATCGTTTAGCAATAACATTCAGATGTCTGTAATTGATAAATAATTATTTGCAGTGCATGGTAAGGTAGAATACTTCAAGTTATGTTTAGAAACCAAAACTAAATGATTGATTAAATGATTAAGGAAACTTATTGAGTTGTTGTAAAAAGGGATAAAGTCGAACTGCATATGGTATATAGAAATGTATATATTTAAAATTTGCGGTCTCTTTTATAGTTTACGAGAAGCTGCAATCATACGGATGGGCACTAGATGACTTGATGGAGTCAGCTTTATAACAATTTCATTATTATTATTACGATAATCATTGTCGTTGTCATAATCTTCATAATTATTACTATTATAGTTATTAGCATAGTAATAGTAATATATATATATATATATATAATTAATTAATTATAATTATAATTAATTTTTAAAATCCCAAGCTTCAAAGCCCTGATCTAGTTTTCCATCAATTACCAATTGATGGAATAAATCAATATTAAATTCAAAAAGAAAATTATATCCTTATACTCTAATAGCTCAAAGCTAATATTTCATTTTTGAATATTTGAATATTTAAAGTAAAAAAAAGATTTCTTTATACTAGCTTAAGCCTATAACTTTCAATAAATCATGATAATGGATGTACATGTAAGACTTTTTGATATGCTGTCAGAAAAGAGAACAAGAATAAGTATAATTGAAAAGAAAACAATTTCTTTGCGGAGGAGATTACTCAGACGATTTGCCGGAAAGAAATGTGGAAAAATGAAATCCCTGCATAGGTGGACATGTCGTGAGCAGCTAGGTCTGTGGAGAAGTGTGACAAATCCGCCAAAGGACTCAGCTGGCATGCAAAAAGCAATTGCATGGGCTTGTGTTGTGCCTTGCCCCTCGATTGCAGGAACGCCCCAGTTAAGCCGGGGCTTAGATGTGTTAGATATGTTCAACAGCTGCGCTATTTTTTAAGGCATAACAGCCATGACAGCTTTCAATTTCCATGCTGCGGCTGCTTCAAGTTTCCCTCGACTCGGCTCGGCTCGGCGTGGCACAATTTCAATTTGTCAGCTGGGGCACTACAGCACACGCCTGACCACGCCCACCAGCTTAGAGGCCAGCAATATTCTAATCCAATCGCCGCATTTATCAGGCGCAACCGATCAACATGGCAAACTTGTGACTTATGCATCAAAGTCAAGAGATGAGCTAGCTGAGATACAATCCCCCTCTGGCCAATTACCCGCTCTGTCATGAATTTTGATGTTGTTTCAGTTCTGTTTTTGTTTATCCTTCTATTTCTTCCTCGAACTCTGTTGGATGTAAATGCAGCATTAAATCAAATTCGAAGACAAACCCTGCCACATGCCAACAATTTGGCTCAAGTTGACAAAAGCCAAGGCCGTGCGAAACCCAAAACTGAATATCATAAAAGTGAAACAAGTTATTGTGCACCAGACAGCAATTGATCGACTTGTGCATACCCTGTTTATGTTCAGTTGAAGATTTTTGCTCTATTACAATAGTCAATACAAACTTATTAAATGGCCAAGTAAATTTGCATCGGAAATGAGAGTAAGAAACAGTTATTTTGCTCGACTAGTAGATACTCTGTAGTCCTGCAGATAGCATAGGAATAAATTAACCTAATTTGGTCAAGTAGTTGAACTATACTCTGGACAGTATCAAGACAACAAATACCCGAACCCAGATATTTAAGAGAACTCCATATGACTCAATTATACATTCTGCCTGATACCTTCACTAACAATCATCACAACCCTTTGCAGATAAATTTGCAATGGGTAGAGCTAAAAAAGCAAAACATATCGAACAATTTTGCTGTAATGGGTGCACATAAAAAATACGCAAGAAAAATAATTTTTCACTTGCGTAACGAATCGATTGGCATGTCCATGTCCATGTCCTATACCAGTTTGAGTTTCAGTTTCAGTTTCCGATTTGCAATATCAGCCGTAAGCGTCGCTCGATCTATCGTGCGAGTGTGTCAAAGATGAGGCCATGCTGATAAAATCCAATCACTATGAATTTACGCTCCTTTACAGGAAATGAAGCGGAAGAAATGTGCAAAATGTATTGGCATACTCTCCCCTCGACCTCGCTCACACACTTCCCACATGCCACTTGCCACTTGCCACTACCCACTTGCTGCACGCTGCTGGGGTTGTTGTTGTTTATCTGTTTGGCTGTCTGTCTGCCTGTCTTTCGGTGGGGTCGGTGAGGCCCAACTCCAAGTTATTGCCATTGCAATTCATAAAACAAATTGATATTGCCTGCTATTACACACGTCAAATGCCAACGCCCACGCAGAACCGCAAAAGGCTCGGCCCCATCGACCGAATTAAATTAAATATTTACTCTCTCATTTGCGTGCGATTTTTATATTTTTATTTCGCTTTATCGAAGCAATTTGCCAGCGACATGTTTTGCTTTGATTAGCTCTCGCCTCGCCGATGAGGTAATTTGTGTCAGGGCATGTCAACGCCCAGACTGAGCTACCAGCTCCGTCACGAACCGAAGTCCTGCCGCCAAAATCCCAGGCGTTCTAATTGTATGCAACAAGCGAGCAGGGTGCCCCAATCGTTCCAACTTCAACTCCGGCTCCGGCTCCGGCTCCGGCTCCGGCTCCGGCTCCGGCTCTGACTTCGTCTCCTTCTCCGTCTCTCGGAACCGGGGCTGTAGTTATAAAATAATTTCTTTCGAAATTAATAAATTGAAGCCTGCTGAAGCCGGACAGGAAATGAAGGCCTTTGCAGCAGCAGCTACCAATTGGGGGGGCTGGCCAAGTCGGCCAGGCCTGACTGGCCATCATCAGTGTGGACACGTCCTTCACTTACTGCATATCATAAATGCGGGCCAGCAAGCACTTGACAGCTACTACAAAAATCTTAACAACAAAAACAGCAGCAGCCTCAGTGGCGTAGTCAAAGAATGCCAAAAGGCATTTTAAATGAATTTTTCTTCAACTTGTTGCATTGCTGCAATTGCTGAGGCTACAAAGGCTGTGGGAAATTAAAAGATGAAGGAATTTTTATATTATATAAAAAAAATACTGATTGAATATATGTATTTTATTTTATACATTTAATATTTGTGTTGTATAAATTTAAGTGAAGTTCACTTCCTTTCCGTTTGCTGCATGTCAAACAGAAACTGAAATAAAGCCTCGAGCAGATGAAGCAAATGAAGAAGCTTTGCTGCAATGTAATTGATTTTTATGAAATAACCATGGGTAAATACTGGTTGATAAATAGAAAGTTTTGTTCTTTTTAGACTATTCGAATCAAATTTGATACAATATATTTTAATTCATTTTAGAAAAATATAGTTTTATATATATATATATATATATTATATATTAATGAATATTAAAATAAAATTTCCTAAAATTCATATAATAAATTTGTTTAAAATGCATTCAAATATTTTTTTTTAAATTTTTTTATATGTATATATTTTATATATTAATTAAAATAAAATTTCCTAAAGTTCATATAAATAAATTTGACTAAAATGCATTCAAATATATTTTCTTAAAATTTTATATATATAATTTTTTTTTAATACCAATTGGATTTGTGTTACAACCTTTATCAGACCAAGACTGCAACGTATTTCATATGAAACTTAAAGAGTGACAAGTATGGAAAGTCTTTCTAGGCTCATTCGACTCATTTCATATAAATGTAAATAATGGAAATTACTCTAATTCCAATATTTAAATATTTAAATTTAAAAAAATAAAAAATTTTTTCTATACCTAATTTTTTATATTTAATTTTTAATTGTGTAAATTTAAGATTATTCCTAACCAAAACTTGCATAGATTTTTCAAGCTAACTACACCTTACTATATATAATACTCCAACTATATATACCGTTCCTCAACTTTTCACTCTACTCGCTATTCCAAAAGTATCGTTGCTAATATTGATTACCCAACAATTTGCCCACATTACAAAAACATTCTCATCGTTCTCAAATATTATGGCTGAAAATGAAAAAAAAAAAAAAAAAAAAAACGGAACAAAACATGAATCGAATTAATTTAGAGTAATTGTAACGGTTAAGTGAGTCAGACTTAGTTGGCACGATTCGTAGGACTGGCCCCCTTCAATTTAACTGTCATTCATTAACAATCGATTAGTCAAACACTTTCCGCTCGATGCTACCATTAATTATCGTCTGCCCGTCTGTTCGTCTGTCTATCTGGCCGCCAACCCCCTTTGGTTGCTACGCCTATGGCTGAAGCTTACGCACTGACTGATTTGAGGCACTGTGTCCACAGTTCTATATTGTCGCAGAGTGTCGCCTTTTTTCGAGTGCAGGGTTGCCAATGCATTGCACATACGAACGCCCCTCCTCTGTGGTATGTGTATAAATCGGGCAGACAGACGCAGATACGTTAGATGCAAGAGGCCGTTCGGTCACACACTCCAAATTGTGCTGCTGAGCAGGGTCTCTAATAACACACTGCCAACCCCTAATTTACCCTAATTTCTTAACCAATTTCGACCATTACGACGGGTGTGCAATAAAAATTAAAATCCATGCCTTGCCTCTAGCTCTGTCTCTTTTCTACTTTATCTCGCCTCTCTCATTCTCTCTCTTTCCCTATGTTCCTGCCTCTTGCCGCAACATAACTCGTTCGCTGACTGCAGCTGGGTGTCGTGCCAGCCATAATAAACGCTGTCCTCTGACGATGAGTAGTTGCAAAAAAATACAAGAAAATATCACTAACTTTGCCACGCCGAAGATCATATACTCTATCTCGAAATTCAATTAACGACATTCACCTTTTAGTTTATTTTCAATCATAAGCATGTTGGTATAGTTTTTTATATTAAATCATACATTTCTATTCGTTTTATGTTAAATACAATATTTTTAAAAGTAAGCAATTTATAATGTAAGAAAAATATATAAATTACATAAATCCATCAGCCTCTCAGAGAAAAAGGAAAATTATCTGTTGGATTGGATCACTGTTGGATATGGAAACCATTTACATTCCGACTTATTAACTAATTAAATAAAATACGAATTTAACTAAATTAGATTCATTATCTCGATTATGTATACTGCTTACATGGGCACTATATATATATATATATACCTATATCCAACATAGTTGATGACTAAATAAACATGCCCCTTCTTAGAGTACAAAACAATATTCAGTGAATTCACAAGGACTTGGAGCTGAGCTAGTGTCGTGCCACGATAATGAAATCAGGACATAGACTGAAATGTAAAAAATATTGTAATGCGTAAGCTGTTCGAAATGCGTGAATGGTTAATGTTAATATTGAAATTTTGATGCTAGAGAAAAACCTGTTTTAATAAATTCTATTTAATTGTATGGAAAAATATTAGAAAACTGATTGTAATTTAAAATTTAAAGTTAACTATATTTAAATATTTAATGGACATCATTGCTTATTTTTATTATTCTGTTATTTGCGTGAATGGAAAAATATTGATAAATTTATAGTAAATTGAAAATAAAATTTTTGTATATAAAAATTATAATCACAGGAAGTAATTTGTTCTATTTGAATAGTAAATAAATTAAATTTTTTTTTTATTTTTAATATTATTAGAAAAATGTTGAATCATTTGAAAAATATTGGAGAATTTAATCTGAATTAATATAACAATTTTATTATAATTAAATTATATAGACAGGCAGAAAATTGTTTTACTTTAATTTTTATCAAGCAAATTAAATCGAAATTTTTCATATTGATTATTATGCGAATTATTTTTAGTTATGATTATTATTTCCTATTTTATCCACATTTTTGCTTAGTCATATGCATGAATTTTAATAATATACTACTTCAAATTAAACGAAAAAGGAATAAGGTTCAGGTTCGAGGCAAGATTATGAATCTTATGAGTATAATGTAATTTTGCTAGAAGTTAATTTTTATCTTAGTCGCTTAATATAAACAGGTATAAATTCATAGCTATAAATATAATATATTAAAATAATTTACGTCTTTAAAATTTGTAAGAATTTAATATGCACTTATTTCGATAATTGTTTTTAGCATATATTTGAAATAAAGTATTAAAAAAAAAAAACATAAATATTTAGATTACTTCAAATTAAATTTGACATTAATATTTTAATGCCAGCCCAGTATGCATTCATATCCGACCTCCATATCGTGCAGACAGTTGATGATGTCGTCATTTTTTAATCCATCTTCAGTAACTGTCAACGCAAAATGCTTCATCTTGATAAATCATCTGAAATTCCATTTTATTTCACTCTATTTCCTTTGCAAATATTATTCACTTTGAGTAGAATGAATGTTGTGGCGTGTCACGCGCTCATCTCTACTATTTTGGTAGCAGCTGTTCAGTTGGTCAGCTGTGGCGCATGATTGGCCACACAAACACGCAACTACTGTCAATTATTTGACTGTCAATGACGAACTGGCTGCCTGGCAGACTGACTGATTGACAAAGTGACGCTTCTTCTTTCATTCAACCTACGCCTGCCTGCACTAACATACCACAATTCTGGCCATTTCTCTTGACATACGCATGTGTCCATCTAGCTGGACGTCTATGTGTTTGCCTCTGTGTGTGTGTGTGGTGTGTGTATGATGTCTCTTGTTGCTGTCCTGGCAGTTTGTGCTTGCTTGACTGGCCATCAAGTCGCTAACCGATGTCGTCGTCCTCCACGTCCTCAAAGTCGTCCTGTACAGGTATGCATTGACGCAACTGCGACAAATTTAAATGCGGTTTTGGTCACGACGTCTCCTCTCTGGTTGTGTGTGTGTGTATGTTGGTCGCGTTTGCTGCCACGTTGCAGCAATCATCATTAAAACTTATTCAATGGCCCCCTTTCGTCCTCATAACGGCCATTGTCCCGGCCTTGTTGCTGGCAATTTGGCGCTGCTTTGCAAAGGCGGGCACATAATTATTTAAATAAATTAAATTAAATTTGTACACGTCAAACATGTGTCGCAAACAATGCGTGCTGAAATTGTGTCCCCAGCTCCAAACGCACTGCGCTCGCTATCCACTGTCCACTGTCCACTGTCAAGTCAATAAAAAATTAAGTTTCTCGCTCTTCAACAAAAAAAGCTGGCGGGGCCGAAACTGAGCAGCGACAACAAAAGTGACCCAAATATTTTGCAAGGACAATGCACTTGCACAATGGACACACGGCCAGACACACACACACACACACACACACACACACACTCACAGACAGGCAGCTGGACAGACAAAGCACAACAGCAAAAGGACAGAGGCGAACAGCAGTTGGAGTCGGGGAACCACCGCAGAGTGAATGGAAAGAATGAAGCTTGGTAATGGCCAAGTAAATAAACAAAAGTAATTGCATAAAATTTATATAAATTAATGGAAATGCATCATGCAAATGGCTTCGAATGAATTTAAAGTGCAAAAAGTTATTCAAGCTTTTCATTTGCACTAAATGAAGAATGATTAATTTAAACTTATTTCTCAAATGAATAATTACAGAGCCGCTTATAGACGAGTTCTGTACTAAATATATATATTTGTATTTATGTGTGTAAAAATGGGCAGCATTTCAAAAGATTAACTCGTCGGGTTTTTGAATAATATCCATACATTATTTTCCTTTCAATTTTAAATGGAAATATTTGACTGAGATAGAGAAGTGAATAGGTTGCATTACGGCGAAGCAAGTGCATTAAAAATTTGCTAACTAATTAAAACAAATAAGAGTACGCAAGTCGAGACTGCTCGGCTAGGAGATACCCTGAACTGTGTGAAGAGCTGATATTCCAACATTTACTAAAAATATTTACAGCTAAATTTTCTTCAAATATCAAGAGTATAATAATTTAATAAGAATATATATATATATATATATATATATATATATATATATATATATATATATATATATATATATATATATATATATATATATATATATATATATATATATATATATATTTGATATACTAGATAATAGTAATATATAAACAAAATTGTTTACATACTAGATAGAAAAAAATCAATATACATTTAAACCTTGAAGTCTTTAGCTCTGATATGTTCACAGATCGACTCTTTCATATATAAGGACAGTCGGACAGACAGACAAACCAAATCAGCTCGTCGCTCTGATCAGATATATATATATATATGCTCTTTGAGGTCTGCCACGCCTGTTACATACATTTCCACAAAACCATTAAATCCCGACTTCCCATTTTCAATGGGTTCAGAGTCAGAAAATAATAAATCTCTAGGATTACAACTGCCTTATATCGAAATAATTCCTAAAGGCATGTATCAGAAATCTATTAAAATCATATCTTCCTTTTCTGATAACTCAAAGAGAAATACAAAATTTTGCCAGCCCACACACATCTCTCTCCATCTTTCTCTCTCTTTGCCTCTCTTCCTTTCTGTCACTTAATTAACAGCTTAAGCAATTGCCCTGAAGGTCCCGCATTTTTTCCTTTGATTCGAAATCTACATCGAAGCATATACTTATCATTTGAATAAAGACATCAATTTACGCATCAACTGAGATAAAATGACAGATCGTCGCTCATAAATGGACCTCTTGGGCATTCGAACTGAGTTCAATTACCTTTCCTCAGCTACTCATGAGGGTAGCCTCAAACGCCTCTGCTGACACTCAAGAACATTGGTCACCGTGAACACGCCCCTCATGCCAGTTTCTCTGCACTCTCATAGGGCGCGCACATTAAACAAGTTCTTTATCTTACAGGTGTGCGGAAACTTAACGCTCTACCTGTGCGAAAGCAGTCCGCCAATCAGCACTCAGCTGGAATGGTGAATGGATTGTGTAGAAGAGAGATAGAGAGAGAGAGAGACTAAGATCTTGTCTATATAATTATAATATACAGGAGTTTATATTAGAAGACAACTCACAGAAATTATAAAGAATAATAATATACAATATATAATATATAATATATAATATATAATATATAATATATAATATATAATATATAATATATAATATATAATATATAATATATAATATATAATATATAATATATAATATATAATATATAATATATAATATATAATATATAATATATAATATATAATATATAATATATAATATATGTATATCTTTATAATTTGTTTTTGAGCTATAATTAAATTAATATTTTAACTTATTATGAACTTCTCGATTCCTTGTAATATATTGATTTCCTTGTATTATTTTTTATGTTAATATTTATTATTATAACCTTAATATTTCTCTCATGTTGAATCGAAACCAATATATTCGCCATTCTATAGTTCTCTTTTATTATTTACAGATAATTATTTTAAAGTAAATTAAATGCGATAACCCAGTGGCGTAGTCAATAGAGTTGGCACTCTTTAAAATTGCAATCTATCAATTTGTGCTGCGATTGATTGATTGACAGACCATTTTATATTGATGCTGCTTTCATCATTGAAATGATGAAGCCAATTAAGGCCAATGGAATGCTAGGGATCAGCAGATAAACCCGAGTCTGCTAATTAAAAAAAAAAAAAAGCAGCGGGTAAAATTTGCAATTACTAATGGTAAAATCAATAATAAAGAATGAAAAAAACCATAAATAATTAATAATTTAAATGCTTTGAAGAATAAATTAAATATATGTAGTGAAACAATGCATAGATAAATGATGTGAAATGAATTCAAAATAAAATGTGCAGGCACGCACATAAATAAACACAGAGAGCAAATAAATAATAAATAATGTTAAGCATACACAATTTAGTTAATATAAAACCCAATTAACCAAAACAGCAACAACAACTACAGCAGCAGCAGCAGCAGCAGCAGCAGCAGCAATAACAGCACGGATAACAGAGACGAAGTGCGGCAAGGCAAACACCATTTAAAAAGCCATTGAACAAGCCGAAGAACACGAAAAGAGAGAGCTAAAAGACGTCTGCGACGCCTGAGCGGGCGATGTGCGCGGCCGTCCGACGATGCCATGAATGAATGAATGTCATGAAGTCAACTAGGACAAAGCATATAACACTCATTTATTAATGTACAATTTCAACAAGAGTAACAACAACAACATCAGGAATGAGGACCCCCCATCAGCAGCAGCCGCAAGCAGAGACCGGCTAGAGCGAAAAGTAAGAGAAGAGAATTAAGCTGCTTAGAGCGCTCAGAGCTCACATGAGCGCACATGTTAAATTTACATTGTAAGCTCTGCGCTCTCTAATCAATTTGGTGCTCCGCATGGAAATGCATTTGCAGAGATATGCTCTCTGCGTGCTCTCCCACACTAACACGTTCGCACGCACAAGCACCCACAGTAATAATGACATTGAAAACACAGCTTCGTCTTCGTCGTCGTCGTCTGTCAACAGAATTGGGGCCAGCCACACCAACATGGGGAGCACGCATAATACAGTGCCTTTGCCAGCGGGTGACTGACTGTTAACAGCAGCCGATGCTGTTGATAGGATGGCGATGTTAGTGACACACACACACGCATACCCGCACTCAACTGAGTTGGACAGGCTAAGCGAGAGGAAGAGAGCGCAACTGGTTAACAACAGCAACTGAGTGTGACATAATGCGAGAGCCGACCGGTATATTTAGCAGCACACTGCTGTTATTTCAACTGGCATGTTCTCTCTCTCTTTCACTCTCTCCATGCGATGGCATCTCTGTTCGATTTGGAACTGGTTTTCAATATGGATGCACTTCCCGCCTCACTGGGCTGCTGTTTGTGGTCAGCGACGGAATGCTGACTGCACACATTGCTGAGGCTTCCTACATATTCCACAGGCATATCTGCTGTGCAGATTGATGTCGAGCCATATCCATAGCACTTATGCATAGTGAAGGATTCTTAATGCGTTTTATGTTGCTGCCGTATTAAATACCAGTTTTTAATTGATCTCATGTGTAGGCTTCTTCTACCTCTTTTCCATTAAAAACTTAATGGAAAAGGGTATATACGTGGGCATAAAACTAAGGTAGAGTCTAGGCAGACTTCAGACTTGATTTATTGAAACTTTGTGTTGAAGTAACAGAATAGTTGTAATTGAAAATATATATAAATTAATTTTAATAACGTTTTTACATCAAGTTAAATATATTTAAATATCCAATTTTTGTTCAAATTATTCTAGAACTATATAGAGTTTGGAATATTTGAATTTCAGCAGCTTTCTTAACATTTCCTTAGCAGAGCAAGTGAACTGAGTTTTGCTGCAAGTGCTTGCCATCAATTTAAATGTTAATGGCTCGTTTGGGTTTGCAATGTAAAAGCTGCGACTGCTGCTGCTACGCTGCTGCGCTGCTGCTGTTAATGTCAGACAAATGGGTCGTTTTACGTTCAACACTGCCATGAATTTGAAATGTTAATGAGGCGTTGGGTGTTTGTGCGCCTTAACAGACTGCTAAAAGCAAAGGCTGCATTTTATGGAAGATGTTCCATGGCCATTGCCTGTGTCTCTGCCCCCGCCTCTGGCTCTGCTTCTGACTCTGTCTTGGACTGTATGTGGTTTGACAAGGCCTCATGTGGGCAATAGTGGGCAAAAATAGAGTTAAGTGTTTCGTCAACAAATGGGTTAATGCTGCAAATAAAAGTGCTTTCAATAGGCCCTTTAGTTTTCTTGAGTTTGTTCTTCCTTTTTAAGACTTTCTTTACCCAGTCTTAAATATTTTTATAATTATCCTATAAAAGCCCAGTCATTGACTCCAAAAATAAACAAAAATAAATATCGACACTGTCTTAGAATTTCGTCGGTGTTTAATGTACACTCATTTGCATTATCTACCGGAAAATGTATTTATTTAGTCATAATTAGCATACGTGCTTGGCATTTGAACTTTAAATGCCGGCCTGCCTGTCGCGACGGCCTGTTTAACAACAGCTCTATGTAGGCATTAATAACAGTCGCAGCTGTTTACATACTCAATTACATGTTCGTAATGTTTTTGATATGCCGCAAATGCACCTGCTCGCTGCTGTTGTTGATTTCAGCTTCAACATCACGTACATAATTTAACAGAGCTTAGCTCTGCTGATGTTAACATTGTTTCTCAAACATACAACGCTCTCTGAATGCTCTCCGCATTTATAGTTCTCTCGGTATTTTGATTGCCACTGTAAGTGCTTAAGTAAAAGGAAATTAAATTATGTAAACGATAAGCGCTGCTTAACAGCGACACTCTCACAGCCGCATTCTCTCTCTCTCGCTCAGCTGTGACGCTTGCGCTCTGGACAAAACAAACCCCCTCTTGCTGTCACTGTTGCCGCTAGCCGGCTACAACGTTGTAAACAAAAGTTGATTTTTTCTTCGTTCTGCTCTCTGTTTGTTGCGCGCGCTCTTGTGCTCGCTCTCTTTCCCACACTCGCTCTCACAGTTGCTGCTGCTGGTGCTGCTGCTGCTGCTGCCTCTGTTGTTGAGGTGACCTAACCAGGTGCTGCTCTGCTGAAAGCGAATTCAGTTACTTCCGAAGTTTCAAAGCGAGCGGTACACGCGGCGGACGGCGATTTGTGTGACAATAGCAAACTCGTCGAGCTGACTAAAAGCAGCAAAAAATAACGAAAAAACTTAACTGCTCTCAAGCATAGATTGACATATAGATGTGCTCGAGCATTAAAATCACCAAATTATACTGAATGCATTTGCCACACTCTGTAAATAGCAAGTAAAGATATTTCGTGTAATTACATACAAATAATAATTGCGGTTTCATATGCAAATCCGTTAGTCAACAAAGCGCGCGACTGCAGTTCGAAAAGCAATTCGAAATTAAATCAAAACATACAGCAACCAAAAATCTCGCTAGATTCTTAACTACGTCGAGCATTTCGGACATTAACCGTTACGCTTACGCGCGGCTCTCGCCTGTGCCTGTGCCTGTAGGTGTGCGTGCGTATTTGTTTGTGTGTGTTTACGCGGTACGCGCATTTGCCGTGTGACTGTGACGTGAGTGTGTATGTGTGTGTGTGACAGAGAGTTGACAATAGGCAAATAGGCAAATCATATGCCGCCCACGTAATGTGTGACGAAATTTAAATTCGCCATCTATGCAAATACAATTGCACGAATCGTATGCGTATGTGTATGTGTATGTGTGTGTGTGAAGCATAAAGTGTTTCGGTGTGCGCTAGTTGGATATTCATGCGGATTACCATAAACATAAACAAAGGATTAGAAAGAAACGCCAACAGACGCAACTGAAGGGGAAGCATTGAGCCAGCCCACAGAAGCATTTTTGGGATTACAGCAGCCGCAATAGACAAAGTCGAAGGGGAAGAAGAAGAAGCGCAAGAAGCAGAGCTCTTTCAAAAATATCACTACATTGCAGCTAGTATCCTCACAGGTGAGTCACCTACCCCGCCTATGCCACACTTAAATGATGTATTACCTATGCTGCTGTGTGCAAGTTGCACTTGCGGTTTCAGCTCTGTCTCTGTCTGTGTATGGAATGTGTGTGTGTGTGTGTGTGTGTGTGTGTGTGTGTGTGTGTGTGTGTGTGTGTGTGTGTGTGGCATGTTAAGTGCAATCCATTATGGAAATAGATTTATGTACTGGTGTGTGTGTGTGTGTGTGCACCTGGCTTGTACTAACTCAGTCGCAAAATCTACCTTAAGTCTAAGGCATTTAACTTACACTTATGCTTACACATACAACGATAGAAAAATGCATGATAAATAACCCAATAGAACGTCCTCTATCAATCAGTTTGCCAAGCTAAAATATTGATATATATCGAATGGGAAATATGCTAGTTCCATGATTATTCATATTGATGGAATTTGACCCGATTCATGCATGCTTTGCATATTGCATATGCGAAACAAGCTACCCCACGGTCAATGCATATATGTTTCCATATATTATACGAAAGCTCCTTCAACTGCAGCAAAAAACAAAAAAAAAATGGAAATTCATTTCGAATATATATATATATGTATATATATATATATATAGTAAAGGAAACTCCCGCAGGTGCTACAATAGATGCAAAACTTTTGCCCACGTTCAAAGTTGCACATTTTGAATGCGAAAAATAATGAAAAACTTTTGTTAAGAATATGCATAAAGCATAAAACGAATAAGAGATGAGCGCACGTAAAAACTAATTGAACAATTTTTGATATCAATTTTTTGGCTAACCCAATTTTGCTTTTCATTCAAATTTTTTGTGTTCCTTTCTTCCTGCAGCGGAGAACAAAAGTGAATGCCACAAGTTTTTCCAGCCAAACGAAAGTTTTTCCAACAATGTAAAAGCGGAGAAAAGCTAACTATGATTTTTGCATAGTTATTGTTATTAAAAAGGGAAATATCGTCGAAGTTGCACACATTTTTATGCAATTTAAAAATCAGTTTTCATGATTTTCCAATGGATATAACAAAAGTATTTTGTTATTGCAGAGCTTAAAGCTAATAAAGTCCATGAATATGGATAGTTCAAGTTAATTGATTCTTTCATAGAGAGCAGTGAGAATACCGCACTCTAAGACTCAACTGACTTTGAGTTTGATTTATTATGGCTTAGATTTAAATGACCAATTAGAATAATAAATGCTGGAGTCGAAGTAATTAAGTTGTTAATTAAGAGAGAAGGAAAACTCTGAAGTTATGATGGTTGAGTGCAACTGACTGAGCAATACTCTGTTGGCAGCTAAATAGAATTTTTAATATATAATATATCTTGCAAGTGGATAAGCCATATGCTAAGCTTAAATACTTAACATCTCAGGACATTTATCTAACAAGTTAACAAGAATACTCGTTTCACGGTTCATTTTTTTTTTAATAATATGTTAATATGTAGAGTAGGACAACTGAATATTTAGCCTGCAAAAATACGGATCTTTCCTATTTGCAAATATATATAATATATATAATATTATTTATTTATGAATAAAGGAACTGAAGTTTTTAGCTCTAGATATAAAGATTTTCTGACGACGGAAAACTATTTAAGAGAATAGAGTATATACAATAAATATCTGATAGAGCTAGTTCTATTAGTAAATTACTTTCAAACTAATATATTCTAATAACTAATATACTCTGTCAACCTCAGGCACAAGAATAACAAAAACGAAGCCTATTTTCTCCATTCAGAATATAAACAGTGTATTCAAGTAGCTACAGTTTCTACTAAATACTATATATTCTTGCCAAAATCTCTAGCGTTTCTTCTTGACTGTTCAATTGTTAAAAAAAACCTTTCCTTTCGCATTGTTGTTTTGGTTGGCATTCGAGCAGAAGAGGCGGGCTAAACCCATCTGCGGAATGAGTTGTTCAGTTTTTAAGTTGCTAATCCTCTTATCCTGCTCTTCGTGTTTTAATCAGTGCATTGTCATTATGATTGATGTAGGTCGTCGATGCACGGAGGCACCAATGCCTCTACATGTGGGCATTGTCTAGACTCTCAGCTCCCCTCGAAGCAATATATTATTGATTTGAGTTCTCCGTTGGGCCCTGCCTCAGGACTGGTTCAATGTAATGCAAATGCTCAGCGCTTTTGAGTGCATTCATTTCGATTTCGGGCAACTTTTTTAATTACTCACATACGCTTTTGTTATTATTATTCTTATTATTATTATTTTGTTTTGGAGCCATGCGCAAATATTGAAATATTGCTGCTGTTCGACGGGCCTCGGTTCGGATGCTGCTGCTGCCGCTGCTGCTGCTGCTGCTCTTTGGGTACCGCTTGTCATAAATATTTTAGCGAGTACGAACCACATATTCCCACACACGCACCCACCCACACACACACACACACACACACACAATGACAACAGAAGCAGGATCTGGAAAAAATATATATTCAAAATAAAAGCGCCCATAAAATTGGTGGAAGCCGAACGGGAGAGGCCGATGCAGAAATCCTTTTTTATTAGCCCTGCCTAACCAAAAGAATAAAAAGCAACTAGGCTATAAAGAAAGAGGAGAGCATAGAATATAATATATCCTATATAAAGGATTATGATATAATATGCCGTAATATTATATTACTATAATATATTCTGTATATCGTATAAAATTGTTGATAAACTGCAATGAGTGCTACTCCAATATATCATAGCTATAGAGTATATACCCTCTTGGGGCATAACAATTATGCAGGGTATACAAAATATAGAGTAAACAAAAACGCATTTGCTAAAATATTTACACAAGTACCAAAAACTGGGAGTAGAACAGACAACGTTAGAAATATAAAAAGATAAAAAATATATTTTATATTTTCAAGCGAATACTCGACTATTGAAGCTTCCTGTAACTAACGGAACTCGGTCGGTGAATAAAATAATTGTTAAGAGTAATTTTTAAGGGAAAATATTGAGATAAGTAAGATAAGATGCAGAGAGACAGAGAGAGAAATAGAAATAGATGTAGAGATACAGATCGAGATCGAGAGAGATCGATATAGAGAAAGATAGAGATCGAGAGAGAGGGAGAGAGAGAGAGAAAGAGAGAGAGCTAGAATTAAAATTAAGGTTGATCGAAGTGCTAAATTAAAATAGTCTTGACTAGGGATATAAATTACAGACTGATCCAACTCTTTATACTTTGTATCGTTTGCTGTCGAAAGGAGGGAAGGATAGGGAATGAGACTAATTTATTTAGTACATAAAAATATATTATTTATTATTTATATTTTAATTTATTGCTCTGCTCCTACCTTAAGAAGTTGATATACTTGTAATTTAGCACCTGGTGCAGGGTATTACCGAACAAAATCAAATAAAATATAAAACAGCAGCCATTTTATTTTTCGGCAACAATTTTTGTCGCCATCGTTGTCTTTTCTGTGGTTGTATGGGTGGCTGTGTCTCCCCCTCTCGCCCTCTCCCCCTCTCCCCCTCTCCCCCTCTCTCCATCGACCTTCCTCTCTCTGTGCGAGTTGCAGTAAATAAATATACGCGTATCTCTGATGGGGATTTATGGCGAAGCGGCGCGTCGAGCCACGGCTATGCACTTGTTGTTGTTGCTCTTGTGCTTTTGTATCTTTTGGGTAGGGCCTAGGACTTGAATAAATGATAGATTGAAATTTATATAGGCAAAGCTCGCGCCCTACCAGCTGCCCGCCGACCCCGCTTCAATTGCACATTTTTAGACAATTTTCGACCTAAAAATGTATTTTGATTTGCTTTTGCTTTCCTTTCTTTTTTTTTTGTGGCAAGCCCAAGTGAGCAAAAGAGACAAGGAGAGAGTGCGAGATTTATGCAATTGTTGGCATATAAATTGTCTAGGTAACGATACACATATATACGTGTGTTTGGCATTTATATAGTTAAAACTTTATATGTACTCCTAGTGAAGTTATGAAATATGCGCGCGAAAGTTTTACTAAAATCTATTTCACGTTATTTTTGTTAGAGACATAAAAAACCCTTTAAACGCTATGTTTATGCAGGCCGTTTGAAGGGTTTTCAACTGGACTGGCTTGAACAAATTCATTTATAATTGAAGCTTCAGCTAAATTCAGTTTATTCTTTATGCGCAACTTAAGGCCTTTTAGATGAGTCTGTAAAATAAATGATAAATGATGTGCCGACAAATTCAAATCCCAAAATTTCAATTGAATATGTAATTTATAATAAATTTAATTTAATATGCGTGCTATAGTTCTCTATGACCTAAAATTCTTCTGAATTCATGAGCGCAACAAGTATATGAAATAAAGTTAAGTTATTATGGTTTACATTTATCTATGGTATGGTGAGGCCTTTAAGATCCTTTATAGATCATTGCTAATTGTCATTTACCGATAACTATTTTCAATAGATTGATATCAAATGAGATTGGTAAAATTTCTCATATAAGTAAAATAGTTTTGAATATCACATTCTGGGCATGAGCCCAGGTCCTGCGCTGCAGGGTATTTTTAGGTCGGATACTTTTAGCTAGAACTTTTAATGTTGGTTGGCCGCTTGTTAATGACGCACACAAATTGTAAAATTTATAAATCACTTTAAGCGTCGCATTGTATTGTTTCTAAATGGATTTTTCTTTGTCATTTACATAGTTTCTAAAATTGTTTAATTATTAAATTTTTAGCTTTGCTTGTGTGCCAATGCCGACGGCTTTTTAGCCAACTACGAACAAATACGCAGAAAACCAAAAATTCAGACAATAGCAAAAGTTTAATAATAACAATGGACAAGGAAACAGGCGGATGGGGAGAGAGTGTGTGAGAAAGAGAGAGAGAGAGTGAGAGAGAGAGAGAGAGAGATGGAGGTACACATATGTGGATCTAGATAGAGTGAGGTAGACAAATAAAATTAAATCATATATCGTTTGTTTTCTAATAATTAAATTTGCCAACGTTTTGGCCCGGCTCACAGCAATTTGTATTGAGCCAATTGCACGAGACTGGCAAAAATGCAACTTAAAATTGCTAAAATTGTTGAAATTGTGAAAATTGGGAAAATTTTGTGCATGCAGATTGAAAATTGATTTTTGTAGCTCTTTTGTTTTGCACTTTTAGCAGCAAAAAAAAAAGAAGGAAAATAAAAAAAATTGAAAAACTAGAAGCCAAACAAACCCAATGCTAAAAATTTATGTTTATTGCCAATGAAAATAAAAACTGGCAGAGACCGAATACAAAAAGGAATAAGGTAAAAGCACACCCACACACCTGAATGTTAACGAGCCTAACAGGTGCCACTGTTATCAATGGAGTTGCCAGCACAAATATTAGCATTCCATTATGCATTTTGTAATTGTTTTATTGCCAAACGATACAAAAGCTCTTTTCTCTACTAAGTAAGCAATTGAGTTAGATATTATTTTCCAGATTGAGATCAGCTGTGAAGCCCGACGGTAGCTAGATTGTGTAGGGACTTATATATTTATCTGTACCAGCAGGTGGGCACAGACTGTAGATGTCTCTTGATTAATGGCTGGCACAAGAATAGAAGTTGTTCCTATGATAAGTCTTTAGAAATGGAATGGAAATAGAATAGAGAATTGTGTTAAAAAATAATTGTGTTGACAAAATATATATTTGTTAACAATAAATTGAAAAAACAAAATTAATTTAATTTAATTATTTTATTAAATTATATATTCAAGAAATAATATTTAATATTAAAACAATTAATAATTAATAAATTAAAAAATAATCATAGTTACAGCTTTAATGAGTTTTGAATGTTTCCGTTTTATATACTCCAAAACTAATCTAAGTAATACTCAAAAGTCCTCTTCTGTTCTTATTAGGTTTTATTAGAAATACTTTTGACTACTATTATTATGATTATGTTCATTAAATTTTAAATGAATATTATTAACGTCAACTGAGTATATCCACCAGCTGCTTCCATGTGCTTTGGCTTCTTTTATTTCTTATGCTTACTTATCCTTCTAAACCGTTTGCTATATTTGTTCAGCATTTTAATTCCGATATATTATGTAAAACAAAGCTGTCAAGGTACGTTGCAATCCCAGATGTAGCTTTGCATACTTAAAATGCCGTTTCTTATTTTAAAATGTTCTTAGCCCACTTCAGAAATATATTATTAAAGCTTATTTGAAATTTTATCGCTGTTCTGCCGAGGCATTATAATTTTTTGGTAGACATATCTATTGCTTTAATAAATATGCGTGGCAAGTCCCAAAGCTCCATTAAGGCTGATTGGTGTGCGTGTGAGCTGGATACTGGATACTGGATCCTGGATGTGGGAAAGTGGCTCTTAATTTTGGTCTGCTCCACTCAAATGTTAATTTCATTTGTCGTGCGCCTTTTGTCTGCAATTGCGTTTAAGGCAAAATAGGTTTAAAATAAGAAAAAATTATATTCGTATTTAATTTCAATTTCAAAGGATTTTCCATGTATTTATTCAAGGACTTTATCTTAAGCATAAATTACGGGCCAACGAACGGGTGCGGGTCCCATTTGTGCGATGTCTCGTCTGTTGGCTCCGGCTCCGGCTCCAGCCTCAGCTTCAGCTTCAGCTTTAGCTCGAGCTCCGGCTTCGGCTTCGGTACCAGCAGCAGCGGCAGCAGCACCTCCTCTTCTATCTGCCTTTTCACCTACTTTCTAGCCATGCATAAAGGTGGCCTCCATAGTCCTTACCCAAACATTGTCTGCCAGCGGGCGAGGCTTTCACTCTGTCTCTCTCTCTCTCTCACTCTCACTCCGTCTCTCTGTGTGTGTTTGCCAAACTGTGGCTGCCAGGTTATCTTTCACAGTTTCTGCTCTGTACTGGATGGTGTGTCGTGCTCGTCCACCACCTACTCGTACCTTCAGCCTTCTGGTCCTGGTTGCCCGTTTGTCTGCGTGTGCATTTGGTTTTCATTTACATATGAAGCTCCTTAATAATCCTTTTGTGCAGCAGTCAGCCAGGCGGATAGGCGGATAGCAGGAGGGCGCACGTGCATACATTTCGTTTTCCGCTCAGTGCGTATAAGGAAATGTTTAAATATATGCAAATCCAGTTAAGTGTAATCATTTAGCGCAAAAAATGCCAGCAATACACAACAAAAAGCAAAACTCCAACCAGTCCGAAGTAGCTGCTCTGCTTACTTTTTTCCCAGCCCTGCTTACTGCTGTGGCAATTGCGAAAATTAGAATTTCAATGCAACTAATACAAGGCAACAACAAAAGCATCAACAACAAGTCAAATATGCCTTTGTATAAAGCTTTTACAGTTTTGCAATTTCATTTGGTTTTTTTTGTTTTTGTTTTTTTTTTTTTTGTGGGGCAGCCAAAAATAAAAATAATTATATAAATATGCGCATACATGAGTTTTTAGGATATTCCAAAAATTTGAATACCATTACAAAGTGCTGCCTACTTTTTCGGCTGCGACGCGTCCAACTGCTGCATTAGGGTGTGCCAATGTGTATATTTAGGATTTTTAAATATAAAAGATATTAAGTATAAATTAAATACAAATAAAAATTTGTCTCTATTATTATATTATATAACTCTCATATATAAAAGTCATACCTACATTTAACATTTAAAATTTTCAAATAACATTAAGCGTCTCAAATATTTACTTCATTTAAATAATCTTCTATTTTATTTTAACATAAGTTTTACTATTTTCTTACTTTTGGGCAAGAATTAAATTTTTTGTTAACAAAGCTGTAAAGTCGAAAAATGATTACAGGGATAAAGGGTATTAAATAATATAATAATTAATAAAAATATTTGTATAATATAATAATTAAACAAATATTTGTATATAAATAAATAATATAATAATTTTTAAAAATATTTGTATTTATTGTATATAGAAACCATTGCTTATATTAGTTATATTATATTAGAAAAATATAGAAATATTGTATTTCATAGAATTTTGTACATATTTTCATATTCTTTCATTTAGCAAAAGCATTAAAATGATCTTTATTTTACACATATTTAATTGGTAAAAAATTGCATTGCATAAAGCTTTGTTTCAATAAAAATTTCTGCATATAGCTTTGCATGCCTTAATGCGAATTCTCAACTTCTTTGTTGCTCTCCCTCTCAGTTTTCCCTGCTTGAATTTCTGCTGCATATATTCAATTTTCTGTATAAAAATGTCTGCATAAGAATTCGTTTTAATACGACTTAATCCGCTATTTACATAATAGTAAATGCGAATGCCTCGCGTATTCGCATATGCTATTTGGCAATCAATTAAAATTTATGAGTGAACACCCCTACGGATGGCGTGTATATGGCAAAAGCAATGCTCATAAAAATTACGCTCAAACATATGAGGCACATTGACACACATACACATGCATGCGCACACAGACACGCACACATCGTATTACCAAGTGTAAATAATAATAAAAATTGCAGAGAGCGAAAAAAAATCCATTAACGCTTTGTGGCATTGCATTTAAGCCGCCTCATCCGGGACAGAGGCAGTGGAGAACGGAGCTAACGAGCGAAGTTAGTTTAAATTCTAACGCAGCAGCAAACAAAAAAGTATAGCTAAAAATGCTAACAAAAAAAAAAAAAAAATGAGCGTGCCTGACTTGGGAACACCCTGTATTGCAGTTAACATTTCATATCCGAGCTAAATTATTATTTTGGTAAATCTTTCCATATAATTATGACTCTCGCCGCTTGTAGTTGCCGCCCTTAGTGGCTACAGGGTATAATTATGAAAAAGCAGAAGAAGAAAATAAAGTAAAATGTTATACATAATGAATGCAAATGCTTTGCGCTCGTAATTTCATCATCATCAGCTTTAGCCAAGCTTTCATCATCGTCATTATCATGATGTTGCCTCATCTTTGCGGTGGCAATGCAGACTGCTGTGGTTTGGGCAGCAGGACGTTTCATGTGTCTGCGGATATGAAGGCATCACAAACAGGCCGAGCCGAGTCGAGGCGAGGCGAGTCGAGAGGAGCCGAGGTTGCCTATTTTCAAAAAACACGGCATAAGGATAACAACCTCTTAACCTAGTTTGGCTGCGTCAAACGGCGGCAACTGCGAGCCGACTGCAGCCCATGCCTGGGCATTCAGCTAGGTCCTCCTGCTGATGTTGCTGCTGCTGTTGATCCTGGACTGGTATATCATCCCTGGTACCATTTTAAATTGAACTGTGCGCATTTAAGCGTAAAGTGACAGCTTGGAAAATCGAAAGCAAAATAAATTGTCTAGTGAACTTGGTGGTCTATGGATGGCACAACAGCTGAGCTGATTGTAGCCGTTGGGCTTACTGTCAGACGAGCGGCAGCCAGGCAGCTAGGCGGCGAGCTAGGCGAGCTAGGCGTCCAGGCAGCCAGGAGCAACAGCGACCAAGGCAGGAAGTGGCTCTCAGCTTGGTCTCCGCATGGCTATTAATTGAAATTCGTTGCTTAAAGGCCGTGCGGGGCAAAAGTTTTAAAAGCTGAAAGCCGCACTGGCCAGGACCCGTGCCGGCGAGTGTGTCACACGCAGCCTGTGCCTTAAAGGACATTAGAAACAGGCGGCGGAATTTGTCGCCTCACTCAGTCACACTCGCCCTCTCCCTCCCTCACTTTGCCCAGGCTCAACTTATGGCACTCAACTATTCAGCTACCCCCGTATAAAATGGCATTTGCATATATATATATATATATATATATATATATATATATATATATATATATATATATATATATATATATATTCTCGCATATCCTTTTTCGGTGTGTGAATAGCTATGCGGGTCACATAAAAAACAGCCATTACCTAGCATTTGCATATCTATGACAGAGAGCTACTCACAAATTTAGCTAAGATAACCGGTTTCCTTTTGGGCTTGTTAGCACAGTTCCTGTGTCCTTGATGAAGTGCAATTGTGTTGCTATTGCTGTTATCGTTGCCGTTGCTGTTCAGGCATTATCGAGACTGTTTTACCTGAGCACCAGAAGTATTTCATACACTGGAAATGGGGTTCTAATGATCGAACGCCTCTATTTGATTAAATTAGGCATGCGAAAGGGTTTTATTTTGGTTTTGATGAGCGTGCGATAGGGCAAAAGGTTAATGGCTACGATAAGCGTAATCCAGTGACAGATGCACAACCTCAATGGCTGGCTGTCAATCTGTGATTCTACTCTTCATATGTATATTCAAAGTTAGTTTCTATGCCTTAAATCATAATGATAATAAGTCATATATATAGTCTTCTTTCAATTGTATTCAAGTTATTTAATTATATTCTTATATACAATAAATGTTAAAATATTTTAAATATATTTATTTTAGAATTGAAAACTAATTATTTAATTTTATTTGTTATAATATTATTAAAAAATTATTTTCAAATATTGTTTTTCTATTCTAATTTTTACTTTATAATTTGTTATTTATTTTTATTTTATTATTATTATAATTTATACAAAATTTGTGTTTTGTATAGTACTTTAATATATTTTATAACTATTTATTATTTGTTTTCTGATTATAATTTATCAAATATTGCTGTATTTTTTATATTTCTGATTTATTTAATTATTATTTATAGTATAATTATTATATATTCTCTTATTCTTTTTTAATATTATATTTATATATTTTATAGTTTAATGTTAATATTATGTTCCAAAATATTTAGTAAAATTCATTATTTATTTTAAGTATAATTTATATTTAATTTATTATATATATTTTTATATTATATTTATATATTTTATAAATTATTATTTAAGCTGGACTGTTTTGTATAATTCTGAGCTTCTATTTTATGCCTTAGCACACACTTGAATGGCAAACAGCTATTATATCAATGAAATCGAATCTCACCTGTTCTACGATAACTTCCCTCTCTTAGCACTAACTTTAGCCGTTAACTCAGTGGCGCCTCTGCCTCTGCCTCTGCCTCTGCAGGGGTTTTACGGCTAGTTTTCGAAACTTTTGCGCACAGCGGTCTTCCTTTGTCCGGGTCGACTGCAAGCTGGCTAAAAAACTTTTGCACTATACCATTCATGCGTACGTATGTATATATATATATATATATATATATATATATATATATATATATATATATATATATATATATATATATATATATATATATATATATATATATATATATATATATATATATACTACTTTTGTTACTTAAAGTTTGCTTTTTGTCTTTGCATATTTAGGCGAGGAAAAAAAGGTAGATAAAAACAGTTGACGGACTTGGCGGGGGCTGGTGCTGTCCAAATTGTGCGCAAATTAATTGAACGCAAAGAACGCAGCAAGCAAACACAGCCAGGTAGCCTCCACCTTGGCATTTACGTATCCACCGCCACCTCAACCTGTCCCTGATCCTGTGCTGTTTGCTGACCAAACGCTTTCCATGTTCAACTTAAAACGCTTGGCACTCCAGCGAGGCAAATTGTGCGGGGAGGCAAAAGAAAAATACAAAGTTTTCTTTCATTTTTTTTTTGCTTTCTCTCGCATTTTTTTTGCCACTCATTTTTTTACACGCTGCGGCGGTCCCTAGTTCCGTGCGCCTGGCAGTCGTCTGTCTGCTAATCCAGGACAATAAGTGTTTGTCGTTGGGATTTAGACAATTATTCACGTTAAGTTGACGTCTGAGACGGGGCCCAGGCAGCTGACAGTCGCCAACGCCGTTTTGTTATTTTCGACTTTCGAGACTCGAGAACGTTTCAATTTGTCCCGGTTTTTGAGTCTCAATGCTACCCATTCGCCACTCGCCATTCCCCAGCTCGAGCCCCAAATCCACACGCAACCTCCTTTTGTTCCAGCGACAGTTTGTATTATAAGCGCATTAGGTTTTAAGGTGTCAGCAGTGGCACTCGCGTTGATATGTCATCTGGAAGTAATTTTTATTTATTCGTTCGCTAAGTCGCCTGGCAATTTTATGATGACATTTCGTTTCCAAGGATTTTCGCGAACATTGCGCCATATAAATTTTAATATAAAAGGCCCCGCACTCGAGAGCGCTTTATTTGATTTCGTCGCCACAATAAAACAGGCGAGCACAGCTGAACCGAACCGGGTGTGCAACTTTTTACGCACTGACAAGTGCTGCTTGGGTCCTCTCTCTCTCTCTCTCTCTCTCTCTTTGTCTCTCTGTGGCTCTCCCTGCTGTGTCTTCAATAACCGAAAGCCCAATCATCCAATTCCACTTGCATCACATGTGCCGCCCAGTCCCTGGTCACGTACCAAACATAAAAGTATTTACAAATAATATTTCCATATGGTAAGACGTGACAAAGACTCAAATTAGCGTTTGCCGTTTATCTGGCCGGCTCCAGAAAGTCCCCTCCAAATAATAAAAATAACCTCTGCAGGTCGCTCCATAAACTTCCGGTCATAAGCAGCAGCGGCCCCTCCCTACCGCCAAATGCTCGTCGCATATTTTTATACATAATATCCTACCCGAAAAATGTTTGTACATAATTTTAATGTTTTCTGATTGAACCTTTGGCAAAAAGTTTTGCGGCAATGCCCAGCCATAAAAATTAAATGCCCCAAAATCGGTCGAGGATCTGGGCAGGACGAACTCCATAGGGGCATCAATTTAATTCCATGTTAGAATTTTTATGGTCTCTCCCAGTTTATTTTTGTTTTTTTTTTTTTTTTAATAGTTGATTGCCGTTCGGCAGTTTCGCGTTTGTTGCGGTCGCTTTGCCAGGTTTTTGGTTTTTGGGTTTCGGTTTGAGCTTTGCCATTGAAATTGCCAGTTGGCAGTTTTAATGACTGCATTTGGCAGTAAAGTTTTCAAGTCAAGTTAAATGACTCAAATTTGATGCGCACTTAGTTGCGGGAGAGCTTTGCCTTCGACTTGCTGCTACTTTATTTATATTACATCAGAACGTTTTAGTTTATTTTTGACATTTTGTGGCGAAAATGGCATCTACAAAGCAAGCTGTAAAAATAAAGTTACAGTGCTTAAGCTCACAAATCAATTAAAAACAAAATAAATAAAGAAATTGCATTTGGGAATACCTTGGGATATATAGAATTCTTATAGCTGATATTCAAAGCCTCATTCATTGATATTTCTAAACGCAAAATGACAACATTTGTTATTTCATTTTCAGTTTAATACAAATTAAATGAATACTTAATTGCAGCTGTTGAGACATGTACAAAAATACAATCTTCGTAGCTGAAGTGCTCTCTGGAGCACTTGGATTCTATTTAAATCGCTTTAGATTTGTTCGAAAAGCACTTGACGCTGCTGTTGAATGGGCCTTTTGGCTATCGAAGCCCCTTATCAGGCAGTTACACAACAATGTGGAGTGGAGCAACATGCTAGCAATATGCATTCATCATACACAAAGATTTATCTAACAACACACACCAGGTGATTTGATTTTAAATCGAACACATTCCCGCAAACCCAATCAATTTCCAATCCCACTTCAGTGCTATAATTGTGTACGCACAGCTCGGCTTTATAAGTCGTCTGCTTTGGTGTATTTGTAGCCCACGCTCCCTGGCTGCTTCCTGCACTGGAATTCACCCTTTCTGCAAAATGGCTTACCTGTCGTTTTGTAATGCAAATCTTTTGCTTTCATCTGCTTGTTATATATCGCAAGCTATTAACCAAAAAAAAAAAAAAAAAAAAACGAGAGAGGATAAAAATAAAATCGAAGCTGAGAACTCGCATTTCTATGCTGTTTGCTTCCTTCCCTTGCCCCACGTGCAGCCTATGTGTTTGCATTTGCATTTGAATCATTCGTTTGTGCGAAATCAGATTAAATCGCATAATCGAATCGTATGCTATATATAAACGATGACAAAGACCGATGCAGGCACACACCCAGACCCCAGCCACCCAGCCACCCAGCTGCCCACTCAACCAATCACCAATAATCAACGACAACAAAACGGCAACCAGTCAACGAATGAAAAAGACGAAAAAAATGTTGAAGAAATTATGTATTATATAAAAATCAATAGCGACGTATTGAAAATCCTATGCACATAAACCCGAGCACGTACAAAACGTTCTGTAAAAAAAGAAAACATAAAAAACCAGCGAAAAACCACAGCCAGCCACAACAGCAGCACCAAAGTTATCCAGACACATGCGGCAAATACTTTTCAAAGTGAAATCTCATGCAGCAGAAAAAGTAAGGAATATTCGAATATATATATATATATATATGTATATATATAGATGTGTGAGTGTATAGACGTGGGGCAACATAGTCAGCGAAGGGTTGTGAAACCAGTTGAATCTGTGACTTAGTTTTTTCGTGTCTCAGCTGATCAGAGAAAAAAAATAGAAAAACAAATCTGAAGTCTCTAGTGACACTAGCTTCTAGAGCAGTGGATTAATCCTGCAGCGCATTGTTTGCTTGTGCGCTTGTCTTTTTTTGTCTTTCATTATTCTAGTTTAAAGTTTTTATCTCTTATCCCTCTTTATTAATTTTTTATTTTGATGTTTTTTTTAATTATTTTTATATTTTTATCTAAATTTTCCTATGTTTCTGCTCTATTCTCCCGCTCCTACATTTTCTTGCTCATCATGCTCTATGAAGTAGTATATATGATTGGATTAAAACTAAGCTCTATATTTAAATCTTAGTTAGCCTAGGTCGACTTAATTAAATTAAATAATTTCAATTTATTATATATGACTGAAATTTTCTTAATAATTTTTAAAATTTTTGTTTTTCATTTCCCTAGCTTAATCCAAATAAGATTTGGCATTTGCAGCTACTCTCCTTCGCTCTTCAGCTGTTTGCCTTTGTTATAAATTCAAATTAACTCGATCATAAAAGGCAAGATGAGACAAAGTCGATACCTTTCTGACAGCGCTCACATTTGCACTGGCTACGCCACCCTTTGGCCACACTTTGTGCCACATTTTTAACTTCAAATTAAGTTTGTGTGCACGTAGCAAACACAAAAATAACAACAACAACAACAACAACAATGGCAATTCAAGCTGAACCTTTTTTTTTGCCTTTGATTTTCCTTGGTCTTTCCTTTGCCACGCTTGCACTTTTGCCAAGTGGTCTGGGCAACAGCTACTCGAGGCTGTGAAAATAGTTCGTTAGCCTTCCAAAAACTAAATTGTATTTTCCCCAAAAAAGGGCAGCCGACCAAGCAGCTGAGCTGAGCTGACTTGAGCTGAGCTGTGGAGTGCGGCTGATTGGTTTGAGCTGAGCGAAACCCAAATTATTGGCATTTATTTCTCGTTTTGAGTTGGAGCGGCGACACCCTCCGCGGGCCGAGCTGTCGCACTCGTACAACTAGCAACACAACTGAACCATCTAATGCGCTTTTGCCGCCAACGCGAAGCTTCCAGCAGGAGGTGGAGCTACCCATTTTATGCTTCTAATGCCGACTAATTAGCAGCTTGAATGCGCTAAGACTACAAAGCAGCTGTGTAACAGCAGGCAAGCTTGGCAGACAGGCAGCGAGGCAGCGAGGCAGGCACTGTGGAGTGATGGAAAACTTTTGGCAAATTGAAAATGCGCAAAATGACTTTGACCAGAAATCCCAAATGCCAATTGGCAAGTCACAATAGCGGCGCAAAAATTTGCTGACTAACCAAAAGCGGCTGACGAAATACCCTCTTCCAAAGGTATCAACTACGGGCGGGCTACTGTGTATGCGCGTCTCTCCTCTCTCTCACTCTCTCTCTCTCTGTGTGCGTGTGAAAATCAGACAAACTGTTTACCTAGATCATTATTGCAGCAGCAGTTGTTGTTGAGGGTAAATTAAGTTGGCATCGGATTAATCAATTGGGTAGCCTATATCAAAACACATGCATGACTGAACTGCATCCAATTTGCGCATGTGATCAATGATGATGATCGACAACAATAAAGACTTGTACACACACACACACACACACACACATGTATATATATATATACATCATACATAAAAGGTTTGTGATTGTTCTTTTTTGGGTGTAGTGAAATGGAAATGGTGCAGATGTTTCAAATAGTTGAAAGCATTTAGCGCGCGGGCTTAGCAAAGGCATGAAATGAAAAGGCGAAAAATTTTTTATATATATATGAATTGCTATTTATTTTGTTACCCTTGAAAGGGTATTGTACATTAGTCCAGAAATGTGTGGCGTATAAATATATATAGATGTATATGTATATATATTTATTATGTATATGTATTCTATACTATATTCCAAGCCTTTCCTGTCTTTTGTTTTATTTGCTTTTGTTACTCAAAAATATTTCTTAATTTAATTTATAATTAATTTAAATAATTTAGAAATTTAAAAAATTGTTCAAAAATTATTTTCCTTTCCCTTAATAAATTAAGAAATAATTTTGAGTGACTCTATTTGAAATTTGTGGAGGGTATTCATACCCCCATTTTGAATTACATTTTGCTATGCTGTTGACAGTTGCTTTTCACTAAAGGCCTGACTCATGCTCAAGTTGACGCGCGCTTAAACCCATTGGGAATTATAGGCAGCGCATACACACAGCCGTGCGATTTGCCAATTAACATGATATCTCACTATGGCAGGCCGCATCGTGATCATTAGTTTTGTTTCTCTTTGTGCACTTCAATGATTATTATTTGTGCTGAGAGCTGATCCTAGTCCTAGTCCAAGCCAGTCCTAACTAAGTCGAAAACCGAAACTCGTTCGCCCTAAGATGCCCATCAACGCGCGCCACATTTGCAAGTTGCGCTATTAAGCAGCGTTTATGATGCTCACCTTGTTAAGCCTTGCCGTGCCTTGCCTTGGCTTACCTTTCATGCCATTAAAGTTAACCGCCCCCAACTTCACACTGCCCGCCCCCTCCCTCCTTTGCCTAATCATTAAGCTGTTTTTATGCGCCTATCAATGTCTCGGGCCAGGCCACCTTTAAAGCACTCTTTTAATTGCTTAAACTTATTAAGCAGCTGCCACTGCAGTCCAACTTTGGAGCCGCCACCGCTCCGTGCCGGCAACTATTTTGTATTTGCCTCATATCCTTCAAAAGTATAAAAAAAAAAACTGGAAGGAAGAAAAGTACAAGACGTTGCTAAACTTTGTTGTTGTTGTTGTTGTTGCATAGACAAAGACTCTCGTCTGCAGCTCAGTTTTTAGCCTCGGTCGCAGACGTAGCTAAGGTCAGCAACTTTTATTTCTTGGCCAACACTTGCGCGCAAACGCTTTTTGTTGCAAATGGCCAAGGAGCACGAGGAGGCAGAGGCTCGCTCTGCAGCTCAGCTAGCTGAAGTGGCTGCAAGCATCGTCATCGCCGTTGTTGTTGTCAGACAGCGTTTGCTTATCTTTTTTATTGTTCTTGGCCAACATCGAAGCAAAGTCTGGAGCTGCATTTTGGCATTTTGCAACGTTTTTGAAGTTTAATGCCAGAGTCGTGCCTCATATTTCGATGGAACAATAGACGGCGACGGCGACGGCGACGGCGACGGCGACGACAACGGCGACGGCACAAAAACTCAAGGCGTGCCAAAGGGGGCGGAGGTGTGTGTGTGTGTGTGTGTGTATATATTTTGGTGGTTGTGTTGCCTTTGCCCTGCCTGGGTAATCCGCCTCAGTTTAGCACTTGAGCAGCATCAGCAGCAGCAGCGCGTCCTCAGCTTTGGCCGAGGCGCACGGATTTGTATATTGTTGTATTGTTCCTGCTGCTGATGCTGATGCTGCCCCCCCATTTCAACACGCGGCGATGCTGCTGCAGATTGAGCAAAAGTTGCTGTTACCAGTTACCAGTCGATTGTTGTTGTTGCTGTTGCCGCTGGGAAGTGTGAACATTTTGGGCAACACTCTCAGGTGGTTGCAGGAGAGCTTGCTCAAAAGGTGTTGGTAATGATGATTTTGAATTATTCATGATTCACGACGATTGAAATTATTTGCGCGCCCCGTCTTGCTGTTGTTGCTATTGTTGCCGTGGCTGTTAAACTTTTGCGCGTGTTGCCTGGTCGTGGCACTTATAAGGCCTGCCACAACAATGCCCCGCATTATGCGAGGCTGCCTCGGCTTGTGTCTTACCTTTTCTGCTTTATGTTAAATCATTCAAATTGAAAAGGAAAAAAAAAATATTGAAACTACAATAACAGCTGAGGGCCCCGACGATGTGCCAATGTTTGTCCAATGTCTGTGCGGCTGGCTAGAGCCGGGAGCAAACGGGGCCCAATCGGAATGTTCTCAGGGGAGGCAGCCTGCAGCAGTGCGACTTATCGTTAGGGCGCAAATGTCATTCGAAATATGCTGATGTGCTGCTGATTGTCTCACTCTCTGTGTGTGTGTGTGTGTGTGTTGCTGCGGGTATTTCGTTGAATTGCTTTGCCACTTTAGTTTTTGGGAATGCTCTTTGTTTGATCGTGGCATTAAAAATTTGAGTTGGGTTCGATGCCTTCGACCTTTGTTGGCTGAAAGATGCAGCCATCTAATTATGTGTATACCGAAATCAACAAGTTGAATAGAAATACTAACAAATATTTCAGATTGTTGAATGAATGCAAAATGCCTCGAGGCAAAAATTGAATCAAAACTATAAAGAGTCCCAAATTGTTGTATTCTCCTATATACAATTATTTTAAAATAAAATAATTAAATAATAAAATAATTTTAATAATTTAAAAAAATTTAATTCCTATTTTAAGTACAATTTGCTAGCAGGAAATAGTAGTAGTAGTAGTAGATAGTTTTATTACAAAAAATGTAAATTTATGGAATGCAATTTTATTTTTAAAAATTTTAATACATATAAATATAATATAAATAACATAAAAATTATATACAAAATTAATATATATTTCCAAATTTAAGTACAATTTGGTTATATGATAAAAAATTTATTTAAATATTAATTAAATATATAAATTTCCAACTTTCAATTGAATTTGCTTGTACTTTCATACAATACAGCTGTATAATTTAATTTAATAAAATTTTAAATATATATATATTTCCTACTTTATTTACAATTTGCATGTAGCAAATATATATATAATATAATATATATATTTCCAACTTTAAGTATAATTTATCTTAAGCAAAATTTGCTGGTATGCAATTTTTCTACAGACTCATCTCGTTGATCTGCTGCGGCTAACCTTATGAACTCATTGAGCCTTAGGTTATTGCTCACATTCATATTCTGGTTTTTATTTTTTTTTTTTTTTTGCTTTTGCTGTGTGCTGCTTAATCCTCAATTATGTTGTTTATCAGGCAGGCACTTGCTCTTGCTCTCAACACTTCATTCAGCCTCCACACAGCGCACAGACGAAAACTTCCCACAACTATCAGCTCGAGCAGTTCCACACAAGCATTGCCCCAATAATTTCATTTGCAGAATCAAGATCTGCCGCGTAGACGAATGAGACGAGTCAAGTCGAGTCGAGGCGAGTTCGCTGGTATTTTGTACTTCCCACAAATTATCACAAATTAGACGCAGTTGCGAGATCCTACATGCTTTGGAGCACATGTTTCAATCAAATTAAACTCGAACTCTGGCCAAACAGACATACATACATATATGTACATACATACGTATGGATGTAGTTGATGCTACATAATTCTGCCATATGTACTTGCCGATGCGAATGCTGATAGCAGTCGAATGCTGCTGGGGTGGGAGGGAGAGCAGCCAACACTATAAGCGTTACCTGATGCCTTCCTCATAACCAACACGTACGAACAATTCACAGTCATCCCAGAGGCTCACTCGATAGAGGTGCTAATGCTGATCAACAGCAACTGATACGAGTCGCAGTCGGAGTCAGAAATAATGCAAAGAGGCAGAGGCAGAGGCAGAGGCAGAGGAGGCAGCAACAACAATGGCCATAGTCATATAACAATGCTCTCCTGGCTGAGGCACTTTTGCTATAGTTTTGAGCTGCCTGCAAATGTACGAACAGAAATTAAGTCAGAGTCGGGTCGGGTCCAGCCAAAAGAAGCCCAAGAAGCCAAAACAATGCAGCCGACGACCGGTCGCAACGCCCGCTGGACGTGTATCTGATGCGGTCTCAACTTCACAGCAGAGTTGAAGCCACAGTCCCAGACCCAGTTGCAATCCCAGTCGCAGTTGCAGTCGCAGTCCCAGTCCCAGTTCGTAACACAAATCATCTTCCAGCGCTCACGAAATTGTTGCGCAAACTAAAAAGCCAACGAAAAATAAAACAAAAAAGCTGCAAAAAAAATACTGAAATCAGAGTAAAGAGCCAAAGCGTGAGGCTGGCGAAACAAAAGGAGGCGTTGGTGTTGGTGTTGGCTGATTGTTGTTACCAGTTATTGTTGTTGCTGTTTGTTACCTGTATGGCAGCAGCAGCAGCGGCAGCAGCAAGCTGGCAGCTTAGCTTTTGGCCAGCGATTGGCCTGCAGTATGTGTGAACTGGTAAAACGTGACACATTTATATCACTTCGTTTGAATCACAAAATAATAATAAATATAATAGCAAGCCGTCGTTGCCGTCACCGTCTGCGATTCTCCCAGGCCTGGGTCTATCTCTCTCTCTCTCTGCTGAAACTCTGCCGTGCCCATGTGTACAAAAAAAAAAAACCGAAACAATTTTCGTATATACAAGTTTTGACCTGGGTAAAATCGACGTTTTGCCTGCCAGCAACAACTACTAAAAAATTGAAAAGCTAAAAAAAAGGAAGAAACAAAAACGGCTATTGGAATGTGTTGATAATCCATGCAATACCCTGTAGCCTTTTGCTAGATTTATGTATGTCTATTTGCATATCACAGATAGATTTTATTTTACTTCTTTTTTGGTTTTGGGCTAGCCAAGCCGTCAACCTAACGGAGAGCTAGATGACTTGGCTGCAGGGCATTGAGTGGTTGGCAAGAAACGTAAATTGCTTGGAGTTTTATATAAGTGCAGTTGCTAAGAAATAGCTTTGAAATTGCAAATGTAGAGAAATTATCAGGAAAATATGTGAAGTTGAAAAAGTGCAAAAATTACAAAAATTTGTGAAAAACATATTGACTGACTTCTTTTACCTCAGTTGAACATATGGGATCAAGAGTTTTTGTTGAAAATTTAGAATTTGTTTATAAATTTGAAAAAAAAAAATATTTAAAAATTTGATATACAATAAAAATTATTTAAGAAAAAACTATTTTATTTGAAACATAAATTTATTAAAATTTTTAATACAAAAATATTAAAAACATATTTTAAATAAATATTTTAAATTTCATTGAAATATTTTATATACTATATAAAATGGTAAATATTTGAAATAAAAAATTGAAATAAAATATTTCTAATAATTTATTAATTATTAATTTTAAATTATTATGTAAAACATTAAAAAAAAAAATTAAATAACTAAATAAAATGATTGAAAATATTTTATTACAAATTTTATTTGAGAATTAATTATAGTTTTATATTTCTAATATTTGATTGAATTAATGAATTTATTTAAATTTGATTTTAAATGTTTTGTTAAACATTTGTAGTTCTCTTTATTTATTTTATTCATATATCTGGACATTGGTTATAATTGATAAATTATACAAATTCTATAGGGAATATTATATATATTATATATTATAAATATGAATATACTTTTGAGCAGAGGCAATTTCTGCTTTCGTTTCCATTTCCCATGGACTTAACCAAAACCCTTCAAAAGCTACTTTCAACAAACCAACGAGCTCTATTTAGCAATTGCAGGGCATAATACAATTGGCCCAGACACTTGGCTAGCGTTTGGTCGACATTAAAAAACGAGTGAGAGGTTTTACTTATTGTGGGTTGTCGCTGCTGCTGCTGCTGGCCCATTTGACAATATACGAAATATTGCACCCCTGGGCATGAGCCTGCCAACAGCATCAGCAGCGGCTGAGTAGGAATTGCGTCCTGACCAGAGTTGTCAACGTGCAGCAGCAGCGAGAGACGAACGTCGGATGTATTTGTGGCGTATAATGTTACATCTGCTTAGCGGAAAGATAAATCAACGAAGCCGCTGCAACAGCTCCAGCGCCAGCAGCAGCAGCGCCAAACGTCGCACTCAAGTTGACAATGATAAATAGTGAAAAAGCGCCAGGCAAAGCGAGCAGCAGACGTAGATAGACAGACAGACAGAGAGAAAGAGAAAGAGAAAGAATGAGAGAAAGGAAGAGTGTGCTGTGATGGTGTCGGAGATGATGGACCCAGATGGGTTGCAAGCTCGGCCCGTGCTGTGTGGCAAGTGGCGAAAGTTTTTGCGCTCGTTTCGTGTGTAGAGCGCGTTGATTGAAGTAAAACATTTCGATTAAAGTTTATGAAAATGGCAACTTTTGTTATTGCTCTTCTTCCTCTGCTAGTTGTTGCTGCAGCTGCAGAGAGTGCAAATAACAATGAGATGCTGACGACATTGTGGACCATAAACTAGCTACGTAGAAATTATTATATATGGGTGGGCCAACAACAACAAAAGAACTTGAACCTAACGAGCTATGAGCAGCAGCGGCAGCAGCAGCAGCAGCAGTTGATTAAAAGTTTCCACAACTTATAAAAGGCTAAAGGGTGTTGGGGGCGTGTCAGCCAGAGGGGGAGCGCTATATCGAACAGGAAGCACAGCAAAGTTGTCGTTGTTGATGCGATGCTGCTTGCACTTTGGCCAGAGGCATCAGCTCTGCTCTGGAATAGATCAGGTGCCGTTGACAGTTCCTTTTTTTTTTTTTTTTGATGGCCAAAGTGCAAGCGACAAGTGGAGAGTGTGGCAGACAGGAGCCAAGTGGTCTCGGCCGCAAAGACCAAAAAACTTTCCGGCACAAAATATAGAAAATAAGTAAAAGCTTAAGGCTTTGAATTGGTTCAGGCGGGGAGCGGATGGGGGCATGGCAACTAAACACTCTTTGAGATACAAAATTTAAATATAAATAAAGTGCCAAAACTAAGTCGCAAAGAAGTGTGCAACAAACTGTCGACTAGTTTAGGTAAGACAGAGCGACAGGGAGAGTGAGAGAATTGGGGCAAGGAACGCGACAGGAGTCGTTGAACAGCTGCAGGATTATGCAGGAAGCGACCGACAGGAGGCGACCGGGCCGGGGCTGTTAAGAATCCCTAAAGAACGCAACACTAAAATAAATAAATAAAAATGCTACAAAATGGCATTAAAGGTAAAGCGACAACGCAAACGCAGCAAACAGCCCAACACCGAGCTTAAAGGACCAGGTAGTCGAGAGCTCTAGGGTAGCCCCGATAGGTGCCAAAGGTTGTGGCAGTGCGCGCAGGCAGCAGCCAAAAGAAGGCGGAACGGAGGCTGTAGGGTGACAACAGCCAACGACTAGACTGAGCAAAGAATATATAAATATATATACATATATATATATAGTAAGAGGGAGAGAGGGAGGGAGGCCCTAGGCTCGGTCCAGTCTTCGGCAAGGGTAGTTGAATGCTCAACTTGAATGCAAATAGCGTTGGCAACTGAAGTGAAAAAGGGTTGACATTTTTAGCTAGGAAAGGGCAGGGTTAGAGCAGGAGGTGCGCCATCCAGAGACAGAGTCAGCGGGTCGCAGGGCAGCCAAGCGAAACAATCAGCGAACTGGAGTTGATGGGTAAGTTGGTTTGGTAACGATGTTCGTCGAGCAACTGCTGCGGCAACATCTTGCCCGCGGCCAGATATGGTTAAGCAATTAGCCACGTTTGCTTGCGGCTAAGGGTGGCCCAAAACAAAAAATTGTCGCGCAATGAATAGTTCCCTCTTGCATTAGCTAACTGGTTAAGGCACCGAGGGTGCATGGAATACCAGCTGACACTGTACTCCATTGGTTAGCTGCAATTGGATTGACTAAAGCCTTGACAAGCACCACTCTCAGCAGGACACTGCTGCTGTCTGAGTGGGGGACGCTAGCTGCAGTTGCCACTAAGCAGCAGCCGACGCTGTGTACATTGGGGTATCATAAAGCAAAGTATAGACCAATATAAAATGCTAACTGGGTAGCACACTATGCACATAAACAAAATCCAAGCATGACCCAAGCGCTGATGCACTCGCCTAGCCAACAGAGGGACCGAGAGAGAGAGAGAGAGAGTGAGAGGGAGATGGAGCAATAGTAGTTACGACGCCTGGGCAACATGTGCGCTCTATAGAAGCTACCTCTATATGTATATAGATATATGTTTTTATTTACACGATTCGTTATGCTAGTGCATCTGCGTGTCCATGTGTGCGTGTGTGTGTGTGTGTGTAGTTGACATGATAGCGTGGAAAGAAAGCCGTTGACGAGTAGGACGAAGCATTGAAAATTTTTGAACTAGTTTAAGTGGCCCATCATAAAGTCCCAAGTTTCTCGTTTTCACCAGGATTGTTTTACTTTATAAAACACACAAACGCACACATACACGCGCATATGTCTATGCACACAAGCAAACTATCGCTGCATGGTTATGCAAAGTAATTTTGTTGTGCTTGGCTTGACTTGGCTTGGCGCAGGGGCCGAGGCGGGGCACATAACGAGGCGGGCGCCAAAGCAGGAGCAAGTTGAAGCAGCAGACGGCAAGGACAACACATAAAGCATGCACAGCGGGTAGAGAGAGTGAGAGAGAGAGAGAGAGAGAGAGTGGGCGGGAGAGTGAGGGAGAGAGAGATTTGCAGTGAGTGGAGGCTGTTGAGCGCTTCGCACAGTTTACTTTTTGTCTACTGAAGAAGCAGCAGCGGCAGCGCTGGGTCTTAGAGGGTTAGAGGTTACGAGAGTGGTTGGGGTATTGCTATTGTAAACGGGCGGGCGGCTGTTGGCATGGGCAAGGTGCTGCCGGACTGTGTAAACAGCGTGGAAGCGTTGAGCTCCAAGCGCGCTGCTTTATTTTTTATTGCCGCACACAAATTGGCAGTGTGCGTGCCACGAGAAGTAGCAGAGCCAGCGCCAGCGCCAGCGCCAGTGCCAGTGCCAGCTTCAGCTACAGCTCCACATGACCCTCTTTTCAGCAGCTGCACAACAAAATGCAGCGCACTGAAATGATGACCCCCGATGCCTCGCCGCCTGCTTGAGCAGCATCAGCGTAGATAATTTCATTTGAAGTATGGTAAAATAAAAATTTTTGCTGCGTTAAAGTTTTTTGCTCCCGTCGAGTAATTTGTAGCGGGAGCTATGAGCTGCCAGCTACCAGCTACCAGCTACCAGTTTTGCAGTTCTGCGCAGTCCTCGCAGTCCTTGCAGTCCTTCTCATTTTGATATTTTTTTTTTCCTTAGTTAGTTTGGTTTTTGGGTTAGCTCAACTTGGTGCAGTTGAAAAGCAGCTCATTTCCTTTCGACTAATGATGTGGGTCAATTATGGCAGCAGTTGGAGCAGCATTGGCCCTGCACTCGTTCATTCGGTTCAGTTTTTCGGGGCTATTCAGATTTTGTCTACTGGAATTAATGGCATTAGTTTTGTGCATTTAGTTTTGATTAGTGCGGGGACTTTGGATACGAGCTGCTCTCGGTATATTTGTTGGCCATTTGCATTTGCGGACTCCAATACCAGTCGCAGTAGTTTTACAGTTTAGCCATTGAAATCAATGTGCTGCAGATTGTTTTTTGTTCGCATCTGCAAACTAAACTCATGCGCTTTACGATAATAATAATAATGTCAAGTTTTGAGGACGTATTCAAATGCTGATGCCATTGCGGGAATTATGTAAAGCCAAGTTGCCCTTAAAGTTGGCTTTTGTATTGTAATTGCCGTAGTTGTTGATAAGGCGGAAGAGGAGACAACTAACAGACGGAAGTTTCATTAAGGATGTGCGACTTAAAGACCACTCAAAGGACATTGAGGAAATGCGAGTCAAGCGAAAACTTAGTTTGAGGAGAGAGAGAGAGATAGAGAGAGAAAGATGTTGCTGATATGATTAATAGACTATAGGCTATAGATAGATATCAGTATGCAATGAATGGATTTTATTATTAATGTATTATTTTATTTTTAATCTATTTTATATTTCTTTTAAATTCATATTAAATTTATTTTAAATTCATATTATTTATTTTTAATTTATTTTAAATTTTTTAAAAATTAATTTTTAATTTATTTTAAATTTATTTTTAATTTATTTTAAATTAATTTTTAATTTATTTTAAATTTATTTTTAATTTATTTAAATTTATTTTAAATTTATTTTACATTTATTTAAAATTTATTTTACATTATTTAACTGAACTTAAGCTTTGCTCTGTGGGCATAGTCCCTTAATGCAATTGGTTTAACTAATTAGCTGATCTTTTTTGCTCACATTTCGTTTTCAATTCCAAGCTTAACTTTTGATTTTGGCATCAGCTTCGCATAGCTTCCAGCGCCGGATTCGCTTGTTACTCTGCATTACCCTTAACAAATATCTTGGCTCAGTCAGCAACCGCATGCACGTCTTGTTCGATGGCAGCCAAGCTACCACCGTGCATTGTGCGGAGCCCTTGCCCTTGCCCCTGCCCCCCACATCCATAGCTCTGCCTCTGTATACGTGCATAAAAATCAAATCTCTGTGTTTGTTATTTGTAATTCCTTGTCGTTTTTTATATTATATATGTCAACTGCAGTTTTTCTTCACATTTGGATTCTTTTTATGTGTTTTTTTCTCTAAAAGGTTTTTTTTTTTTTTTGGTTTTTGGCAGAGGTGCGCGCCCTTTTGTTGCGGCAGCCTGGCAATTTTTGGCTTCAGTTCAGTGGCTGCCCTTCTGGCTGCGTCCCTCGATCTGTTATATTAATGCAGCTTCAATTGTGCGCTGATTGGCAATCGAGAATGTGACTTGCATGCGGCACGGACAAAAGCCCCAAAACTCTGCTCCGCTCACCTGCCAGCCCGAAAAAAAAAAACAAACGTGGTTCGGGTATTTGAATAGCGCTGGCGTTTGCGCCACTTATTAAATTAAAAATATATACATATATTGGCAAAATATATACACACAGATAGATAGAGAGGAGGAGAGAGAGGGAGAGAGAGAGAGAGAGAGAGAGCGAGGAAGGTATTCGAATAAATATCGTTGATGCTTTTTACTATTTAACGTGCATGCTTCGGCAATTTGATTGTGGCCGAGCAGGCGTATGAAAATCAATTTCACGCTGAAACGCACCAAAAACTTTAATAATATTTGCGTCGCGGCACTTAACAGACAGATGGACGAAGAGACGGACAGACATCCAGGCAGAGACAGAGGCAGCGGCAGCGGCAGGCAGAAGGACAGACAAATAGACAGACAGACAGTTGGGACCGGATGGGAAGATAGCAGGAAGGAGGGTCCAGCTGCCGAGCTCTAGAGCAAAACTGCCACGAGACGCAAGAAAGGGGAACAGTGTGTTGGCTGTAGCGTTGCGTGTTGCATTGCATTGCATTGCATCGATTTATGGGACATTGGTTCTCAAAGCGAAATTAAAATTCAATAAATGACACTCGAGCGCCTGTCGGGGCGGCCTACGCAGGCGTGTTGAATGATTTTAATGGCCCTCAGCCAGCACCAGAAATGCATTATATAAATGAGTTTATTGCAAGGAATTCAATTAGACCATAAGCCAGAGCTGCCGAGCTGAAGATCAGCTAACTTTAATGCATATATAATAACCAGAAAACTTTAAATTGGGCTAAGCCACATGAACTTTCAGCTCAAGTGAGTTGCAAAATCAGCTTTGAAGTTCTCTTCAAGGCAAGGAATAAACTCAATTTTGCTGCCAATAATTAAGTGCAGTTAAGCAAAAATAAAAAAAAATGAGCTGCTGATGAATTTCATAGTCGGGTCTCAGAGAAATATTCTATTGGCCGTGGAGCATATCGGCTCCTATAATACTCAAATCTCTTTTTATTACCTGCTTGACAAGCACCAGGAATTTATCACCTGGCCAACGCAAACGTACTCCCTGTAACGAGAGGAAGCCGCCCGCGTCAGACACTTGGCATAGTTTGTGGCAGAGGCTCGAGATGTGAGATGCACAGGACCTGAGCCAGGGCTCGGGCCTGGCTCTACTCTGGCTGTGGAACCTACACGTAGCACTAACTTTTGCTTCGAACATAAAGTGCGCGCAAAGAATTTACCGCATAAATTTCAGCAAGTAGCAAAAGGCAAGCAAAATACTAAAGGTAAAGGCAGTGGTAGAGCCAGAGGCAGCGGCAGTCGCTGCAGGTAGCTCTGCCAGGCAGCAAAAACTTGCAAACCGCACTTTGGCACAAAACTCACAAGACACTCATAACTTTTTATGTTGGTTCGCTGCACACCCCAAAACGGAGGACGAGTTGACCAGCTCCCTGGTGGGCAACGTGGACCACCCCAAGAATGCAGCTGCTCGCTGCAGCAACTGCGCGCGCCACTTGGCCAACTCCCAGGGCCTGGCCTGGGCCGTGCAGAAACTTGGTTTTTGGGTCTGGGCTTTTTATGTATTTTTCGCTTTGCTCATGTGTTTACAAAGTAATTACGCTGCCTGAAATTAAATTCATAAGAAGACGCGAGCTTGTGCCGTTTAAAAAATGCTTCTTGTTTGTTTTTTTTTTCTTTCACTTTTTATATATTTTTTATATTTTTTCCCTGTGTCATAGTAGCTGCAGTTAATGCACGTTAAAAGGTTTTAGTTTTAGTTGGCAACAGTTGTGGTCCTCGTTCAATGCCAAGTGGGGGAAAGCGCTATGCAGATTAGTGGAAATTAAGGCGAGGTATTTAAACGCGGCTTAGGCAGCTGCAGCAACGACAACGCCTCCAACTTGGGTGGCAAGCTGTGAACGAGTGGACTTATGCGGTGCAGCGATGCAGAGTTTAATTGAAATACGAGAAGGCCTGAAGAGGTGGAGCGGGGAATGAATTTCATGCGTGGGGAAGGGCCGACTGAGATTATGTGGTATCAATAAGGTGGTCTGAGGCAATTTGAGACAGTTTATTAACGCCGAGTAACCCGAGCCAGGGCTAACAGCACAATCTCTCTTGGAAATCGAAGTCAACTAATTGCCGGCTCGACAAGTTGTGGATTATTCAGATGTCGCATGGAATCTGTGAGCTATTGAGCTGGTCAGTGATAAACGCCGAAGAAAATGCCAATAAGAATTCAAATTGAATAGATCTGATTACAATGGGCCCTACAGGTGCCGAGAGTTATGTGAAATGAAAACATGGAAAATTAATAAGAATCAGCTTAAGCAACGCTGCTCACAATAGGATGTGTGAATTGAAAGGCAGCTGCAGCTGCTCCAGTCCATGGGGGTAGAAATTCTTTTGAAAACTAGAAACAATGCCAAGTAAAGTATAATGCACGTCCATGTGCATGGCTGTCTGTAAGGGCCATAAAGGAACTGACTCGACGAGAAGAAAAACATATAATTTTTCTTTTCGCCTTTCGTATTATTCTTTGCTAGGCATCGGCAAATGTTACGAATTTGGGCTTTAGGCTTTACGAGCTTTAAACTGTTTAAGCTTAAAGAGGCCGAGCAGACCGAGCAGACAGAGTCACAGATTTCCATGCGGAACAATGAAAATGCTTTTGTAGGATTCTGATTTTTTTTTTTTTATGCCTTGGCAATCTGAGCTAACCACCCGCTTGGCATTTTAGAGTTTTGAAAGCCGCACGGGGAGGCCGCCACGTGCGGCAGCGGCGAGTTGAGTTACTTGCTACAAATGTGTCTAGGATATGGCGTAACGTATTAATTTTGAATATGTGGAAAATCTCGCGCGCCTGCCGCCGCTGCCGACGCCCAGGAAATGGCAACCGGCAAAGCCAACAATGAAAATGAAGATGAAGATGCCTCACGATACAGCCAAGTGCGTCAGAGGAGAGACGAGAATGACGATGACGACGACGACGACGACGAAGACGACTTTTCCCATTGAGTGCTGTCCCTGTGAATGTGCTTGGGCCCAGTCAGGCGACGGCTGCTGTAGGCCTTTTATTGCTATTGTCAAACTATTATGTGTGTCTGAGAGAGCAGCAGGAGCGTGTGTGCGAGTGTGCGTCTGCGTGTGTGTGTGTGTGTGTCGATGTCTACTGCTTGAGTTGCTTTTTATGAAACATCAAAATGTCAGTCAATGTCATTAAATGACTTTTATATTACACCTAATACGATGACAAGGCCTCTGGATGACTGTCTGCCCGACTGCCTGGCAGCCTCTGTCTCCCTCTCTCTCCCTGCCTTGGCCTGTATCTGTTTGAGTGTATCTTAAAGATTCTAAAATTAGACGATTGTGTTGTTGCTGTTGTGGTGCACGACCCAGAGAGTCTGGCGTGCATATGCCAATTGCGGCATAAAGCGTGGAGCTTTGGAGGCCATGGCTCGCCGCGTTGACAGCCAAACAATTTGCTGAAATAAGTTTGAAATTGAATGAAATTGTCAAAAAGCATTTCGCACATTTTGTGCCTGGCGAAAAGTTTTTCTTGACTACCCCACACTCACTGTCTCACTCTCACTCTCTCCCTTTCTCTTTCTCTTTCTTATTCTAAGGGGATGTTGAATTTTTGCATCTCTGGGATTTTGTGCTGACTGAGAATTGTTCTCATGTGTGCTTTAATATGGCCAACTTGCCCTGCCCTGTCCTGTCGATGTGTAATGAAAAGCATAAAATATTTAATAAAAATATTTATTATGCATTTTCATGCCAGTCAACATCGTCATGGGTCGCCTCATAAATTAGTTGTTTTTAGTGTTGGCCAAAAATGTTGACTTGGAGCCAACTTGAAGCGCTGTGTGGCTGGCTATTGGGGGCGAGAGCTTGATTTATGTCCGAAACTTAATATCACGTTCGCTCAAGCGTTTGCTCCCTCTCCCTCCCTCTCATTCTCCTTCTCTCTCTCTCTCTCTCTCTCTCTGCATGTGCATGCTCTATTTTTATGTAAAGCGCATAGAGAAAAGTTTTTTAGAGTTTGTGCCGCCATAAACTGATTTTTATTTATGAGCCTCGGAGTGTGTTGGAAATCGAAATCGAGTCGTCATCTGATGATGAAATGAGAGCACTTTCCAGAAATGATGAACCGAGCGCCCCCTTTGGGGCTAGCAACCGCCGCATGATGCGTGCTGCCTGCTGCACGCCTTTTAATTATTACAGCTCTTTAGTTAATAGTTTTAGCAACGCAGCTGGGGAAGATTTGTGTATCGTTTTTCTCTTCATTTTTTTTTCATTTCAGGCGAGGCGATTTGCTTATGGGGGCTTAGTGGTTGGGGGCGGCGGCGGCTTATTATACACAGTTTTGATATATGGCAGACTCATGGGGATCAGAGTTGGGACGGTAGTGGATATCACCATATGAATAGCTCTAAAACGCATTAAAACTTGACATTTATGATGATCTATTTAGGCAAACAAACTATTGAAGAGGCTTGTGCTGGCTGCTGGCCCTAATAAAGTCAGTTCCCGCAGTTTCCATTCAAATCGGCTTTGCCTCTATGCAAATGCACATGTCTTTGTTGAGGCTTTAATGAAAGAGAGCTCCTTGAGGCTTAAGATTTAAGCTGGATGAAGTTATTTGGGCTGAAAGAAAATATAAAAAAAATTTAACACTGTCTATAGATGTGGTAAAAGAGAAGAAGAACAAACGACTTTTCTCAACTAAAACCTTTTTTCATAATAAATAAAAATACTTTCTAATTGAGTTATTGTCACAGCAATATCATTGGCAACTAGTTTAAAGTTTTAACAATATGGAAAGAATATCAGATAGGTATATGTGCATATATATATATACTATATATATAGATATATAGTGTGCTATATCTGGCAACTTGGCTCTCAGTTAATTTCATTGCAGTTTTTGCTTTTTATCCGTTTCTTTTTATCTAAGCTCTTTGGCAAACTTCTGCCACAGCCTAAGAGGAGTTTGTTAAATTCAGATTCTTTGGACAGAAACTTCAAGTCATAAAATGTTAGCTAAAAGATCTTATGGCTTGTTGGCTCTGGCCACTGCTTTTAGCTTTGCTGCTTTAGCTGCCTTACAGTTTCTTTCAAGCCAAACTCCTTTTTGCCACAGCCATTTTTATGGCTCATTTTTTGCTTTTACTTTTTTTCTTTACGCTCTGGATTCTGTGTTTTGTTTTTTTTTTTTTTTTTGTGATGTTGCGTTTTTCTTCCATTTTGCTTGATTTCTTTTAATGAAAAATTTGTTACAGAGTTTTATATAACAAAATGCTGGCTGGCAGGCAACAATAACAACAACATTGTAAAACAAAGCAACGGCTGCAGTTGCAACCAACCCAAGCCCCACCCCCACCTCGCCACTCAATACTCCTCTTAGCATCTGCTGGTGCCGACTTTCATTTGCTTTACTTTGGCTTGGCTGATTATTTTTAACTGGCAAACAGCTAATTAAGTATGGAGTAGCAATTGTTGTTGTTGTTTTTGTTTTTGTTGCTGCTGCTGTTCATTTTGTTAAAAACGGTTGGCATAGGGCGCTTTTGTTACCCTGCCTGCCTGCCTGCCTGCCCGCCCGCCTGCCTGCCTGCCTGCCTGCCTGCCTGCCTGCTTGGCTGGTTGGCTGGGAAGATGAAAGGTGCAGCAAAGGCGCAAGTGGAATGCCGTCACAGCAAATGGTCGGCCGCCCCAACAAAGTTGCAATAAATGACGTAAAATGTAATGCGGGCTCTGCTCCACCGTTGTTGTCCTTTGCTGGTAACTCAGTTTGTCGTAGTTATGTCGTTTATAATAAAAACTCAGCGCGACTTTAATGGCTGCTGCTGTTGCTGCCTCGACGTCTTTTCAAATTTCAAATGAGTTCCATTGCAAGCAGAAGCAACTGCAACAGCAGCAACAATAAACAACAAGTGCGCAAGCGGCATAAGCACGACTTTGAGATACCCTAACTGAATATATTCACAGATTTCACTCTTAAAAGAAAATACATTTTTAATTTTTGTTCAATAAACTTGGCCTAATCTGTAAATTGCATATACCCGACTATATTTTCTATGCTGGGTATAATGAAAGCAGAACCGAACACAAGAGTCCGCCAAGTAGTCTGCGTTGGAGTAGCTTGCAATGCCATCCCCTCATCAACTTTTCTGTGCCTGCGCCTTTGTGGCTTGTGCTGCTACAGATGCCTGCATGTAAGTGGCCTGAAACTGGATGCAATGCTTGCTGCCAGGACACCCAATGCTCCTTAGTAGTGCCTGTGCTTGTTGTGAGTGTGTGTGTGTGTGTGTGTTGGCTGCCTGGCATATAACTACATTTAGCATTATATCGACATCTGTTCGGCGAAAGTCATCAAAAGTACTAAAAAGCAAAACAAAGTTGCCCCATGAGCAGCCGGCAGAAAAGTTTTGCCAACGAAATGCTCCCGTATGCGACTGAAGTAATGCAGCCACAGCAACAGCAACAGCAACAGCCACAGCCACAGTCACTCCTTGGAAATTGAACTGAGCTGCAGAGCCCAGGGCAAGTGCAGTGCTTTCGCTGACATTGCAATTTTCGGTGAATATATCGCACTTTTTCTCTTCGCTTAACAAATACTCATTAAAAACGAGCAACGAAAATGAAAGGAAAACTTATGGAAGGCAGTTCTATAAAGAATATATGTGCCTGCTTCTGTAGAGCTGATGTAACTTTACTCTAAAGTAAAGTAAAGTAATTATAATAAAATAATTATAATAATATTTTTAACGTTAATTATTATTATTTTAGAATAATATTTATAATAAGAAAATATGATATTTATTAATAAAATAATAATTAATGTTTATTATAATTTTTTTTAATAATAATAATATATAAAATTATAATTATAATTATTAAAATTAGTATATATTTATATATTATATATATTATTATAAAATAATAATAACTATCACTAAGAATATAATTATAACTATTTTTATATTGTATATTAAAAATGTAATAATAATAATAATATATATATATATTATTATTAAATTATTATAGATTCAAATGATAAATAAAAATAATATTAATAAATATAATAATATAATAATTTTAAACATAGCTTTAGATTTAATGCTTCTCCCTCCTTTTAAATTGGTTTGGCATTGATAACTGTTAAATTTAAAACAGATAATGATAGATTCTTACATAAATTCAATAAGACAATGATCAGTAAATTCAGGTTGAGTTCTTAACAAATTTTAATACATTTTTATATTTTAAATAAACTTTCTTTGATTTATGTAAAGAATACTCAGATTGTTATTTATTTTCTAAACTGTCGTATTACACACTCTTTCTCTCTTTCTCTCTGTCTCCCCCTACCACTCTTCTCTTTCCCACCGTTCTTTATTTACAATAATAAACTATTACAGTGGCTGTAAATAAATGTGTTTCGCTTCTGTCATTCAACTTAAGATGCTTTGCTTTGCTCTGCTGCTGCAATTGCCGTCGCACCCACGTTAAAGATTTCTATTTTTATATCTTCACTCTTAAATAGTATCGTATTATTTTCCGCTTCTGCAGTTGTCCTCCTCGTCGTCGTCGTCGTCGTTGTCGTTGTCGTTGTCTGTTCCAGCGTCTATTTCTATTTCACTTCAGTTTTGTTTAGTCAACGTAATGAGCAGGGAAATTGTACTCTGCCTGTGCGCTGCTCTGCTCTGCTCTGCTATAACTGGCTGTGAAACTTTGGCTGGCTTGTTGACATTTTTGCCAGTTTTTCCTTTATTTTTCATTCGCCAGTCGCTTGTTGTCGCTGCCAACTCGCAATCCCGTCTGATACCCAAGTAATGAGCCGCTGCAGGCAGCAAACTAAATGCATTTCAAACTGCATCCATTGTACTTTTTGCTCTCACACAACGGATTGAAACATATGTATCTCTGCCGTTCGACATTCATAGACACACACACACACACACACACATAGACAATGATACATATGCATATCTCTGCATACATTTATGCAGCAGCACAACAACAACAGCAACAATGGCAATAATGTTTATGATTATGACAATATTTGCACTCCGACTGCACACAGACGGACAAATGACGGAAGTTGACTTTATGCATTTGTAAAATGTTGACACACTATTCAAAAATTATTGCACAGCTTTTTGTCATCAAAGTTGTCGTTGTTGCTGTTGCTTTTGCTGTTGTTGTCGCTGTTTATTTAAGCGTCGACTAACAGAAATCGCCCCTCAAACGGTTTTACAACTCATCACAGCCGGATATTTAAATAACAAACAAACTCTTTGCCAAAGCTTATAACTTTTATTTCAATTTATTTCATTGCAGGTATGTTAACAGGCCGTAAATACAGCCGTTAAATTAATTAAATCAACACAAATGCACTGCACAGAAACTGGCTCGCAACACAGCGATTGTACGTATGTATATCAAAAATAATCTATGCTTTAATTAGCCAAGAAGCAAAACTTTTGAAAGCACTTCAATTAGCACTATAAACAAATGCTTTTAACACTAATTGCAATTTCACTTTCCACACACTGTGTCAAAGGCATATTAAGAAAGTTCAAACTCGAAACAAGTTACATATTTATCTGTATTTATTTTCATTATCCGATAAAATGAAATAGTTATCCTCGGGAAATAGTTATCCTCCTTGGGAGGCAATTGATTTGATGGAAGAGCGAATCCATTTATAGTTCCAGTTAGAGTTTAAGCGAAGGCATTAAAAGGCTTGACTCTTGAGTTCAAAATGCATTACTGAAATTGAAAATTTATAGCCGAATTTTATATAAATTGAAACATGCTCTAAAAATTAAAGTCCCATTCATTTCTATGCTGTGTCGGGAAATGTTCCCACAAAAAGTCAGTTTCTATCAATAACTACGCTTGGCATATCCAGCAGAAGCCTTTATGCTGCCTACACAAATTATGACAGATATTTGCTTTCAGAGTTTAAAAGCCGTTTATCTGGGCTAACACATCTATTTATATCTTCCATTCAGGCATTTGCTACCTGTTTGACCTATTCTCTAATTGTTTTTCCATTTCATTTCCATTTTTTTCCCTCAATCATGAATATTCCAGCGTGTTATCTATCAGATGACTCAGCTAGTTAAACGTTCTGATGAAATGCACGGTTAGTGCCCTAACATATTCAATATGCATTCTCATGGCTAACCCAGTCCAGTCCAGTCAGTCGGCCAGTCGGCCGGGCAGCCAGCCAGTCAGTCAGTCAGTTTGTTTCCTGGCCAGAGATAACAGCGAAACTTGGCTAATGGCTAGTCTTTAACCTTTTAATGTAGCACTCTGTGCTTATCACAGTAGAACTTTATAGAACTTTATGCTCGACGAGCCATTAAGCCGACCTCGACTACCTCCGTGTGTGGTTTATGAAGACTCAGTCAAAGTCGAGCCAGGCAACAACTTTCATTGCTATGCGAGGCCAATTCAGGGCTATAAAACAAGGCCAGAGACCGACCAAGAAGCGACTATAAGTCCAGACACTCAGAAATTGTTTAATAGACAACGCCTTTTAGGTTTTATAGCCATTTTTCATGCACCGCTCTGCAGGAGAGTGGAGTAGGACGGCCTTGATGTGTCGTATATGGCTAGATGCCAAGTGGGGAGTATTTGCATATACATATAGCTGATATATTAATATTATTATAAATATTATTTAGCCACGGTCAAATTTAAATTAAAGAAATATGAACAAAATATTCTTCATGCAATCCTTTTTGTCCACCTGCTCAGGTACAGGGTATTTGCTGGGCTGGCACATGTCGGTTTCTATTATTGCTTGTTTTTATTTTGTTTTCATATTATGCGCCAATTTTTATGCATAACACAGGCAAAAAGGCAAAAGGGGCACTGATTTTGGAGCCCCACCGAAATTGTCAAATAAAACTAAAGGCTCTAAAATAGCTTTTAAAGTAATAAAATTACATGACTTTTAAGTCATAAAAATTAACGACGGGTGCGTGTGGCAAAAGGCACCAGAGAGTAATAGAGAAAGAGAGGGAAACAGACCCAGCGAAACATAGAAAGGGAGAGAGAGACAAGAGTAGCGACATTTGTTTTTGTTTTCATTGTTTTGTTTGCTTTATTTTTTTTTTTTGTTCTATTCGTGCCCTTTTTAATAGAATTTCGCTTAATTTGAGCAGACAAAAAGAAAAAAAAGGCAAATAAAAAAGTTTTTCCAACTCTTTTTAATTAAATGGTTATTGGAGGTTGGCCATTGAACGCACAACCCTATCGGGCAATGTCGATTGGGTCAGCGGGGCGAAGCCGAGCAGCGGAGACATCAGAGCAAAGCGTAAAGCGTATTAATGATGAATATTTATGTGGCGGCCCAAAGCGGAAACGCTGCGCACTCGGACACTCGGACAGCGCAATGACTGCGAGTGAGAATGAGAGAGTGGGAGGAGTGAGAGAGAGAGAGATGAGAAATGCGGCATAAATTAGACTAAAGTGTGGTTAGGGTGGGTCAACATCAACTTGGAAATTGGCCGAATGCCTGAGTGGCGGACAACTGATAGCAAGAGCATGAGCTGTGGGCTCTGCAAAAGTTACTGGCTAATTATGCAATAGTGCGTAAAGGCCTAAGTACTCGAGGGTGGGTCTCCCCGCAACCCAAATAGTTGTGATAGTCATATAAAAATATATACACATGTGAAATAGAGGTGCGAAGTGCTGGAAAAGTCAATTTATATTATTGAATATGTACGGGCATGTGCGCAGATAAAATAAAGATCTAACGATAGGCGCTAAAGTGCACGGAAGTGCGTAATAAACAAGTGAGAGTGTTAGAGTGGACTGAGAGTTGACCGATCCGAAAATACCCTGCACATAAAATGATTCAGAAAGTTGGGATTTTCTTTCAGTATAATAAAATACAGTGGAGTTGAGAGATAGTGTGTATGTTTATTTCAATTGTTCGCTATGATGTTATATGAGATATTTATATATAGCTCAATAAAGGTGAAAAATGATTTCTTAATAATTAATTTATTTTTATTATTATTTTTTATATTTTTTACATATTATATTTTTATTTTATATTGCTTTTATTTAAATTTTAATTTATTTTTAAACGTACTTCATATTATGGATCACTAAATCAACAACCATGTGTGTTACTAGTTGTACCTAGTTATTGGCTGAAAGTAACGAAAGATATAATATCCGTATTATCTCGAAATTCTAACACTCTAAACTATTTTTAACCGAATTTTTTATATATACAGAAATTCAGCTCAAGGTGCCTATCTCCAAGTTGTGTCCATTCCTAAGGAAAATGTTTACTATCTGAATTTTTTATATATTTTTAAATGTATATATTTTTCTATGTATATATTTATATTTATATATTTCTGCTTATATTTATATCTACAACAATCACATGTACCTGAGCTCTTCATACTAAAAGTCTTCCAACCCAGCTTTACCCGCATCTAACTGCAGCTTATCACTTACAAACCAATCTTTAAACAGCTGAGATAACGGAATTTAGTATGTTTTCCATATTAATAATATATATTTATAAATGCGATTACTTAGCTCCTGATTGCATGCATCCACATCGTTCGATGGCTGATAGGTTCATAAAGTGTTTAGGTGTTTGCTTCTGCACTTATCATAGATCATTTTGCTCGGCATTTTGCTGCACACACTCACCCACCTAGCCATATATAGAGAGAGAGAGAGACTGGCTAAAACCTCGGCTGTGTGGCATGGAAACCTGCGTAAATTCCGTTTGCCACACGTTGCACGTCAAATAAATGGCCGCACGCACAGTGCCAGCTGTCTTTCCTGCTACACCCACACACACACACACACACACACTCAGTCGCACGCACATCTCGACACTTGTCAACCCCCTCCGTATGACTGCCCCAACACAATAATCCTGCAACTCAACGGAACGTCGCCAGCAATCTAAGAAAAACGCCAATGGCAGCGGTACATGGGCCGAACTCCCTCTAAAAGAAGCAGCTGCTGCTGTCGCTCCTTCTGCCCCATTGAAGAGTGAAGAGGGACGTCTGCCCCGACCACAACCCTCTGGCGGTTTGTCATATTCAAGCTGTCTGTGTGTGTGTGTGTGTGTGTGTGTGTGTGTGCGTGTGTCGCCGAGAGTGTGTCCTCTAACCATCAGCGGCGAATAAGAAAAATTCAAGTAAATTGATTTTTCTCATGCTTGGCTTTGACTGCGTTCCCCCTACCCCACCCTTACTTTGATATGCCACCGTAGTCGCCCCTGCACCCGTTGCCGCATTCCCTAAAGCTTTTGGCTCTGTTGCTGCTAGCTGTCAGTTTCAAAACGCGTTGCCCGTCGTTCTCGGCTTCCCTTGCAGCGTATTGTATTTGTCCTCTGTGCTCATCTAACCCCGCCTCCTCACCCCCAGCCCTGTCACTATTCCACGCTCTGCGTTACTGCCATTTTTGCCCATTGACTGCCCTGGCTTTCATGCAATTTTGCTTTTGGCGCGTAATCGACTTCATGCTTTTGCTTTTAATGGTATTTTTCCTGTGGTTCAAACTAATATCCATAATGCATAAATATGGGAAGCCTGGCCCTGCAACCTATCGAACTTAACTCGACTGCCGCCTCCGCCTCCTCCCCGTCATTTCACCCACAGTCCCCTTTCGTGACCCTAACCATGCGTACTCTGAGCTGTCTTGGCATTTTTTCGCTTGCTCCTGATATTTTTTCTGAGTATTTGAAGTCGTTGGACGTAGTCCGTAGTCCTTGTCGTTGCCTATCCTTCTCTCTGTCTTTTTTTGTGTTGAATATATATTTCTATATATATATATAGAAAAAACATCTATTTTTTTTTGTATCATCTTGAGCTTTTTATACAATTTATGCGAAAAATCTATACTACGTCTGCAATTTATTGCATTTTCGTAAGGAGACCATTGAAAAATACTTGAAATAAAAATATATAAAAATCTGCTGATTTTAATGTTTTGTCAAATTTACGAGCAACGGCATGAGCCTTCGGCTTCTGCTGTTGTCGTTGTTGTTTCCTTTGTTTTTGCCTTTGTTATTGCTGTTGATTTGTTAATAAACAATTTTATGCCCCAAGGGCTCAGCAGAAAACTCACACGAAAAACAAATTTTATGGCCGAGCCGCTTATTGTTTTTATATCCTTGATTGATAGGGTAGCAGAGGGCATATTAACAACGGCAAAAGGTTCTACGAATTTATTAGGATTTGCAGATTTGCTGAACTTACAAAATGTATTATTTATTGTTGTCATAAAAGCCAAATGCCGAAATAATTGTTTTGACTGGCAATTAAATGGCTTGAGGACGACTGCGTCTATTGCCTATCTGCTCAACTGGGTCTGATTAAGTTTAGTAACTGTTTTGAATACAAACTCACATATATCTCATGTGACTCAAGTGAATGGCATTTCGCTTATCAGTTATCAGTTGCTGTGATTTATGCGCTGGTTAGAGAACATTCCGCTGTCGCATATTCCGTTTGCCAATCTTGTATTTATTCCTTTTGGTATTTTTATTTGTATTATCTCAGCAAGTTTTTGTCAGCGAGCGACCATGAGGCCAACAGCTGTCACACGTATATATTTTTGTTTTATTTTCTGTTGACTTTTGTTATTCGCTGTTGTTGTTGTCGTTGTCGCTGGAACATGTGGCACCTGGAGACGACATCAGTTGGCTAAGACGGAGGCTGCGTTTACTTCTTAACTGGCAGTAATATATCTTGCCACGCTCGCTGCTTGCTGCTTGCTGCTCTGCTGTGCCGGCAAATATCTGGCCATTTCTTATACTAGTCACAGTTCTATAATTTCTCGATTTATTTTGCTGCCAGTCTCTACTGTTCTAACTGTCCTGACTGTCCTGGCTGTCCTGGCTGTCCTGACTGCCTGCCTGCCACAGACAATCCAAACATTATTCAAAGTCAAACTTCATTCACACTCGCAGACTCTCACACATGCAGGCAAATTTTTAACCACATTATTTATTTACTGCTCGCTCTGGCCCACCTTGCGCCCCGCCCTTCGCCCTTCGCCCAATCGGGTCTAGACTGTATCTGTATCTATGCTAATATGTTGCACACTTTCGCTGTTGTTGTTTGGTTTTTGCATTTATATCAGCCACAATTTATCAGCGGCCATGACAAAAGGCGCCTGCTGCCATTGTCGCCAAGTTGGCTGCCAAAAACCAAAGCCACAACCAAAAACCGAAGCGAACCCTGTCAGCCGGGCCTCCAAAAAATCATTTTTTTTTTATTATTTCGCATTTTCTAACTGCAAATAATAATTTTTCCATGGCAAAATTATATTTTATGCTCCAAATATGGTGAAAACGAAAACAATAATAAAAGTGCCAAAAGCACACAAGAGAAAAGAAAAAAAAAAGAAATTTTAAAAAAGTTTTTTACGCTCTGCTAAAAATCGAATACTCTGCATTAACCAAGCTTTGGTAGATCAGCTAGTTAATTGGACTAAATTAAGTTAAAGTATAGTAGAAGTGTTTAAGCATTGATTGCTCGCACTGCATGACAAAGTGAAGGCAAACTACAATAGAAAGAGACAGAGAGAGAAAGAGAGAGATTTAAAATCTTAAGCTGCAATCATAAAATAGATCTGAGGAGGTGGCATTCTGGATGATAGAAAATTTAAAAGTCAAGCAGTTAACTAAACTGGACAATATTTAAAACTTAAAGCTTACATAAATCAAAAACCCTTTTTAGATACAGAAAAATACAGCAAAACTTAATTATAGATCTGGAGACGACTTAGGAGCTTGAGCCTAAACTAGGAAATAATATTTAGTCAGATTTGATCGCAAAGAGTATTAAAACATTTCATATTGAAAGATTTATGAAATGTCAACAGATTTCGTTTCCGATATTTATCTTATTCCAAAACTAGAGTTATAGAGTTTCAGTAAACTCTCTAACCATATTCCATAGTTCGAATTGAGTCATACTTTATACGTCATATTCAGCTCGACTTATATAATTAAAATGTCATGTGAACATCAGGGAGATATCAAGTAAATTCTCAATTGCCAGCGCCCGCTCTATGTTTATTTAAGTAAGTAACAAAAATAAGCCACAAAGCAAAATAAACTATTTAATGTAAATGCTCTCTTTGTACTCTATTGTATTTTTACATGCATGCAATGTGTGTGGCTTATTGGCTTGTCCTTGCTGTTGTTTTGGCATATTTTATGCATGTTTATCATTTATACGCTTTTTTGTTCACACACACAGAGGAAGGGGGTGGGAGAGAGGCAGGCAATAAATTAAATAAAATGTAAAATATCACTTGAAGGATTGCGTGGGTTGGGGCTGTGTGGGGGCAGTCAGCAAAGCTTTTATTAAATTAAATATTTCACTGCAATAAAGATTATCAGTTGGCAGACTCAAATGATAAAGCAAATAGACACACAGACTGCCAGACGGCCAGACGGCCAGACGGACAGGCAGCATGACGGACCTAAAGAGTCTCAGACAGACAGCCAATCAAATAGACAATGTGACTCGCTGACTCTAAAGCTTTTTAGGCGGGGGGGCGACAAATTTGGAGAGGGGTGTCGTGTAGCTGGGAGCGTGCGTGTGTGTGCGCATACATGAGCGTTAACATTGTAAGCAGACCATATAAATGTAAATTAACTGCTCTGCCTGAGTTGAGTTGAACTGAACTGTTCACAGCCTGATGCCGTTTCCGTTTCATAGTCCTAGCTACACAGCATTTCCTGCACGCACACACACATATATAGAGACAGGCACATGCACAGTTAGGCAGCCATTTTTTGGTGATGCTACTTGCATGTATATCAGGCACAGCCTCTCTCATTGTGCGGCCCCAGTCGCACACCCAGCGCCCGGCTACTTTGCATGTGTCTCTCCCGTTTTTATTTGCTCAAACAATATTCGACATAGTAATTTTATGCTTCGACTGCGGAACACATAAAATTATCTTTTGAATAAATAAAGATAAGAGCCAGAGCACAAAATGTTTCCCAAGCACACACACACACACACACACAGAGAGAGACACATATTTTAATGTTTTATTCAAAAGGAAACAGCATCGAGTCAGAGACAGAGATGCAAATTAAAATATCATTCAATGTTGGCAATTTAATATATAATTTTTGATAAATGAATACGACACACTGGCCATGTCCACATATATGTACATTTATATCTGTAATACATTGAATGTCTTATGTACAATATAATTGAATAGCACACACACACCCACACACACGCACACTCACGCACTGGCTTGTAAAATAAATCGTTTTGCTTTATGCATCGCCAAATCTACGAATTTTGCCTAAATTTATATTCTATGAATTTTTGCCCATTTGACTCTGGCTTTTGTTTGGCGTGTTGTTTGTTTGTTTCTTTCTGTTTTTCTGTTTTTCTGTTTGTTCTGGTCTTTTTTGCTGCATTTTATTTTCTTTTGTCATTGGGAATAAAACATTTTCACTTTGCCAGCAAACAACTTGTGCCTAAGCCAAAGATTAGCCAATGTAAAATTTTGCTTTTAGCAAATGAATTTCTTATGTTTGCTCAACGTAATTTATTGTAAGCAAATTTCTTAAGCTCCTTTGGCTGAGGACTCCCCATCAAATTATTGTTGACGTACATTAAATATATAAAGCTCTTCAATTTAATTATAATTTTGGCCTGGAAAAAGGGTTTAAGCAATTGAATTACTTCAAGCGTTAAGTCTGACGAGCGTTATTAATTTTGCTCTTAATTTGAAATGATTTCGAACTCGGCCTCGACTTGACTTGGCTAACATGCTTGAATGCCAAAGTAATTATTTTAAATAAAATGTATTCTATATGTATATATTAAATGTGATTTGAGCTCGAGTGTGTTGCTTATATTGGATATTCTGTTTCGGTTTCTAGACTTTGTGGTTGCAGCAACATTTTCTAGATTTCATTTACTCGCCTGATTGGCCACGACCCGTTGCATGTTGATTGCCAAATAGATGTGCTCATTGCCAGTCTCAAGGCTGACACAGAGCGATTCCGAGCCCGAATCAGATTCTCGACTAGGATTTGGATACAAAACACGCCAACTGGTCATTCATTTTGGCTCTTTTTATTGATTAAAAAATGTGCAAACATTTTCGCAGCAATTTCGTTTTAAAAACCACTTTCGATTCAGCTACACATGAATGTAGGCGTGGCATGGGGTTGTTGCTGGTTGCTGGTTTAGCTAGCTTTTAAGTTTGCTTCTTGCATGAACATCACGTATTCAATCAATTGCAACGATGTCGACGATGACGACGAGCTAGCACTACGCTACGGATAGCATTGCGAGAATTGCGCTTATTTGGGTTGACCCATTTTGCAATTGGCCAAAATGTCTGCAGTGAACCCGTAGCAAACTCCATTTTCAGTTTTTCGGGCCTTTGCCAGTGTAAAATTAAGATACGAGACAGGTCACAAAAGTGCAAGCTGATTGCAGGACTGGCTTAGACAGCACACAGAGAAAGAGATATGTGGATAAACAGAGCGAGAGAGTGAGAGAATGAGAGAGAGAGAGAGAGTCCCGTGTAGCCGCAGCCTCCGAACAATGCTGCTCGGGTGTTGACATTTATGTCCAATGCAGATTTTTGCCAGCCCAACAACAATGACAATAAAATTTGCCCGAGCTCAAACACAGTGACTGTGACGGCAGCTGCAGCTAGATCCTGGTTACGAACAGGAGGACCGATACGGCAGCCAGTGTTAAGCAGGCAACTGTCGTCCTCGGCCACAATGTAAACGTTTCATGTTGTTACCGAAAGTTGTTATAATTTTTAGCCTTGCCAGCTTTAGGCCCTGCCATGGTAAGCAACTTGTTTTGGCCATGGAAAAAATCATTGCATACTGCGGGGCGCCTTTGAGCTGTGCACAAAATTTATTGGGCAAAGTTGCTGAGCTGATGTATCGCCGGGGTTGGCCAGGGCGCTGCAGCAAGGGGCGGACAGTTGGCATACTTTATCATCAGTGACGACGACGACGACGACGTGGACGCTGAAGGATGGCCAAGTGCTGGATGCAGGATCAAACCACAAAATCCAAAATGATGCATACAAATAAAAACAAGTGGCACAGCTCAAAGTGGCAATGCTCGACTAGGCAATGCCCTGTTACCAGGTGATAGGGAGTTTTTAATTTTAATTTGCAATAGACTTATTGGAAATCTCTCTCATTTCTGAATGATGAATTATTACTACAAAATTAATTATTAATATAACGGAAGTGAAAAAGGAATTGCCTCAAGCATAGGAGCTAATAATTTAATTGAAATCTTAGTACAAATTATGAACTATGTATTATGTATATTATATATTATTATCAATACAATTTATTATTTGCTAATATTTTTAATTTTTTTTATTAATATTATTAATATAATTTAAATAGAAATATTTTGTATATATTAAATATTGCTGCTGCTCGTACACGCCAATTCCGGGAGAACTTTTGTGCGTCAAGGGTATTCAAAGCGAGGAAAGACTGCACACACATAGACTCATGCTGTGCTTCTTTTTCACTCTGTCTCTCTCTCTCACTTTTTCTTTTCCATACTCTCTCTCTCTCACTCTTCACTGTGCGCCCTTTCATATGTGCATTACTGCAGCGCGGTGGGACGAGTGTTTTGGGGAGGTCGCATTAAACGGAAGTTGCCGCTTCACTATGCGTTTGTGTGGTTGTTGTTGTTGTTGTTGCTATTACTGTTGCTGCTGCTGTTGCTGTTGTTGTTGGCATTGTTGTGTTTAAAAAGTTTTATGCTCGTCACGAGAGAAATTTATTGCACTCCTGTGTTCAAAGCTTTTATCCTTTTTTATCATTTTGGTTTTATTTCATTTTGCTGCTGCTGGTGTTGTTGTTGTTGTTGTTGTTGTATTTCTGTGTGCTCTCTGTCTCTCGGACTGGGCAGAACGGTTGTGAAAAAGCGGATGTGATTTATTTGGTAATGCTAATGATGTTTTTGCTCGTCGTCCCTACCATCAGTTTATTTGAGCTTTGGCTGTAACAATTTTTATCGCATGTGTAGCCAAAAAAAAAAAACAAAAAAAAAATGAATCAAATAAAAGAAAACGAAAATGGGAGAAGAAAAAAATAACCACCGACAAAAAACCTGCCGAAACTTTTCGGTAGCGAGCAACTGAAACCGTCATGAAAATGCTTACGCCAACAGTTTTCAACGTGGGCGATGCGGGACGAGGCGTGGCGGGGCGGTTCGGAAAAACCTGCAGAAGGAAATGTAAACAGTTCGCCATTTATCTTGCGTAACCAATAAATCGCATTGTATGCCGCACTCTGAAAGGACATTTAAGTTACTTGCGTCTCGAAGTTAATTTTTTAAATGAGCCCAAAATTCGATACTCAACTCCAGCTATGCTCTTCATAAAGGTTCTCCTTTATGCATGTGCGTGTGGCACATTCAATAGAGTGACATACGTCGCTTCTGCTGATATCGACAGCTCCTTTATGGCGCGCAGCTTAAAGCTTTAATTGTGCGGCTTAAGTTTTTGCTTTATTACAGCGACTCAACCAAACTGAGCTTTATTAATTGCTACCCAAGCTGATTTAGCTTAGCTTCTTCTTCTGGTAATGCAGGGGATACTTTTGAAGAGGGTGCCTTCGTGGGAATAGCAGGCACTTGCACTGCTGACCCAACTGTACAGCAGAGGTTACTGGTAAGGTCAAGCAGGGGAAACATACTTTGCAGCTGCACGCAACTCCATAAAAGTTGTCAAAGGGAAGTTTCAAGAGGTTAAGTCTCGATGACGTGAGATCGCTGAGCAGCATTTGATATGTAATGCGGAAAGAACGTAGGGCAATTTGTCTAAAGGAGATTCGTTGACAACAGAGCATTAAATCGTCATATTGTAAATGGGAATAGGAATGTGGATGGACGCATGTTGATGTGAATGAGAATGTGACTGAGACTCGCAGGTTGCCGTAGAGATCAGCAAGAGCCTGAAGAAGTAATAATGATTGCCCTCTTGTTTTATTTTATTTAATTATTTAATATTTTTTAAGTTTTAAAATTCATATCTCTTCAACGAAAATTGCGTTTTTAATTTTATAAATTTTTGTATATTCAAAAAAATATCTGTTATGATGTCAAAAAGTTTCTGGTCTGTAAATTTAATTTTGATATGATTTATATTTATTTTTTCGGGGGTATATAAAATAATTTTATAATTATTTTCACGTGAATAGGGTTGGCGGCTCTGTAAATTATTAAAAAATATAATAAAGATCTAAAGCGATATTTTATTATATGGTTATATAAAATATTAATGATATTATTATTATATATTTTATTTTATAATATTAATTTTAAATATTTGTATATTTATAATATTAATTTATTCATTATATAATTATATGTAAATAAATAATATATGTGTTTAAAATATATATAATATAATATAGAATTATAATGCTTGTCTTATAGTGTGACTCTCTGACTCTCACTCCCCCTCACTCTGTCTCACTTTCTATCTTCCTCTGCGTGTTCATGTTCACAGGCCATAACGCATAGCTATATTAATGTCTTAATATTGTTAAAAATTTCCATTTCCCATATACGCAGGTTAATATATCCCACGTAATAATAAAAAAATTATTAGTAACCTGTGTAGGTGGCTTATTAAAAATGCATAAACATTTTTTATAATTGTAAGAGACAAAACATAAACATAAAATTAAAGTTTATGGCAATTTTTATGGTTGTGCATGAAATGAAATTTCAACATTTCAGTCGCGTTTATGCACATTATATTATATTGGCCCTCAGTCCGGAGCTAGAAAACAGTCAACTAGAATATTTCGTAGTGACATTAATTACAATTTTATGCAGCACACGTGGTATCTACGTCCGTCCCAAATTTTAACCTGCAGCCATTGTCCACTTTCGGTGTTGAGCGCCAGTCAACTCCAGCGCCTACTCCAAACTCTATTCTTATGCCGCCCCAACTGGTGCGCCCAACTCTCGACTGAATTTAGTTTGACTGGCAGTTATGTTGACCGTTAGGCCGATCGATGTGTGTGCGGCGTGGTTGGAGCTCTGCTTCGCTCAATTCGATTATTTTCATTTTTCACCTTTCGTTTAAACTTTCACGTTTCGTAGTTGTAGTTACTGTTCATGCACATGTGTGTTGCTCCGCCTGCTGTTGTTGTTGTAAATTCCATGTAAATTAATTAAACTTGCTTGGCATACAAAAAACAAATTGGCAGAAGCGGCCGCACGGCACGTCAGCCAGGATATGCTAGGACCCGCTCAACGGTCGACCGACTGGCATACATGGCAAATTATATATTGCATGTCAAAGGGCAACAGACAACGCTGTTTGGTGGTTGGCCCGGGTCACGGTAGCGAACGGGGTAGTGCCACTTAATATTTTTTATACGCCACAAATCGACCGCACTATCAGAGGCCGCCGTTGGCCATATGGACAGCCTGCCAGCCAGCCAGCCAGCCAGGCAGACAGATAGACAGACAGACAGGCTGGTAGGTAGGCCGAACGACAGTACACACACACACCCATCACATACACCGAGCACACATGGAGCACGGGACGCAGGACGCTGGACACAGGTGCGCGACAACAATTAACGAAATTTATTCAATTTGCACCGTCGCGGCGCTGAGTAAAAACTCGCGCACAAAACTCTCATGCCAGCCTTTTTAAAACTTAAATAATAAATATCATATTGTCCATAAAGCCTCGAGTTTTGAACTCCACTTTGAAGGCAATAAATTAATTTATTAAATATAAATATATTTATTACGGCTCACCCTCTTTCTCTCTCTCTCTCTCTCTCTCTCTCAGGCTCTTAAGCTGCGAAGTTTTTCTTTCCGTCTCTTGCTGCTTTGCTCGTAGCAAATTGCTTTTAATTTGAAACGAATATATCATCATTGCGTATCGATAAATTATATTAATTATAATATTAATTATGAAGCCCCTACGTTAAAAGAAGATTTTAAATTTTCCCATTTCCAATTTAATTGGCAAGCGTTTAAGTTTCCCATTTTCATACGAAAAACGTGAAAGTTTTTTTTGGCATGTTTAAAATTCAAGTTCCTTTTTCTATTTCTTTTCCATTTCAATTTTTTTTTTTTTTTTTTTGTCAAATGCCGTGCCATTTATCAATAGGTAACGCCCTGTGGCCACGCCTCTTACCTCAAACGTTTGACATTCAAAACAGGAATTGGCCAGTTTCGGCTTCAGCTTTTTGGGGCAGAATTGATGAAAAGCGATTTGAGTCCTTATTGTGGGTTCCTTTGGAATTCGAGAATGATATGAATCGATTAGTTGTGGAGCTGTGCATGTGACTTATAAAAGGATTCAGCTGGTGCTTCAAATAAATGAAAGAAACATAAGCCGAAATATGAAAAGCTTTTATTTTAATATATATACATATATTTTAATTTTTTTAATATATATTTTTTTTAATTTATAAATTTTATTTAATTTTTTTTTTGTTACTGTAAAACATAGAAAAGAAATCAAAAACTCAACTAAGCTAGAAACTGCTGCAAGGAGACTTCCTATCCGTATGGAGCTTACCCTGTAGCAGCAGCTTGACTAAACTCAAGCATAAGCATATTAATTATTCGAAAACAACTGTTAGCATTACCAAGCCCTTTTGGCATCCTCTGATGGTCCCGTCCCTCTGTTGGATGTCGTATGCAAAGGCAACTTTAACGCCATGGCAAAGCCACAGTTTTCAGCTACATTTCCGTCATAGAGCTGGCACATAAAGGGTTCGCCCTCCAGCCATCCAGAGGATGACATTGAAGAAAACGTTTGGCAAAGTGGCAACGACAACAGCTGGAATGTGGCGTGGGGCAAGCTGTTGGCGGCGGTGCGGCGTTGCGGTGGTTGCGTGCGTGTGTGTATATCACACTCGAGTGCCATGCACAATTAAAAGCGTAGCCAAAGTGGTTATTATACATAATATTAACGCTTGAATGGGCGCTTTGTGGCCCGGATGTGATGGAGCGGAGCATGGGTGGGAGCTAACTGACAAACTGTGCATTGTCATTCATTCATTGAGCGCCGTTGATGCCGCCTGCTTTGGAAAATTAATAATTTATTTGTTTTGTCATTCAGCATTGTAAATAATGAGAGAGATTTTCAATAATCTTCTTTGTTAATATTGAAATTAATTTGTTTACTGTTATGCTACTTAATTAAACAAAACGCACACGCGCACGCACACACACACACACACACACACACACAGACACCCATTGGCAGCCTGCCGTGTCGCACAGCTCTCAACTCCCCACCGGCTTACCACAGCCCATAAATAACTAAGGGCGCAAGTTGGGGGCTGCGCCAAGGCAGCGGCTGCAGCAGCAGCAGCAGTAGCAGCGGCCTAGGCCCAGACCAATCTATATGTAAATAGTTTGTATTTACATGGCTGCATTTTAAAGCCTTGACTGGATTTTGTCCTGTTCAATTATGCAATAAATTTATCACTGATTCCAGTGCAACGCAATCCACAGATGAATGCACTTTCCCCTGCTCAGCTTGCGGTTGCCCCTGCTCGCTCTCTCTCTCTATACCTCTCTCTCTCTCTCTTACGAGCCTCTCATAAATGTCTGTTTTGATTTTGGCACACACACATAGACTATTTGCATTTGCGGCTGTTGAACAGACGTCTCAGATTCCATGTGAGTAGACCCATTTAAGAGCTCTTCAAATTGTGAAATATTTATTAGCTTTGTATGTGGAATATGCAGCTATTAATTATGGCTCAGCGTGACGCATTTAAATTAACATAAAACCACACAAAAAATACAACAAATTTTAATTGCGAGGCATTTGTTGATTTTTTCAACACAACAAATTGAGTGAGAAACATAAAATTTTGTACTCCCCGCCTGTGGCTGCTGCTGATGCTGCTGCTGCTCAGCGTGTATAATGACAAAAGCATGTTCGGGATTCATGGTATCAAGCCCACGACACACTTCAGCTTAATTTCCACGTATATCTATCTAAATATATATGGGTGGATGTGTGTATCTCTGTTCATCTCTATAAGTGAATAGATCTCACACCAAGCAGCAAAGACGATGGAAAAAATTAGAACAACTTAGCGACAAGGGAATTACAGAAAACAAACTCAACACGCCGCTGTCATCATTTATTTTGTCAGAGTCTAAAAACAATTCCAACTTATGGCTGCAAACAAGATACTCTGCTCCGCAGCGGCATCGTGGTATGCGACAGCTCATAGATACGGATGAGATAAAAAACACAGATCTAAAGCCACAACGAAGCAGCGATGCTCTGTCAGTGAATGTTAATGAAAATGGTCGTAAATATATGATGAAACAGATAGATTAAACAGAGAATTCGAATAGGAAAGTTCTGCTTATCAATCGAATCACAGCAAAAGAGTCTTGGAGAAGAAGCCGAGCGAAGCCATCGAGCAAAGTTAGTATTCTAAGTAAACTCAAATTTCTATTAATAGATTGATAAAGTCATATTCCAAGCAAAAAACAATTTCATTTAATATTTAAGTTTTCATTTGAGCATAAATTTCATAAGCATTTTTTGCTTCATTCCTTGGCCATCATATAAATCCGGGCTTTATAGTGTATTGAAGTTGAACAAAAGCTCAGCAATGTCTCTCTGCTAGTCATGGGGTTTTTGTGTTTGTTCTCTTTTTGTTGCTATCTCTTAATGATGTGTTGCCCTGCTGCCGCTGCAAAGATTTTGGACATCCCATAGAGAATTATCGTCGCATAATACGCCCAGATGCCCCGACCACTGTCCTAGCACCTACACACACACGGACAGACGTACACACAAACACACAAGTCATTAAGTGTTAATTTAATGGCCAAGAGATCTTTGTCACAGATAATAAATGCATGCATTTTTATATACACACAACACCCAATAGCCAACAGGCAACAGCAAACAGCCAAGAGCCAGCAGTTGAGAGGCTACATGAGTTCTTTTTGGGCCTACTATCAGAGCCCTGGCATCTCTTACAAGTTTGTGGAAAACATTTTGTGCGCAGCAGGTGATATATGTGCTGTCTGCTTATGGAAACAACAACAGCAACCACAACAACAACAACAACAACAACAGCAACAAGCGACCAACAACCAGCAAACAACACTAACGCCTCCTCCTTTGGGCTGGTCATATGATATTTGTGTTGTCGGGTTGCTCGGTTTGTTAACGCTGACAGACAATTAAGTGTTTGCTTTATGTTTATTGGAATGGATTTGCCGCAGCGCAGCGCGTTCTTCTTAACAAATTGATTGATGGCCGACACCATCGAATTGGACAGACAGAGTTAGCGATACACGGAGCGGGCGTGGGGGAGAGCGCGACAGAGCGATAAGTTGTGAATAAAGTCTTGAATTACCTGGCAACTGGTAGCCCACCTGGCCATCAAAACTTTGAGAGAGCTACCAACGGCCATAAACGTAGCAAATAACAAGTAGTCCATATAGTAGTAGCATGCCAGTTGAGCCAGCGGCGGAGAGCATTCTTAAATGTACAGTCTAGAAAATGATGACGATGTAACGGAAACTTTTTAATTAAAATTCGAAAAATTAATTAAATACTTTTGTGACGCCTGCGCTGACGACGACGACGATGACGACTTCCAGATTAAATTTCCAACCTGCCTACGAAATGCAAACCCTGCGAGAGAGAGTGTCGAAAACTTTGCCCAAAAAATACAAAAAAAAATACAAAAAAAAAAAAACAACAGCAGGAGTAGTAAGAGCTGAAGAGGAAGCTGGAGAGAACAACAACAGCAACTAGTTGGTACAACTGCCAAAGAAAAGGCAACAATATTAAGAGTAAAATGAGAAAATTCGCTTGTAGTGGAATGAAACAAAAAAAAAAAAAAAACAAATAAGACAACAGTTGGGTATACGCGACTGCTAAATACTCTGTTTACAGGCTAAAGGAGTCAAATGACTGCCAAACGTGGCCTTTGATGTACATGATTACATTGGAAAATATCTATATATCTATATATTTATATATCTTGCTCACTCACACTCCCATATACTCCAAGTAAATTACCAAACAGAGTATGCAATCAGTGAAAATGATGTGGATGCTGGGAAGAGGTAGACGAAGAAGCAGTGCTTGTTGTAAACAGGGGAGGATGAGAAAGAACGCAACTCTCTAGCAATAGATACAAACACAAAAGAAAGTTTAATGCGAAAAAAGTGAACGGCGCCAAATGCCAAAAAATGAGAAAGGAGTCATCATCAAGCGAAAGATGAGCAAGAGTTGAAGCCGAGGCAGCGGCAAAAAACGAGCAAATGATGCACAGCTGATAAGTCAAAAAGATGACACACAACTGCAGCGGAGCTGGGAATATACAGAGAAAGAAGCAGAGAAAGAAGCAGAGAAAGAAGCAGAGAAAGAAGCAGAGAAAGAAGCAGAGGCAGCAGCAGAAGAGGCCACTCCAACTATTCTTCTAACCAGTTGGTGGGTAAAAGTGGGCCCCAGCGACGGCTGGCTATGTAAATGCAAACGAACAAAGAGAGAATGTTATCAGATGGAGAACGGTGAAAAAAGTGTGTCAGATAATGGCAATAAAAGCCGACACAGTAGGCATTAGCTACGCTCTGCCTTGAGTAACAAATATTTGCAGGGGGAAACTATGTAAATACAAAGTTGAAAGTTTTGATTAATTACAACAAGTATGAAGATGGCACTGTCTAGTAATTACGGCTCGCAACTGTCCACAATTGACTTGGAACTCTCACTAGAAGAAGCCCGTCAACTTGCTCCACTTTAAGCCATGACCTACAATACTAAATCTTTTTGTCAATCAATAGATAAATCTTTAATTTAAATTATACAATCAAAGCCAACGAAAAAAGGAAACAAAATGTAACCAGTTGGTGTCAACCCCTTGTTAAGTTCATCATGATCCCAACACAGAAAAAAAGGGATAACATCGCAACTTTGTGCGAAAGTTCTCTAGTTAATGTTGCCAATCAATCATTCGCTCGCATCAAGGGCTACAAAATACTACAAAAAGGCAGAAGCGAATGGGGCCAAAAACGAAACTGCAAATATCAAAAGTTACTAGGCCAGAAAAGGACATGCGTGGGCAGTGTTTCGATAATGGATTATTTGCTATGGATTTTATTTTTGTCTTAAGCGCAGCATTCGAGCAAAGAGAGTGCAAAATTGTGTTGAAATTCACAATTGTTCCAGGATCAGGGAGAAAAGTCAATTATAAAAAAGTAAATAACAATTTGACTCGATTTCCATCCCAGCCTCAGCGCAGCGCCTCGTTCCCATGCTTTCGCGAAAAATGTTAAAAACTTAAACAACGCTGACATATTTCCCCCGATGCCTTCAAACTTTTGTGCCAAAGTTCTGCAGCAGTATCCAAAAAAGCCTTTTGAGTGGCTAAACGAAAAATGTGATGTCAACGCAGCATCACAAAAAGCAGCTGAAAAACGAGTATAAATAAGAGTAAAAGAAGAAGCAGCAGACGAAAAAACGTACCGAAATAGCAGGCATTTCCATTTCGTGTTTAATGAAAAATGTCAAATAAAAGTGCCCAAAACAGAAGCAGCAAATTGCAAAGCTTTGTGCGATAGTTTTGCAGCGTAAGTCCTTGAACAGGTGAAGCAGCAGCAGCAGCAGCAGCAGCAGCAGCAGCAGAGCTCGAAGCAGAGGCAGCACAAGTAGAAGTTGCAGTAGAATGCCAATAAAAACTGCAAACAAAGCATGATGATGAGGCGGCACTTTAGCAAAGATGGGCAGCTCTTTGGCACACTAATTACTATTTATTTCAAACGAAAATTGCTAACGAGCAAAAGATATTTCCATACTACTATGGCCGACTACGTCTACAACTAGTATAATAATAATCAAAATGTGAAAAGGGTGGGCATATACCCATTTGCTGCTCTCTCCCTCTCTCTCTCTCTCTCTCTCTCTCTCTCTCTCCCCTCTCTCTCTCTCTCTCTCTCTCTCATTTTCTCTCTTCATTTCATCCGCCCGTTAGAACAAATTATTATTTTTTATGATTATTTAAATTATGCGCCAGTGGGCAAAGCCAGCAGGATGAGTTGCGCCGTCCTGCTGCTGGAATGTTGGGGCAATTTACAAAAAGGTAGCCGGCACTTTGCAGCTCGGAGCACTTGGAGCACTTGGAGCAGCAAATAGTTTTCATCAGGCTGAGAGCAGTTTGGTTCGTTTGCCTGCAGCTTTTAGTGCAATTGGCTGGCAGCTTCCTTAATGATCATTAAAGATGAAGACGACACACGAGCAGCAGCAGCAGCAGCAGCAGCCCAGTTTTGATTCAAAGCGCTCTTGACCATACCTTAATAAATGAACACAGGTTGCCAGCCGGTCGGTCAGCCAGCCAGCCAGCCAGCCAGCCAGCCAGCCCAGACTTGTTTTTATGGCTAACTCTTTGGCTTGCGGGCAAGTGCCTTGGACTCACTCTAATTAGTCAATTTTTTCTTTTTATTTTTTATACTCAATTAAATCTGTAGTAGCTTCAGTTGCAAGCACTCGAGTAAGCAAATGATGAGCAGTAATTAGTAGGGGTCTTCATATACATACGTACCGCACCACATCTACATACGCACGCATATACCAAAATAACTCAAGACATGGGCTGGGAGGGAGGCGGGTTGGAGTCGGCGCTCCGTCTTCAGCTTCAACTTGTTCTTTGGCTGCGTCCAGTGTCGATAAATAATAATTTTCTTGCTGCTTGGGCAACTTTTTTCTTCTTTGTGGCATTGCCACAGGATGACAGGTGCAGTGACACACACACACACACACACACACACACGCGCGTTCGCGCAGAAACAGAGCCCAGCACAAGCAATTTACAGAAATGACCCAGTGGGACTTGGGCATGCCAAAGTACTTCCCACAGGTAGAAGGTTCGCATGGCATATGCAATTTAGCGATAGTAATTCTTTCTCTTCTTCGCTGTTTAAGTTTAACATTTTGTATTTATTATTAATTGAAAAGTTCAAGTTCCACATGGAGACGTGTCAGTTGCTTTAAGGCCCACGTTCCAGCTGGGGTTTCGCTTGTTCAACAATGACAACAACAGCACAGACACACACATGCATACACGTATTTATATATAGATGCACACAACTTACATGCATGTCATACATGTACATTTATAATCAAGCAGCCAGCCGCAAAGAGTTCGGACTCCAGGCTCCTCGTAGCACATACGCATTACATGGCGCATGATGAAGCATCTTCGAGTGGGCAAAACCGAAGCGATTTGATGCTGTTGCTCCTCTGCCCGGTAGCTCTTGCACTTAGTCGGCTGCTGCTTGTTGCTGCTAAATGAAAGCATATATTGCGGTCGCAGATTGCACGGGCTCAACTCCGAAGTTGGTGGCTCCACAGCAAAGTGGCAGACCGAGGCCATGGCGAGGTGGAGCTTGCCTAAAGCACAGTGGGATGGCAGCGCGCCAGGAAACTGCTCAATTAGTAGATACGCTGGAACAGCATATGGTAATCGGGGGAATGCTTCACAGACTATTCTAGACTTCAAGCTCATACGCCTTGCAGCTGCCTAATACGAAATAAAAGCCTCTTAAAGAAATGGGCAAGGCTAATTACTGCATGGGAATGGCATTTGCAAATATTATGCTCGGATACCACATGTATTAATGGGTCTTATAAAAATGTGAAAGTCATACGAATATTGGGAATTCTTTATGATTTTGCTGCGCGAAGGTGGGAAAAGTTAAGCTTAGCAAACAATTAAGGAATTGTGATTAGTTTGATGATATGGCAAAATGCGTAATTAGCAATGGGCAATGGGTAATGAGATGATGACTGTTAGGTAGCATTCATAATTAGAATGGAATTGATTGATTTTGCATTCTATTAATTTGCTAGGGTAAGTTTCATGGCTTTGCTCCACTGTTCGACAGCAAAAAATTCTCATCAATGTCGTTGTCGTTGTGTTCTTCGTTTGGCATTGCTCGCAGACAAACCCAGAGACAGTCAGAGAGTCAGAACCAGTCAGTGCCAGAGTCCACTTGTCCACTTGTCCAGGCAATGCACCGGCAGCTTTTTCCATTGCCGACGCTTCCTACAAATCGTGCAATGATGAAAGCCATGGACAAAGTCTTTGACTTGTATTCAGTTTTTGTTATTACTTGCGCCGCAGCTTCTGTGTTTTTTTTCTCTCTCTCTCTCTTTCATTTTTTTCTCTCTTTGGTTTTTTTTGTGCCGCCTGGAACGCTTTTATGCCCATTCAGTACATCTTTTTGCCTGGCCCATCATTGTCCGTGCGTCCGTCGGGGACGGACAACTCCGTTTTGTGTAAATGCGACTAATGTGTGTCTACGGAAGCCATTTCGTGCCTTTTAGCTGTGAGTCAATGCAGAGAGTCAGTCAGGCGACCTGTAACCAGTTTCCAGGCCAAGTCTTTCAGTTTGTTTTCTTTCGCAAAAATGAAAGAAACAAACACAAACGCAAACACAAAAAAAAAAAAAATGTAGTTAATTCGCCAAGTAATAATATTATACTCGTACTTATAAATGTCGTCTGAGCAACATGCTGTGCAGTCCCAGTCCAGTCGCAGTCCAGGCTCGATTATGGCCAGAAGAACCTGCCGGACCAGCCCCTCAAGCTAAATTGGCTTGAATTTTACGGCTGCTCTTGCTGTTTTTGTTGTTGTTATGATTGTCAGCAACAGCAGCAGCAGCAGCAGCAGCATCAGTAGAAGCAGAACGACAATCGACGATTGGCCTCGCTTCGGCCTCGGTCTGTATTTAAGCGACATCATTCATCTACCCGCCCATCAACAGCAGCAACAGCAGCTACAGAAGAAGTAACAGCAGCAGCAGCAGCAGCGCCGGCTGCACAATGCCTGCCAATGACGATGTTCTGGATGGGATACGGATGACGATGATGATGATGACGACAGCAATAATAATAACAAACAACAACACCAACAACAACAACAACAGCTACAACAATGAGCAGTCAGAGTCTGGCTGCAAGGCAGCCCTGTGGCCCATCGGACAGCTTCGTACAAAGTACAAGTCCGCATAATTATAATCAACGTCATTTAACGTTGCCGGCCGTCACTCAGCGCCATCTACAACATTTACAACAGCCGCAACAGCAACAGCAACAACAACAACAACAACAACTTGTAAACCCAGAGTGCCCCATCAAGCTCATTGTTGTCTATCTTTTGGATACATTTTTGATAACAGCGGGCATAATAACTTTGTCATTAGGTTAGGAATGCATTAATGGAATTACGGACATATAACCGAACCATAGCCAAACACCAAATGCTCGGTATAACTGTATCGAAATGACTTTATCTTGTCGGCAAACTTTGACCATATTTTGAAGCTCTTGAAATCATAGTTACAGCATTGGCTTATACTATATAGATATATCAAATAAATATCATTTGTATGTATATTTTATTAGTATTTTTATATATAGTAATTTAGTATATTTTATTTACAGTTATTTTGTATATTTGATATATAGTTATTAATATATTTTCATATATATAATTTCATCTCTAGTCAAATTTACGACAAGTAAAATCCAGTTTTCTTCTAATTTAATTTAATGTAATTTAGTATTTTATTTAATTTCTGGTAATTTATAAATAGTAATTTAGTATATTTTATATATTATAATAATTTGGTGTATTTCCAAAAAAAAAATTTCATCTCTAGTCAAGTTCAAGACAAGAAGACAAGACAATTTTCATCGCAGATCATAATAAAATATGCTCTATACAAATATAGAACCCATATAGACATAGCCGACTTTGGTCGGACTATACCAAGTCAAGCTGCTTCGTTTCTAATTTTCTGTAAATGCTTTGCTCTAATTGTCTTAAGGGCATCAAATGCTCGACTTCTTCGTTAGATTAGCTTTTTCGCTTTAATTTGTTGGCTCGTTTTTCCACATTGCCGTTGTACGTTTGTTGACCTTTGTCAACTTCAACACGCGACTAAGCGCTTAAAATTGGTGCAAATACAGTCGTATATCCCAAAGTACTCCAAAGTGTGCCCGGCTGTTGTGTATCTAAGGCCGGAAGTGCGCTATTTATAACAAATTGCTGCGTGTTTGACATTTAACCAAACGTCGCGTCGCAACGGCCGGCAACTACGATGGCTCCGCATTAAAGATTTAAATGTGTGGCCGCGGGTGGATCGGGGCAGAGTGGTGTGGCGTGGGCGTTGAAATTGAAAATGAAGGCGCCGCCAGTACGCCACGCACTTTTGGCATGTTATCAAATGTAACCGCACACCGAATATACGCAAATGCCCGGGCAGGCTTCTAGGGCCTAGCGGTTGATGGGTTAGCCGCTGCTATTTCATGGAATATATTGGACTGCGGCGCTTGGGTACTGGGCGTAGGCCCGGCTCGAGTTCAGCTCAGGCGACCTTCTTCATTAAAATTATGACAAGCCGTAATTATCTTCGATTTGCTTTGAGCTACGCATTAATTGCGTGTCAGAGTGGGAAATGATACTCGAACCGAGTGGAATATATATATATATAAATGTATCTAGACACATAATTGACGTACACTTCAAGTGTCGCTCAAGTGAGTCCAGTAAGAGAAACCAAAACAGGTTTGCTTCGTTTTCGTTTTTTTCTTTTTATCAAAATTAGTCAGCGCTGCAGAAGATGTGACTGAGTTATGTCCGAGTTAGTCAGTCTTAAGTGAGTCAAAAATTTCGTATCTGTGGGAACGAACTCTATGAGTAATCTCTGTGGATTGCACAGCGGAAGATCTAAGAAATGAGAGAGAGAGAGAGAGAGAGAGAGAGAGAGAGAGAGAGAGTCATATGTGTAGACAGCGGCTATAAAAGTCAAAGTATTTTCACACTGAATTATTATATTTACAATATTTGTATTGTGCTTTGAAGAACGATCTTTGCCACTCCCTTAACAGTGAGTCGTGTGCTCAGAGGAAAGCTGCTCTTAAAATTTCACCAACTTCCGGACTGTGCATTGATCATCAATCTTTTCCATAGAAAATATTAAAAACTCTGATATATTGCTTACTCAGTTCTACAACTAATGGAGTTTTGAAAGTATTCCTCTCTTAGAAATACCTAATTTCGTTTGTTAAAATATGCAAGAACCTGTCACATTTTTACTATTTTTTTTTTCCATTTCTTGTTCTCTTTCAATTTCCTCTGCTTGTCGCCTGGTTAGCCATTAGCTCCCCAGCAAGTGCTGCTCTCCGGTCTGTCAGTCACTGTTGGCCATGTTCTAGGGAAACTGCGTGACCAGGCTAATTAAAGCTTCGGAATATGTTGACGAACTGCCTGGCTGGTTGACTGGTTGCCTGGTTGCCAGCCTGCCTGGTTGCCAGCCTGCCTGGTGGTATGCTCAAAAGTTGCAGTTCAACTAACTTGAGACGTCAACTATGTTGTAGAATCTTATAGATACCGGTTCATAATTTATGTAATTATATGCATTTAAACATTGCAGCACGCTAAAGCCAACAGCGAGCTGCGTCTGTGCTGCTTTTATATAGCTCGACATCAAATTATAGCAATTATATAATTTTTCTTTCCTTCACTTGTCGTCTATTTACAGAGGGTCGTCCACATCCGTCAGCAGACTCCAGGGGCAGCTGTGTGTGTGAGTATCTATCTGTGTGACAAGCGAAACTAATGAGCATCAGCGGCAACAAATCGGAAACAGGAAGCAGCAGCAGCAGCGACAGCAGCAACAGCAGCAACTTCGAATGAAAGTAAAACTGCGTGGCCATTATTATCATTACTAAATAATCGTAACTGTGATAGCACCAAAGAAAACAGCAGAAGCATCTTCAGCTGGCGCAACAGATACAAAAGCTAAACAGTTGCTGCCGTGCGTAATTACGTTTCACTGATTTTCCAACTAATAAATGTCGCACGCGCAATCGCTGACAACAACAGCAACAGTAACAGCAACAGCAACAACTGTGTACTGAAGCCAGGCAGCCAACAAAACTCCGCACAAAATGGCGCACAAAATGAGGCAGACAACAGCAACAGCAGCAGCAGCAGCAGCAGCAGCAACAACGCACACAACAGCAATACGAAGCTCCACAAGAGCAACACGAGTTGGCACGCATTCAAGTTCAAGGCGGTCATCGTTAATCACATGTTTTATATCCTGCCACACGTTCGCCTCGCTTTTGTTGTTATTCTTGCTGTTGGCCACGGCACAAGCGGCCAGCAAGTTGACCACTCGCAGCAACAGCAGCAGCAACAACAACAACAACACGACAGCAGCAGCAGCGGCAGCGGCAGCAGCGACGCCCGTCTGGGATCATGCCATCGATTTGAATGAGGATTTTCGCATACTATGGCAAATCATTAATCAGGATATAACATTTGAAATACAGGCACGTACATTGGGTTATGTCGGCTTTGGATTCTCGCCCGATGGGAATCTGGCTGGCGCGGATATGGCCATCGGCTGGGTGGACAAGGGTCAAACATATTTTCAGGTGAGTGATAACACAATAAGATAAGCAAAAGAAAACCCATCCTGCCCCCGCCGAGCGACTCCCGCTTGGAAAGACAACCATTTTTCATTTTGGCCCGGGTTACATTTTCATTTTCCAATGCGTGTGGCCGGAAATTAAGGCAGCTAGCTAAATGAAAAGTTGTCGCCCTAATCTCTGGCAATTTATTTTCAAGTCTTCAAGCAAACATTTTGATAAATAATATTAAAAACAAAAAATAAAAATAAACACAGCAGCAAAAACGACGAGCGAAAAAACAAAAAAGTAGAACATACAAAAAATTGTTGTTAGCTAAACAAGAAAAGCATTTTACCACTCAAGTTGGTTAGTAATTAATTTGTTGGGTGGCAGAAACAGCAACAGCAACAGCAACAGCAACAGCAAGGACAACGCCAGAAACAACAACGAAACATAAAAAGCAAACCAGGATACGGGCCAAGTTCCGTTGAAAAAGCGCACAAAATATGTGCAAAGTCTCAGCTGGGCAGGTTCCTTGACAGCGCGGCATATGAATAATGACAGACTCATTTGTAACGACTCGAAGCTTTTTATTTGAATGTGCACGCGCTCTAACGGCGCCCACTCCTTTCTACGAATGTCCTTCGTGGAACGAAGGGAAATTAGGTGATCATACAGCACATGCAGCTACGGATCGAGATCATGAATTATAATATTATATTAATATATGCGTCAAGGAAATTTGGTAATATTTTATTTAGCAATTATTTTAAATTTGAAAATCTTGCCAAATGTATAATAATATTATTATATTTTTGAATAGTTGTCGTTTTCTGCTAAAGGGTATTTTTTAAATATTTATTTTAAATTATCAAATTAGTATTTTTGAACTGAGAAAATATATAATATTTTATTTAGCAATTATTTTAAATTTGAAAATCTTGCCAAATGTATAATAATATTATTATATTTTTGAATAGTTGTCTTTTTCTGCTAAAGGGTATTTTTTAAATATTTATTTTTAATTATCATATTAGTAATTTGAAGTGAGAATAGAAATATAATATAATTTGCTAATATAATTTTCTTTCCTTTATTCAATTTGTCTTGATATATATTTATATGATTATATATTTGTCTGAAAAGAAATTGTCAAATAGTTTTTTCTAATTAGTCTGCTAATACATAAAATCAGCTAATAAGCAGTTGAAGTTAAGTCAATTACTTAATAAGCAGCTGAAGTTAATTCCAATTTAATAATCCTGGAAAATGTTAGGTTTCCTATGCGAACAAGTTAGCTGCTGCCTGGCTCGCGTTTAGCGTTTTGGTAATTAAAATTTGAAAACTTAATTACTTTTAAAGTTCACACATAATTTTATACTTTGCTGACTGGAGAAAAAAGTCGAGCAAATATGGGATTGTCAACTTCCTTTAGTTTTGGGCAGCATTACCAATTGAACTAAGTCGCTTTGGGGTAGGTTCCTCGAGCCATTGCTGCTTTCTACTTGTTTACTGTGCCTTTGTATACCCTTTAATGGTGCTGCAATACTGTATATATGGCATATATAAACAGGAAAATATATCTCATAAGTTAGTCATATACATCTTTTTATCTCATTTTTATATCAAACTATAAAATTTAAATTCCAACTTGAAGAATTGAATAAATACTTAAGTTAGATTTCAGTTTTATTCCTTTGGTATAAATGGAAAATAATTCAGTCCAAAAAGAGTTTCACTGATATCAAGAAACATTTCTATTTGCTTTTATTTGTATATTTATTTACCTTTAGAAAATGAATTTGACTGCAATGAGTAGCTGTCTGCAGGGCATTTTCTGGTCTTTTATGCTCGCCTTGAGCTACACATTTTTTTTTTCTTTTGAGTAACGCCTTTGGCTATAACAACGATGTCTATTGTTGCCCTCTATTTGGGCCCCACCCACGGCTACTCCTCCTGGCGCTCGGCAAGAGTAATAGGAGTCGTCACTGCAAAGTGTCTAATGAAATGCGAGTATTGCGTGTTGCGGTTGCGTAGCTCTCTTCTGCTTTCCGTCTCTTACTGTGTGCTAGCTTGCTGTTTGCTGCCTGGCAGGATATGCGTGTGGCGCTCCACGCTGCTGGCTGGCTGGCTGACGGCGGGTGGGCGGCCAATTGTGTCGCTGACACAAACACAGACTTGGGGCCAGGCGCTTTTTTCTGCATTTTGCCTGTGTGTGTTTGTGATTTAATGATTTTCGAGCCAACAACGTCAACTACATACACGCCCAGACGGACGCACTCACAGAGACATACAATGCGATTGTTGTTGAATGTTAAATACCAGATACATTAATATGTCTGTCTGCCCAACTGCCGCCCACTCATTGCGTCTGTCTGCCTGTCTGTCTGTCAGTTGCTGGGTTTTGTGTGACGGTGTTAATTTCACATCTTGACGTGTCGTTGGTAATTGCGAGTCGCTTCAAATTGTACACACTCACACACACACACACACACACACACGCACACACAATAAGCATGACGAGTCGTGACTGTCTGACGGTCTTTTTGGATAACCTTCCCCGACCGCTGTTACCTGCCAGCCCCTATTCAACTATCACCTTTGTTGCCTTTGTATGAGTGTTTGCTGATTTGTCAAAATGCTACGCTTGAAGCCCACACAATATGTCAAAGGTTAATTAGAGCCAAAATAGATATGCCTATTAATATAATAATTAAGTGTTGAAGTGTAAGTAAAAGCCTGGCATTAAAGCCATATCAATTGTTTGCTCAAGCTCGGGGTTAACTTCTCTATCTGACTGATTATGCTCATTTGAGTGTGCCAGTGAATATGTGCGTGCGTGTTTCTCTCTGTGTGTGTGTGTGTGTGTGTGTGTATTACAATTATCTAATGGCCAATGCGTAATTGCATTCAATCCTTGAATTATGAAATTTATATTCAATATTTATTGCACAACAATTAAACGCACTGCAGAGTTCGCATTCGCGTTAATTGGAAAATGTTGGCGAAAGCAATTTAAATATGAACTGCCAAAAGCACATAAACAAAATTCCGCAATTCCAATGCCGAACTATAGGATACTCTATAACAAATTATTAAATTTCAACTGATTCACTAGGTTTATATTAATATGTTTAAACCCGAGTTTTTATGATTCATCTGTTTAAATATAAGTTTTACGTTTCATGTATTCCAAGTCTAATAATACACATTTTTGCTTATTTATTGACTGCTGGGTATAAGAGTAATTTCAATTGGCACATTTCTGGCATTTCATATATTGATTTCAATTTGGCATTTCCCATTTTAACCACACACAACATCTATATGTATATATATATATATGTACCTATATGTATGCAACCCAAGCTCTTCGCAATTGTTGAGTTGGCTTTAACAAAAGTTCAAAATATTTTCAAATTTAACTCGAGTCGCGCTGTCAGACCAAGGGCAACTGACGAGGCAGAGCGGACCGAGTCGTGCGAAATATCTCAGTTTACGGCCGAAAAACTAGGCTTGGGCATTGGCATAGTTTCCAGTTAGCAATGTGTGGTAATTATGCATTGAGAACAATTGGTATTTCATCATTTTCGAATGTCATGACATGGCTTAAATATTTCGAAAAGCCAAGAGTGGAACATTCTTGAAATGCAACAACAAAAATGTCAAGACTCCTTCGCCGCTAATATGAAAATATTTTTACTATTTCACATGTTGTTGACTTCAAATTAAAAATGAAATTCAATCGCTGAATTGAGTCTTAGACCACGCCCACTTCTCGTTAGGGGTAATCTAATATTTGGCGTCTCAACATTCCACAAGCCTCACTTTCGCCGACAGCTCATCACAAGCAGCTGCTAAATGGCGCTCGTTTTAAAGCCTGACAAAATGCTCGAGCGCTCAAAGCCGCTGGGCAAATGGAATGGAATGGGTTGGGTGGGGGAACAACAGGGTAGAGTGTTGGGGGCAGATGCCTATTAGTCGTCCATTATTTGTAGATACTTTGCGATAAGCCGTGCCGCCGCGGCCGACAATAGCGCCACACCTAACGGAGGAGGCTAAAAAGTGAGGCACGCCAACAACCACATAAAAAACCAAATACAAATTTCGTGTAATTTATTTTCAAGTTTTATTGGTGCGGGCAGCTGGCGGGCGGCGGAGGCTGGAGCTTATCAAAATTTTAATTAATACGCATCAGAGAAACTTTACGAAAATGGGTTTTAACGCTCGGCAGCCCTAAAGCAACGCTGTGACGTTAATTAGTGCCATCCAAGTGGCGACTTTGTTGCACTCTCGTTTCAGCGACGAGCAGTACAAGCCCCAAAAACAAGCCACAACAAGCCATTAGCTAGAGAACCAGGCGATTAGTATCTTAAAAGTACTTAAAAGGTCATTACACTGCACGGACCAACCAGCCAGCCATTCAGGCAACTGGCGGGGAAAAAACTTAGCCAACAACTAATTATTTAATTTCAAATTTTAAGTATGCTCCGCCAGAGCCAACCAGGCTAGCCAAACCAACAAGAGCTGTCAGTCATCTCTGCCTCGCAGCAAATGCCGTACACGCTGGCCTTCCCCTTCAGTTCCTCCAGCTCGAATAAGCTTTGGCCCCTTTGGCTCTAACCTAACCCATTAAGCACAGAGAGATAACAGATCCATTATAGAAGAATTACGAGTACGCAACATCACCGATTGCCAGTGCCAGCGCGAGCGCCATGGCCATAGCCATCGCCATAGCCATCGCCATCGCCATCGCCAGCGCCATCGCCTAACCATCTCCAGCTTCATCTCCGGCTCCATCGTCGTCATCTTTCGCTAATGACCATCGATGTCGATGTCGAGTCGATGTCTGTGTGGCGTTGCGTTCCATCGTAGTACATCACTCAACCTCAACTGAATGGCTGGCTGCTTGACTGGCCCCGGTTTGGATTGCGCTGGGCTGGGTTGGGCTGGGCTACGTATCTATTCAATATCCATATGACCAGCTGTCCATCCAACTTTCAAGTGTTTATGCTGCACAAGCTAAAACAACAGCTAAGAAAAAGTCGTCAAATACCATAACGACATGTAAATACACTTCTACTAAGAGGGTCTTCTGAATTGCTAGTAAGACTTGACTTGGGTGTAAAATAATTTTTTTTTTAAATACTTGCAAATATTTTTCTAAATATTTTAGTTACAAACTGTCTTAAAAATTTTTAATTTATGAACATTTTTTAATATTTTTAATTTTTGTTTTTTTTTTTAAGTAATTCAAGTTCATATTCTTTTCATTCAATATTATTTGTATTCAATTACAATATTATTAATATAAAATTAGTATTTCATTAAATAATTTGACTAGGCAATTTCATTATTTTTTTTTAATCAACAACAAATTTGCAATAATTATTAAAACTATTTATTAAAACAGTACTTGAATTAAAATTATTTCTCGGCAACAACAATTTTGCTTGGCAGTTCCGGGTTCAAATCCGTTCATTGAATCAGTTCATAATGATCTCCAATGGGCTTGAGTTTTGTTTAGAATTCACAGTGAAAAGTGCTCAGCTTGCGTTTTTGAAAAGCCATTAGGTCCAACGCCCCAGCTAATATGCTCCTGCTGAGATCAAAACCAAAAAAAACAAAAAAGAAAAAAAAATTGGGAAGTAAAGTGAAGACAAACCATTTGGTGGTAAACAATTTGAACTTTTGCATTGGCCGCAGCATGACGTGTGCGAGTTTCAGCATACGCAACGATGTTACGGGTTTTGCTGGGGTCTGTCGTGGCTCGCTGTCTATCGGGCAGCAGATGAACATTAACGTTAACATTAGCAAGTTGTTCTATTTAGACGCGCTGCGCTGTTAATTATAAGTGAATGATTAATTATGCCAAAGCCAAAAGCATCGACAACATCACTGGGGTCAACTAGTGAGCGTTGCGGCTTACAATCGACTTGAGTTTGGGTTTGGACTCGGGAGACGGCACTCGGGATGGGATATGGTGTTTGGGACCCTTGATTGGCATATGAGTAATGAGCTTTTTGTTTCTCAGCGTATTCTGTATTAGGTACTCAGCGTACATTTCTGTGTGAAATTGGTTTTTTTTTTTTTTGTACATTACACAACAACTGCTGCCCACACACACTACACTACACTACACTACACACAACAGCTTGCATGTCATCACTTGAGACGAGTTTTTTATTATAGCTGCTTCTGGCGGGGGTGGGGGAGAGATTCTATATATATATATTTTTTCTACATTTCGTTGTTTTTTCTCGCTTTTTTCTCTTACTTTCTTTGTTACTTTCTCACAGCTGTTGGCTGAAGAATGCGAATAGCGTGCTGAGCGCTTAGAATTCAATTAGTTTTTATAGACATTATCCAATTTGCTGTTGTTGCTGCTGCTGCTGCTGCTGCTGCTGGGTGCGTGTGCGTGTTCTATACTCCAACACACTCACACACACACATAGAGTGTATCTGTAACTGTCTATTAAGCGACGAAACGATTCGCGTGCTGGGCATTGAGCTCGCTCTCAATGGCCATCCATTTTTCTATTGTTCCCTGAGCACTATTTGTAGTTGTTGTTGTGGGCACGCACACACACACACACACACACACACACACACACACCCATACGCCTACACACACTTAATAAATCATAAATACATGCCGGCAAATTATATAGATGAGTTCCCGTTCCCGTTCCCGTTCCCGTTCCCACTCCCACTCCCTCTCCAGTTGCCTCCCACAAATTTCAATGACTGCGCATCGAGTGCCAGGCGAATAAATAATAGTTAAATTTCTTGTCTGCTTCTTCTTTTAGTAGACGCGTAAACATTTTGTTATTAAATTTTATGCTGCGTATATTTGTTGGTTCGAGCTTTTGCCTAAGACCCCGAGGTCTTTTATTACATGAATTGTTCCGCAATAGAATGAGAACACCGAAAATACACAGACAGCAAATTGCCTCAATTGTGCGTGTGTGTGTGTGTGTGTGTGTCTGTGTGCTACGAAGTCGAGGGCTTAGTTTAAGATCATATTATATCTATGAATGCGTTTAAGCGCCGAACATTGAAGGCACTCATGTTGTACTTTGTTATTTGCTCTGCTGACAAAACACATGACGCGCGACCAAACAGAAGAGATTGCCCAACAGGGCCCACAAAATACATTGTGAATCGGCTTACGGAGCTGCCGAGGCCATAAACAATTGCTTGGCGGCACTAAAGCGAATTGATTTTATAAACTAGCTCACGGCTCGCTCGCTTGTAAAATCAAATATATTTATGTAACAGCGTTTTCCTAAGCTCTCTTTTCTATGTGAATCTTGAGCTTTTAAACATCGCCAATCGATACGTCAACAAACTCACTTCAGCTGCAGCTGCAGCTGCAGCATCCAGAGTAATTGGAAACTCCTTTTGGAATTGACACATCTAATGCCGAGGGCATTAAGTATGCATGTGTTACTTGGGCAACTGTCCCATTTACCCAAGGCTCATCAGTTTAGCAATATGCTCACTCGGCCAGGCAACCGAGCTGGGCAAATCAATTGGCAATGTCGTCGGTGCTGATCAATTAACTGCTAAATCAATTTACAATTTATGCATAAAGTTTATAATCAAATTGATTTAAGCGTCTTCGCATAGTCATGGCTTAAGCCAAAGACTAGTTAGAATGCTGCAATTACCCAGGCCAGCTAGAGAAGGAGCCCAAACGCCTGCCTGTCTGATGGCCTGCTTGACTGCCTGGCTGCCTTGCTGCCTGGCTGCCTTGCTGGTTGGCTAAATCCGTTAGGCCATAAAAGCTATAAATGCTCAATTACAGGAAGTAAATATGCACACTTGCTGCACAATCTTGCGTAGATGGTTTTGGTTGCTACAAAGTTGACTTTTAAAATTATCGCAGTTAGCCGAGCCGAGGACGAAGACAAGCCAAAGTTTAATAACTTGTCTGATGTCTAAGGCTTCAAGTCTCCCTCTCTGTGTGTGTGCGTGTGCGTGTGTGTGAGAGAAATTTAATTTCATTACATTCATGTGACATAAACCGTTGGCATCGTGTCTATGGGCCTGGCATTTTGATAGTCTATTACACATGGCCATGGCCATAACGCAAAACCTCAGCCCCAGACCGCAAAACAGCCGCCACAATCGCCGCAGTTGCCGCAGCTGCCTTCAGTCTGTGTGTGTCTGTGTGTGTGTGTGTGTGCATGTATTGCCGCCACATGCAAGCCGAAAAGGAGGACATACTACATATGGAGGCAGCGGAGCGAACCAGGGGCAGTGGCGCACTCGCTGGGGCTATTAGTGCGTTGTCTTGCCAAGTCTTGAGCTGTCTTGAGTTTTCGCATACAATGCCAAGTGCGCATATTTGCTTTAGCGCTGCAGCCGCATCTTCTCGAACCCCAAAGACAACGATGATAATTGCAAAAAGTACCGTTTGCCGTATGCGAAAGATTTTCCTGGTACCCATCTAAAGCCGCCTCTCTCTCTCTCTCTCTTTCTCTCTCTTTCGCTCTTTGCCCCATCTAATACTTTCCTTTCATGCGATCTGGCTTTCCCGCATGCCTCGCATTGCGTTTGCAAAATATTTTTTTGCGCCACTCGAACAATTTATGAGCGTTGAAAAGGCTTAGAAGCAGCTGAAGCAGATCGACCACAAAGGTGCGCACTGCAGGCAGAGAGGGGGGAGGGGAGGGAGCACTACCTGTTGATTATATTGATAATGTCGTATGATGGGCCAAGCATGCAGCAGCGACCGAGAGCCAACCCGAATCGAACCGAACCGGTTTCCCATTGTGCAGCATCTTCGCCAGAGCTGGCCTGGCCTCCAGACAGCCGCAGTCTCAAGTTCCACTCTCGGAATTACGCGAGTCATATTAACGTGTACCGTTGCTCTTGCTGTTGTCGCTGTTTGTACCTGTTGTCGTCTCTGGTGCTGCGTGCGACAACAAAACAAACTGCAACAACATCAACAGCAGCGCCCCGAATATGGTCAACGCTCTTTTAGCCATGTTTACACGTTAAGTGTGTTTGTATGTTAGCTGTGTTTTATTAATTTTTTTTTTTTTTTGTTATTGTTGCTGTTGTTGTTGTTGCTTGTTGCGCATTTCTTCCCAGGCTGTAGCTGGCCTCAGTGTTGTCATTGTTGCTGTTTGTTGTTGTTTTTTTTTTTTGCGGCTTTCATGCTAATCACATTTTGATTATAAGACAAGAATAAATAGAAGTCATATATGGAAAGCTAAAAATATACTCTTGCTCTGCACTGAATCTGAGTGGGCTAAGTGAAAATTGTGATAGATGCAAATTGAAATTAATATTGTTATTTAATAGGATGTGAAATATGAGAAATATTTCATATCTTCTTGTAGCATATTTATTAAAAATTTATATAATTTTATTTTAGTCCACAATATTTAATTGCTGTAACTGATTTAACTCGAATGGAACAAAGTATTGATGGCAATTAAAAAAAATTAATTTGAAATGATTTTACATATTTTAACCAATATTATTTATAGAGAGATTTTTTTTTTTTGGAAATTTAAAGGATGGGTATATAGGCATACCACTTGCTAGAAGGGGTATTCTTGTAATTTAGGAACTCTGAAAGTTTGTTTTGTTTATTGTTTCTATTTTATGCAGAAAGTCCGCGATTTAACGGCATTATTCAAAACTAATCATAATACAAAACAAATATTATGTGAAATTTCAATTCAATCTAAAAATCCAAAAATACTGAAAGCTAAATAAAAAAAAAATTAAATAAACATTTTAACTATTAAAAATTAAATTGTAATTTAAAATATGAAGTGAAAAATATAAAAATTCATATATTAAAAATTAAATTACAATTTAAAATATTAAATGCAAAATAAAAATTCGATTTTAATGCCCTAATCAAAACTTGAATCCAGGCTTAAAGAGTCAAGCTTGTGCTAAAGTACTTATCGTACTAATAGAGTAGTTATAAATGTTGCAAAATTCCCAGAGATTATTATTTTCATATCTGTCTCTATCTCTCTCTCTCTCAATCTCTCTCTCGCTCGTTAAGCAACTGCAAAACTTATCAGTTTATCGTAATACCCGACGCACAATCGAGAGCAGAGCAGCGTTGTGGCAAGAGCAACAGCAACAGCAACATCTGCATCTGATACGAGTTGTTGGCATTAACGGTTCACCAACGACAACAACAACAACAACAACAACAATAAACTAGCAAAAAAGTATCTGATATCTTTGGGAGCTGCGTGAAAGCATATTTATGTATAGATTTTGAAAGGCCTGAGCGCAAATACGAAAATCGCAACATAAATGACACTGAGAGAAAATTGGAGAATGTTGCAGGCTGTTGATGCTGCTGCCGCTGCTGGCAACTGTTGCTCACCCCCGTCGCAATGTTGCACAATTCAGAAATGTGACTGAGAGTGCGTGTCGCAACGTTCCATTAGAAATTTCCATTAAATGTATCTAGATGTACGCACACTGATACATGTGTGTGTGTGTGTGTGTGTGTGTGTGAGTGTGTGTGTGTGTGTGTGTGTGTGTAGAGCAACTCATATATGCGGCAATTTTTATATTCATCATTAATTAAGCGCTAAACAGCCGCCCGCTGCGCGCATTTATGCCTCGAGCGGATTTCACTGCGAGTGCCGAGAAGCAGCATGACATCATTTCGAGAAATTGGAAAGGGAAGCCATCTAGTCATGGGCCATGCGTCCGTCGCCTATGAGAGTGGCTCTGAGTGTGTGTGTTCATATATTAAAAACTGCATGGAATTGATTTGAAAATAGCTACGGCTAACGGCAGGCGGTAGGCGGCAAAAGTAAGAGAAATATATATGTATGAAAATATTCTGTTAATGCCGATGATGATGAGGCTGAGGCTTAGGCAGCGGCAGATGATGATGGCCCGGAATGGAGCCCCTGCCGTCTCGGCTGTGTGTTAATTAAAAGCCACTGGACGTTGGAGTTGGAGTGCAACAACCTTGGCATTTCCTGGGTACTTAGTCAGCCTCTTGATTAGTATATATAAATATATATGCATTTGACAGCGAGTACATCCAGTACTTATATATATATATATCTATTTATATATATATATATATATATGCTTATAGTTGAGTATTTATATGATGCGTAGGCTGCTGCACGCGTCGATATGCGTAGATGCGAGTCGTTCCACTCCCAGTTTCAATTCTAAATCCCCAATCTCCAGTAGCTGGCTGCCTGCCCGACTGGCTGCCCGCCTGCCTGGCCGCCTGCTTGGGCATTAATGGCCGCTGACTAATGATGAAATGCGCGGCATTTGCTCTGGACTGGGTCTGAGACTGTGAGGCTGGACTTTGCCGTCATTTCATTTATGTAGAAAAGGATTAAGGCCATAAACCAAACGGTTGACGTTGGAGCTTAGCATGAAAAATGATTGTCGCTCGACAGTCGGCAGCAGTCGGCAGCAGTCAGCAAGCGGCAGTTGGAGTTTTAGGTAGGTGTTAAAGTGGCCGTGGCTTCTGTGGCTCTACGCGCATTTAAAAAATGTGACAGACCCGCTACCCCGAGTTCCCCTGCCACTACTCCTCGACCCTCTCTAACCGCAACCACTGCACAGTGGTCGGTACCCGGACGCTGGCTCATAAACTGCGACTCGAGACAAGTGCAGTTTGCTTGGCATTAAGTTTGTTTAGAGTTTTTCCACATCGAAGGGTGCGGCGTTTTTTCTTCTCCAAAGCTCCTCAGCTATGTGCATTTAATGGCATACGGCTGGCACCTTCCACAGACTTGATTAAGGCCAAACGCGCTTGAGGTCATTAGCAGAAGTGGCTTAAAACGCAGCGCAGATTATTTGTGCCGCAGCTCAGCAGAAATGACGCATTTCTCAGGGAATATGATAAGCTGCAATAAGCAAATAAAAAGCCCACATAAATCATCTTAAGAATTTAAGAAGAAGACATATATATGTTTCGAATTAATTTTATAGATGAAGCCGATTAGTTTTAATTATAAGAAGACATTTGGGTGCGAATAATTGACTATGCAAATATTTTAAAATATTTTTCAAAAGCCTTTAAAAAACCCTGCCAATGGGAGAGGCAGAGAATCTGAGTTTATTATTATTAAAAATATTTTAAAATACTTTTCATTATGCTTTATTTATTTGTTATTATTTAATAAATTTTTAAATATTTTTGATTAGAATTCATGCAGATCTTGATCCCCCGTCCAGCTCTCGTTCTTTAGCTGAAATTTCTGTATTTCTCCCTGGGTGCGGATGGGAAAGCAGATAATCTGACTTTATTAGTATTAAAATTAATTTAAAATACTTTTATTAGGCTTCAAGGAACTCTCAATCCATTTTAAAATACTTTTGATTAGGCTTCAAGCAGATCTCGATCTCTTATTCAGTACCTTTCCTCTTCCCAGAAAACGAGTTGTTTAACCTTTACTTATTCAACAATTCACATTTCCATTAATATAATAATATTTCATTTTCCATGCAATTTTCGCTAATCTTTCAATCAGGCTGGTTGCGCTTCAAAGAGCTCAAAGCTCGAAATTCTATTAAGTTCACTTTTGGCTCCTTTTATATTTATTTGTGGACATTGCATACGATTTGTAAAGCCTGAAATCATTCCTACAACTTCTTGTGCTAATACATTTGGCCGTTTGCCGTGCAAATTGTACAACTTAACAAAGTTTTCTGCTTGGGGCACTTAAAGGCCGACCCGGGTTCGAGGCTGGACCAACAAAGCTTGACCGCAAAGCGCGCCAGCACAATGGCACCCAAAGGCGCACTTATATTGCTTCATGTTCACAAATCAAACTTTTCGGCCAGGCGGCAGCCAGCAGAGAAAATATGCTGGGTATATCTAATATTTGGTACTTGCTGTTTGTATTTTTATTAAAAAACCGTAACTAATGATGCCTAAATTCGCAATAAAAATGACGCCGCCGTAGAATCAAAATAAGAAAGCAGCAAAAAAACGAGCACAATATGGTCCATTAGTGTGCTTTTTGTTGTGCTATTAGAAGAGGACGGGCGAGGTGCTCGGCGCGTGGCTCCCGCGACCACAACCGAACGACCTCAATTTGAAACAATTTTAATAAAACGCAAAGAAGAGCCAAGAGCTTATATAGCCGAAGATCTCATACTCTCTTGATGAAATGTCATACTTGAATCGAAAATAAGATATATCTAGCCTGGGAACTGGAAAATACCCCCATCGAGTTGGTGATATTATGAAAATATGTTTCTGTTGTTTTATTTATCTTTAAGTTGACTAAATAAAATAAAATAAAATATACTTCTCTGAATATATAAAATTATGGAACAAGAAACTCACGATCAAATGTGAATAATCTATTTAGTCAAGCTATACTCTGCCTCGGAACTATCTCAGCGTGGCTAGGCTGAGCTTTTGATGCATACTCAAAGCTGGGCGCAGCTTGTGGTCAAAGGCACAATAGACCCAGGTGGTGGACACCACTTGACCAATTAACAAAGAAAGTCTTCCCCTTCTTCAGCTGCCTTTGCTATATTGTGTGATGAAATGAATACGCCCGCTGCAGGGTATTCGCGAGCTAGAAAGCGTTGCGGTAGCTTATTGTGACAAATTTAAAGTAATTTTATTTTTATTTGGCCAACAACGGCCACAACTTTATATTGCTCTAGCACTTGGGCTACCAAACACGAGCAGAAAAACCGAACAGCAGAGCCAGCTGGGGAAATGAGTGATAGAGATAGCAAGAGTCGCAGCAAGACGGAGACAGCAACAGTGTGTGAGAGAGAGGGAGCGAGCAGATTTTTAAAAAATCCTGTCAAAGTCAAAGCAGCTTTGTCATTTGTTTTTCTTTTGCTCTTCATTTTTGTTTCTTTTTTTTTTTGTGAAAAAGTTTGTTTCCGTCTCATTAAAGGCAAAAAGTTAGCTGACTGACGAATTCCCAGCGCATTTATTTACACCTTTTTTGACGGGCTGTGTGGGAGGGGGTGTTGGGCTTGACGAGGCACATGCTAAGCCACAGCGCCGCCCACAAAACTCAATTTGCAAGCCCTTTTGTTTTGCATGTGCTAAAGGTAAAAAGCCGCAGCTTGCAGGGCAACCCAATCGAAATCCCGAACCTTGAATGCCAAAGCCAAAGCCACATGGCTCTAGGCGCGTCAAAACCAAACGGAAAATACACCAATCAGTGTAAAAAAACAACATATACAGACGCACACAGAGAGAGATAGAGATTGAGAGGGAGAGAGCGAGTGTGTGAGCGGAACAGCTGCATAAAGGGCAAAGCCAAAGAAATAATCAGTAAAGTAAAATCTGTGGCGCACCCACACACATAAACAATAAAATGTCTGGCTATATACAATATATATCTCTGCTTCGATGGACTACGAATATTATTGTTTTCAGTGTAGCCGCCGCCCCGCACCCAATGCGAAAAGGTGCAGTGGGTGAACGATTGTGCTGAGCTTGGTAGCTCCTTGAAAACCTATTGAAGCTATAAATCCTTTGTGTTTTCAATTTTTATTTTATTGCTCTCCACAGGCACGTGTGCAGCAGGTGTGGGCGGTGTGTGTGTGGGAGTGTGAATGGGCGCCATTTCAGCGGCGTGACTCAGCTGGAAATAACAGCCAAAAAGCAAACCAACCGACCAACCGACCAACCGACCAACCAACCAACCAACTCAACTCGCCCAAACAGCCAAACTCATTGGACGTTTCAACTGGGCCACATTGGACATCCGATTGCACAAAAGTAAAATTTAAAAAGATACAAAACCCAAAACACTTGAGTGCCGCGTTACGTTTCGTTTCGATTCGTTTCGGGCTGTATTGGATGGGCCTGCAACTCCCCTCGCATTGGGGTTTGTTTTCGCTTGTTATTTTTTTGCTGCTGCTCTTGTTTTTGGGGGTGCGCGCGCCATGTGCGCTACAATTTAAGGCAATTGAGTTAATCTAGCAATGAGTTGTTTGGCAGGTAAAGCAATTGTTTTGGCTACGTGCGAGAGTGCGAGGGGATTGCCGGCTGCCGACGGGGGTTGCCACTCACTCACTCACTCAGCTCGGCCAACTCTCAAGAGTGCGAATTATGCAGATGGCCGCGTCAGATGGGGCTCTTTCAGCAAAGAATACAATTATGTTTATCACATGCGGTGTCTAGCTCACAGATCAAATAACAAATTGATAATAAAAAACTCTGCAGCTTAACTGTATCAGATTGGAGTGCTTTGAGGGTGAGGATTCCAATATCCTTTCAACTGCTCAGCCACAGATTAAACATTTACTATTAATAATCCTGCTCATGCACTAAGGTGGGCTCGTTTATAGAGCATTCCGAAATCGTTCCGAAATTGCCTTCAAAAAGCTTTCAAACGCAGCCATTTTTCGTTGTTTTCATTGTTGTTGCTGTTGCTGATTGTTGCAACTTTTTGCCAGCTGCGTGTGTGTGTGTGTGTGTGTGTGTTGTTCTCTTTTTCATTTGTTGCTTTTGCAGTTTAAACGTAAAAATAAATGACTTCTTAGCCTTTTCGAAAGTTTATTTTAACCTCAATGAGAGACCCGGGCTGGAAATAAAAAGCGATTGGGCAAGGGCAGGAGGGACCCACCAGAGCCCAAAGTGCACGAGAAATAATCGAATTTGAGTGAATTAAGATTGGGGAATTGATGCGAACAATAGACTAAATGGAATGGGACTACGTGTGGCTGTGTGTGTGCGTATATGGCTGGAAAATTATCCTTAGAGCAAACAGAGAGTTAACAAATATGGCATGTGTGTGTCTCTCTCTCTCTATGTGTGTGTGTCTGCAGCTGCTGTTTTCTTCTTTTTTATTTGTTTACCGATAACACTTGGCACTAAAAGGGCGACTGCCTGCTAGGGCTGTCCTGGCAGTAATCAGGCGCTCTACAAATAGCAACAAGCCACTCATTCAGCAGCCCGCCTCTCCCTATCCCTCTCTCTCTCTCTCTCTCTCTCTCTCTCTCCGTATGTATCTTACTCTGTCTGTTTGTGTTTGTATTTTCATCAAATAAAATTGACACACACAAGTGTTAGCCGCTTTAGCTGACAGCTTTTGAGTAGCGAACGCGAAGGACCTTCAAGGATTTGAGCTGACTTTAAGCGCTTGGTTAATTTTGCTTGCTCTCGAGCTTTTGATTTGACAGTTTAGTTAAATTAAATTGAGGACGAGCTAAACAAACCGCCCCACACAAGCAGTCGACAAGCGCAAATTGCCTTTTACCTACATCAAAAACGTCTTATATAGCCATCTAGTTATATCCCAAATCGCCGCCCACACAAACACTAAGGCACTGAGACACTCAGACATACCCACCCACCTACCCGTTCACCCAATCACCCATTCACAATCACACACAACCCTGTTAAAGTTCAAAAGCGTTTGGGGCGACAGCAGAAACGGGCGGACGGGCGGTCGGGCGGGCAGGCGTCAATTGGAGTTTTAACATACAAATGTAATTAAAACGTTTTACGCAGACGCCGCAGGGAACAACAACAGCATAAAAGCGAAAGTATGTGTGTGTAAAACGGAATTGTCCAACAAAAAATATATATCGTCTATATATATATATATATATATGTGTGTGTGTATATATACGTATATTTGTATTTGTCTGTAGAGGGGAAGTCCTGTGTAGAAAGAAGAGCACAACAAGGCAGTCTCCAAATTGTTGCCGGCGGATGCAATAAGTTGCGATAAGGTGTTCATTCCCTGGGGCATATTTTGAGAGGGGGCTTGGGGTCGAACCTTTTGCTGAAAACAGTACAAAATCAGGGAGCGCAATGCAAACGTGCTGCGAGCCAGCGCCCGGGGCAGTGAGTGTGCGTGTGTGTGTGTCAAGGCGAAACAATGCCAAATGTCGCTGTTAACCTTTTTTGCACCAAGTTCAAAAACATCTTCGCCACCCCCGGCCAGCCCCACATTGCCACTACCGCTCGCCCGCCCCGCCCGACACACTGCTATGACGCAAACAATGATATTTACATTTTTTATCTGCCTACGTAAAGTATTTTTTGTGCTTCTTTTCATTTTACGGGCAGCAGCCTGCGTAAATTTGCCTTGAAATTGGAGCGCACCGAGCGAAGCAGGACTAGTCGGAAGCAACAAGGGGGGGTGGCGTGGGGGCGTTGCACGTTTGGGCATTTATAAAAATGAAATAAAAAGGGCCAGCTCATATCAAAGCGATCATGGATTTATAGCCTTAATAATAGAAAGGGGATGCTGGACGGGGCGGCGTCAAGGAAATGCCACGGGATGCGGAAATTGGCAAAAAAAAGCAAAAAAAAAAAAAAAAAGAAATAGAAACGAAAATGAAACGAGTTTCTCTTGCTCGCCCAAAAGCCCAAAGCCAGACAAGTAATTAGGCAAAGGATTTGTGTCTTGCTTTGAAATAAAATTTTTTACGTTTCGGCTCGCAAAAGTATGCTATAAAAAGGACGTGAGCATGTTCGCAATGGTGTGCGTATGCGTGCGTGAGCGCTGGCACCAGGCGACAAATATTTCATTATTGAGATTTATTATGCGTGCATAGGAAAATTATTTCACAAATCTAAAAGCAAATAATGGCAGAATTTATATATAGAAAAGAGATAAATTATTATGAAGAGCTGCTTAAAAATCACACTGTAGGGAAATGGGAATGGGAATGAGAATTACGTGGAAATACGAATAAATAATACACTAATTTATATATATGTAAAGTAAATATAAATGAGAATGAAATTGAGTGGAAATAAGTTAACCATAAAAGTAAATAATACAACAAAATATATATAAAGTAAATATAAATGGGAATGAGTATTGAGTAGAAATACATTTGACATAAAAACATATTTATATTATGAATATATTTTTAAAAAAATATATATATACATTTTTTGTATATAGCTGAACGACGCTTTGGATATGTAGAATTTACATTCATAATATATAATATATATATACAATGTTAATCCTCTTTTGCTTCATATTAATTTTGTCGCCTGTATGTCCTCATGTCCTTAGTATGCATTTTCTTACACACGATTGCTGTTGCCCTTGTTAGGGCTCCACTTTGACAGTTTCTCAACAAAAGCCAAAAAGCAGCAGCTGCTAAGCGACCAATATATGTATATATATATATATATATATATATATAAATATATATATATAAATACATAAATATATACAAATATTATAACTCATATATATATTTCATACATGTGGCGAAAATCTAATGATTCAACCCAACGCCAACGGAAGGCAACCTCGCACAGCTCATTAAAATAATTTTGCACACAAACATTAATGACAAACACTTTTAAAATACAGACGTTGATGTTGCGTCTGTGCACTGCTGCAGCTGACATTGAGTGGTTGAGTGGTGTCTTAGCTGGGCGCGGGTGGGGAGGGTGGCTCAGATAACGTTGCGGCAGAAGTGTCAAAAACGCTTAATAAACGTCAATGTCAGCATTGCCAAACAGAAAATTTAACAAAACACTTTCCGGCGTGGTTTGTCAATCTCCCGCTCTCTCAGCAGTACGGGACGACGGGATGACGGGATTGTCAGCTGTTTTGCCTGGGCAAAAACAAAAAGAAATCGGGCTGAGTTGAAAAAATCTCAACGCAATTGAATTGCGCACTCAGTCAAACAGTCGGTCCCGTCTCTCTGTCTGTCAGTGAGTAACCCAAGCCAGCCGACCCAATCGCAATCCCAATCCCAATTCCAAAGCCAAAGCCAAAGCCAAATTCCGTATTCCAAGCTTCAGTTTCTGCACACTTTCATTTCATTCGGGGCGCCGTTCATTCACTTGACAAATGGAGTGTCATAAATGCAGCCCTTAAGGGCGCGCAGCCCTCGGCCAGCGGCCCAACCGCTCACTTTGCCTATCGCATTTTGCCTTTATGCTAAACGACACGTAGCACACACACAGAGAGTGAGACAGAGGGAGAGAGTGAGAGAGAGTCATCCACTCATCTGAGGCTGAGTTCGACTGTCGCTAAAAATGCACAAGGGGATTTTAAATTTATTTGAATTTGCTTTTAGTTTCGAATCGCTCTGTCTCTGTTCCCGCACATGTGCCTCCCTCTGTCTCTCTCTCTGTCTCTCTGTGTGTCACATTCAACAGATTTCGATGGCAGCCGTTACACAGCGTATTTAAAAAGTGGTCTCAATACACACACACACACACACACACACACTGGCATAGTGTAAGCGACACCCACAGCACAGGCAACGTCAACGTCAGAAATCAGAAATCAGCATCAGCCAGCGCGCACCCAAAACTGACAGCCATCAGCTTAACAATATGACAAATACAATTTTTCGTCTTTTTATTATATCATCATAGTAGCTGCTGCTGCTGCTGCTGCTTCTCTCTTTATTTTCTGCCACTATAAAAACGCATTATATTATAATGCGCTGGGCTGGGAGGCCCCAGTGGGTGGGCGTGGCCGCTAACAGCGCTTGGGCGGCAACCGCTGGACAATTGAAAGTGATATAAAATAGTCGCACACTTTTTGTCACCATATCATATACTATATATATATATATATATATATATAACTGTATATATATTTCGTTTTTTCCTTGGGTATTTGTCAGCAGCGCAGGGGTTGGGCTTGCTCTGTAAGTGGAGCGGGTGCTGTGATGCCTCAACGCTCCAGAGTTAATTTTGAGTGACGTGCAAAGTTTGTTAATTGAATTTGCTTGCCTTTTGATATGTCTATGTGTGTGTGTGTGTCAGTTTTGATGTCGCACGAGTTACAGTGGAAACCAGCTAAGTGGGTTGCTTACATGACATTAATTGAGTGAACGACCAACCGAGCCAAAGAGAGCAAACGAAATTGCTCAAAGGGTTGACTCGGGAGTCAGGCAAAAAAAAAAAACAAAAATGTTTAATGCAAATGGGGCAGCCCTTGGCTTACCCAGGGGTAAACAGCTGAGATTGCGGTCTAAGCACCACTGGGAATACACTGCACAAAATTACAGTGCTTAGAATTAGATTAGAGCTGGCCTAATGTATGCTATTCGGCAATTAATTTGGAGTAAAGATAACTGGATGAAGAGCGTGCCTGTCGAGCAGTTACTACTGTCAATTTCCATTAATCCGGAAGCCACATTTTTTGCTATGGCCAACTACTTTGATTGTTTGCGCTGCACTGCACATTCTCCACAATAAAACAAAGCGAGTGTAATTGCATATAAATTTATGCATGCATATTGGCACGGCATGTCAAATATGCAGATGAGCACATGTGTTTCTATACCCTGTACTGATTGATAAAGGGTGGGGAGTGCGCGCTTAATAGAAGAAGAAGAAGTAGAGCAGACTTGACTGATTGAATATCCCATGAATGTTCGCATATTCGTATACTCCATTCATATACTCCAACAGTTAGAGTACAGGTATTAGCTAGTCGTGCACTGCCTCAATCAGCTCTGTTACTTGTTAATCATTTTAATGGCCCACTCAGTTTTTGCGAGTGACTTGTTAAAAGCTTAATGCACCACAAAGAGATAAATACAAACACATTTAGCTTTATTTATTGAACATGATATATATATATGCCATGCCGTATTATATTACGTGCGCTTTAAATGGTGAATTGCAGCTCTCGAGTGCTTCTAATAATGCTGTGAATTGATCCCGAAATGCAATTCAGTGTTTGCTGGCTGTGCATACAACCAGGTAATGGCTGCTGCACAGGTTGGCAAATATAATCATATAATACGATATATGGGCAGGCGGAGACTAAAGAGCATTGCACAATTTGTTGCTGTTTACTTTTATAAAATATTAACTGGCAATTTGCAGTGTCTGCATTCGCAAGATATTGCATAGGGGCGGCCAAACAGAAACTGAACCAAACTCCAAGATGAGTTGCCCAGGCAAATAGGCAGACAGCCAGACAGACAGGCGGACAGACGGACAGACGGACAGACGAGCAGGCGAGTCAACAAAGAGACTCGGCTCAAAAGTAACTCAAACGATTAAATTTGGCAGAACTGCAGGCAGCCCGACTGAGCCGAGTCGAGTCGGGTCGGGTTGGGTCGGAAAGGCACTTTAACTATATTAATTGATATAGTTGCTTGAAGCGATAATTTGCACAAGCTCAAGTCGAAAGCCTGCCAATTTCAATAGCATCATCACAGGCACTGCTCTTGGACGGGGGCGTTAGGGATGGGCTTGGGCTTGGGCTTGGATTCGGAGTTTGTGTTTAGGGGTTGAGCTCTGGTCTAAGGGGTGTCTGGCTTGATGGCTTTGCCCGCTGGCGCTCTCTCTATTGGCGCATGGGTCTGCCAGCCCGGCGTATACGTAATCAAATGTACATGAGGCATCAACTGTGGATGCTGACATCGTCGATTGCTAAGCCGAACGGCACACACAGCGCCTTTAACATAGATCAAATGCTGCACTGCCAGGCAGAGACAGTCAGAGCGACAGCGAGACACAGAGAATGACAGTCAGACAGCCCAGAGCGCAGGAAAACAATTTACAATCCCACCAAATGGCTGCGGAGGAGCTGCACAAGATTCTGGCATTGCGAAATGGTAATAGATGGCAGCCAGAGGGTCGGTTCGTAAGTGGCCAAAAGGGTTTTCTAATCAAGCAAAGCCGAATGCAGCCCAGCATACGAATTGCCTGCAATTAAAGCTCATGGAATTGCCAATGAAATGAGTTATTGAAGACGCATTGAAACATTGAAAACATTTCGGAATAATGAAGAAGCTTCTATGTATATATATATATATATATATATATATATATATATATATATATATATATATATATGCTTTCCACACATCAACTTTCTCCAGAGCAGAAAAAACTTTTGAAAATAATTTAAAAATATCTGCCAATTCTGCTGCCATTGGCTGGGCGAGAAAAGTATTCTCTGGAAATGCTCTTTTAAGCTAGTTAGTCTTGTGGCTGTTCGTTGCCATCTAATGGTATTTTTTTTTTCTTTTTTTTTTTTTTTTGCATGCCTACGCTCACCTGCGCCTTTCCGAGAACTTTTCGCTCTGGCCGCAAACCCCTTGAGCCCCGCCAGATATAAATCAAAGCTGTCGGAGCGCATTTTGAGAACCTTTCTCAAAACTTCAGCTGCTGCACTTGAGCGGGGCACACACATGACAATAACTCGCCGACCCACCCACCGCACTGCATATATATATATATATATATATATATATATAGGCAAATATATATTATATACCCATATATGTGGATAGACAGATAGCTAGCATTTTGATATTTGTGTGCTGTGTGCTGTGTGCAACCAACCCTTTTGCTGTATGCATTTGTTTATAAAGCAAAATCTGAGCATGTAAAGATGCTCTATGTGTGTGTATGTGTGTGTGTGTGTGTGTGTATGGACATGTTTGGCTAGGGGCAGACAAAGAGTTAAGGGGTTATATTGTGGGGGTAATAAGTTTAATGTGTGCTACAAGCAAATTTTAAGACTCTCCCGCTCAGTCTTTCAATCTCGTTCTCGCTCTATCTCTCTTTCTGTCTATCGCTGAGCTTTTCGCTGCTAGCCAGCTGTCAGTTGTTGTTGATGGTTGACTGCCTGCCAGCCTGCCTGCTGCCTGCCTGCTGCCTGCCAGCTTACATTAGCAGCATCTCAGTCATGGGCTGGGCTTGGGTCTAGTCCCCTGCACTCTCGATATATAGCGAGTACTTCAAGTGTATACTGAACACTGAACTGTCCCAGCTGACGTTGAATTATCATAAATTGCTAAAGTTTGTTTTTGGCGTAACAAAACTTGGAATGCCACTTGCCGCTGCCCCTGCTGCTGCTGCTGCTGTTGCTGCTGCTACTGCTGCTGATGATGGGCGGCTTGTTTGTTGTGTGTGTCTGTGTCAAAAGTTTTCATCAAGCGAAAATCAGCACAATTAGGCGCATGTTATGATGCCGAAAGGGTTCAAGGCTATGGAATGGGTATGGGCATCGACATGGGCCTGGCATACAGCCCCTGCTGCTCTTGAGTGCAGTGACAGGCTTTGCATAAGTTTGTTTGGCTTTGCTCGCAACGTCAATGTTGCATAATCCTATTAAATTCCCGCTGCGGCTTGCTGGTTCGAGCAGCAGCGTAAAGGTGCTTAATTTGCCGTTGCTTTTATTGATTTCCCCTCCACCCACACCCCCACCCATGGCCGCCCAGTCGCAGTGGATATTCTACACTCTTTTTTAACGTCCCGCGCGCTCTCACACATATTAGGGGGCGTCAGCTAAAAGGCATTAAAGTCTTGACAAGGCTATTAAATGCTTAAGAGGCAGCGACGTTAATGACAACATCGAGCACTGAAAGGGCAAACGAGGGCAAGGAAAACGGCGACGTCATCGTTGCTCAAGCAGAAGCCTGGCCTGCCAAAGAGCGCACAAGGATTACAATTTACGAGTCCTGCCAGCCATGAAGGTGTGATAAAATTTCAGCAATTAAAAAAACGTGTGCGTTGACAACGGCAACGACGACCACGAGCAGGACGAAGTCCCAACAGAAACCAGCCAAACTCCTACCCAGAAGTTCCCACTTTGCACGCACTACGCTCCTCTGGCATGCAACTTAAAGTGAATGAAAAGGTCTTCGACATAATTGACCGAAGCTGAAATACTCTAACTATTTCTCTCAGTCGTCTGAGCCAACTATTCTATTATATTAACTAAAGGTTTTTCCTTTCTCAACTCTGTTCCAAATGACATGACTTGGCTCAGTATACCCTGAGTTGGGTAGTGTTCTAAAGACGCAATTGGCGGCGTTTGAGCTGCACGCATAAAAAGTTGTGAGCAGTTAAAACGTCGTTGGCATTTGAAACATTTCTGAAACACAAGAGAGCAACAGCAGCGCAGCAGCGCAGCAGCAGCTGAGAATATTGCAAATTTATGCGCCTTCCTTTTGCATAATTACCGCACAACGCGTCACCCGCAGGCAGCGCCACTCCAGTTCAGTTCTCAGCCCCTGCCACGCCCACGCACACGCTGATTTTGATAACGTCGCTTGGGTGCTTGCAACATTGCAGCGCGTATTTTTAATTTCCGTCGCCGCTCGCAATGCTCGCAATTCTCTCGGCATACGCGACGTATACGCGACTTTTGGCTGCTGTTGCGATAAGCGAGAAACATGTCAAGGTGTGCGAATGAGTGTGCGTGTGTGTGTGTGTGTGTGTAGAGGTAGATAATGTAAAATTAAAAGGGAAACTGTGCAAAACAGCAAAGGGAAAGGGGCACGGGGAACGGCATTGGGAACGGGAACGGGAACGGAACTGCGCGTTACAGATCTTGAATTATGCGTTTGCAGATTGCAAAACAGTCAGCCAGACAGACAGTTCGAAATGTTCTATCTCTTGCATAGATACGAAATGTATATACTATATAAATTTAGCAGAATTTATGTTAAATGTTTTGTGCAAACTTTTAATTAGCCAGCTAAATGGCAAATGGCGCAGCATGTGATATGATTAATGAAATGCTGGCATGTAATTGTGGGCAACACGCAACAGGACGATGTGGCCGGGAGAGTGGGGTATCGGGCGATGGAGGGTGGGGGAGGAGGCGTAGGATCTGGTTGTGGAACGAGGAAATAAATTGGGGCAAATTAATTGCATCTGCCTCAGGTGTGTGAAAATTTCAGTTGTAATTAGATGATGGAAGCGCTGAGAGCTGTGAGCGCAGAAAAGTTTCACTCCATAATGTTGGGCAATGTATCAGTGTAAGAGTAGGAGGAGAAGCCTGAGAAACTGAACATCGTTTCGTATGAATCGTGTGCCTCATTGGGATGAAGGATGATAAAACATTCACCAATACCAAGCAAATCCATATGGGTGTGTGAGAACATAAATTGACCAGCAGCTGCGATAAGATTATATAATGTTCGAGCACGCGAGCGATTATTAATTGTAAACATTAGCTGGAGGTAGCCAATCGCTCATAAATAAATGGCGTTTAAAATGAAGTAAGCGCTTTTTCTCTTCTTCTGCAACAACACATCATGGACGTTGCTTACTCTAATACGCTCAAGCTGTGTAAACACTGTTTGTCTCTCTCTCTCTCTCTCTCTCTCTCTCACATATACAATTTCATTGTGTATGCTTACAAATGCGTGAGCTGAAGTCTTATATTATTGTTCAGTCTTATACAAGCGTGTATGAACAGCTTGCTAAGAGCGAAGAGCCAATACTATTTGTCTCGCTCGCACACATACTTTACATTGATCAAACGCCAATGAGAAGACACTGGCTAGTAACTGTGCATCCTTTTAAGTTGAAAGAAAGAGAAGAGAAGAAGAGAAGCTGAAAGAGTGGTCTGATTTTTCTGTTACATGATAGTTTAGTGTAAGCTATAAATATATTTAAATATTGCATTCCAACTAATCAATTATTCACTTTTCGAGCCAGAACTAGCACACGCCTTCAAGCCTTTCACATGATAATTTCATTTGAGCATCAACTCGAATAACACAGCCTAAATGTATTGCCAAATATGTTATAAAAGCCACACACACACATATACAACAACATTCAAAGAATATCGAAATGCAATATGAGCAGCACTCACTCTGCATAGATATATATAGAAGCATATTTGGTTCGCATATGTGGCTGTAACTGCATTAAGAGCTGAACCACTTTGATATCAGTCAAACAAATGACAAACGACAACAAATAATTAAATCAATAAAAATTTGAAATATCTACATAGAAAACTACTCAAAAATTCCATCAGCTTCAATTACCCGTGCTCTGCTGGCAGCAGAGTGAAGTGAAGTGAAGTGGGTATGGGCAATGGAGGCACTTTTGACTTTTGCAACATCATCAAAAAATTGTTGCCATACCAAAAACAACACAAGAGGTCCTGCCGCATGCTGGCAAGGATGTGCTATGAGCATAGCAAACACAACGCCCATTTGCAGTCAACTGCCAATATGCGAAGCAGCCGCCCAACAACAATCACAGAGCATGCCCCAACACCCCCTCCCCCATTCCTAAAAAAAAAACGACTCCCAAATATTTTCAACAGTGGCCTGTCAAAATACATGCATACAAATGTATTTGTGAGTGTGAGTGTGTATGCATAGGAATTTACATCGCACACACCCAACGCTCAGCTCAGACTCATCTGGCGTCTGTGTCGAGGCCTGGCCAACATGTGCCAAGGAATCGAACAAGTCAAAAGACCAAAAAAAAAAACCTCAGTCAAGAAAGGGGTTTCATCTCTATGAAGGTGGAGCGACTACTCAAATTTAACTTGGTAAAAGTCTGAAAACATTGAGAGCAGGCAAAATGAAGAGCAAACGGGAATGGGGGCGACAGAAAGTAAACATCAGTTGGGCTCCTCTGCCTTTTAAGCATTAATACAAATAAATTTCTAACAATTTATATGAAATAAGTAAAAGTCAGCTGAGGGCTTAGAATTAGGAGGAGCAAATGCTAAGGGAAATTTCTGTTTAATTGTATATATATATATATATATATATATATATATATATATATATATATATATATATATATATATATATATATATATATATATATATATATATATGATTGGTCTTGAAATTGAAATAAATTGGTTTAAATGATTTTCTTGAACTAAGGAATACTCCCTTTAAGCTCTGAATAAATGCAGGGTACAACAATAACAACAACAAAAAACAGGGAGCCTGAAAAACGCATCGCACAGATGCTGCGTGAAAGTTATGCACACAAGTTTTGGGAGCTTACAAAGTGCCTGTGGCTGTGTAAATATATATAAAAATATATATAACATATCATATTTTTATATATATATATATATATATATATATATATATATATATATATATATATATATATATGTATATATAAATTCTGTTAAATGACATGAATGTGTGTGCCCGGGAGCAGTTGGGCTTGAGCTTCAGCTTGCGCCTGCCGCACAAAAGTATGCTGCAAATTAAATATTTTCGTAAATTTTTCAATTAATAACCAAAATGGAAGAGCTCACACACAGTTTTCTTTGTGCTTGCAGGATCGACACGTCACACGCAACGGCGACGCGGAGCCCGTCGTGGATCCCTCCCAGGACTATATGCTGATGCTGGGCTACGAGAACGCCACCCACACCGTCCTGCGCTTTCGACGCAAGTTGGACACATGCGATGCCAGCCATGACATCGCCATAACGGTAAGCACCGTCGACGTTTAATAGATATATTGGCCAAAGTTTGTGCCAAGTGAAATTTATGCACTCACTTGTGCCTTGCTTAACTATTGACTCACTCTCTCGCATTCGCATAACGACTGCCTGGATGTGTGGGTGTGTGTCTGTGTTTGTGCGTCATTATTTATGTTAATAAAAAGTTTCTTAGGTCTTGAGTTTTGGACTGATGATATAAGCGCTGCCATCAAAATACTTAACTGATTCCCGGGGGGAGTAAACAGCGGCACGTACTTACTCCCAGCCTGCTGGCGGATATATGTATTTTGTTGCTGGGCCGGAGCATGGGACGACTAACATGAGTCGCACCAATATCCTCGAGCAAATATCAACACAACTTGGGCTGGCCCCAGCTGCCGAAAAGGACACGATTAAAGATATTCGCATGGAATATGCTGTTAGGCAGAAATATTTTATCTTAATATGTGATAAACTTAATTGACTTGTGAGGCGCCTGACATGACTTTACGATGCCCGACTCCCGACTCCGGTCTCCCGACTATTCAACGAGAATGTCCTGTAAAGTATTTCCATACCAGCTCGATTATTAGGTGGAATTCACAGTGTCATCCGATAAGCTGAGCGACCAGCTTCTGATATTGTCCTATCCGAGCATATCAGATGACATCATTTAAGTTTAAAGACTTATTAATCGTGGCCCAACGAACCAGTATCCAATCCAGTATCAGTTTCGTTCTAGTCAGTGTATCGACAGACGCCGTCAATTGGCCCGAGCGCGCAGCACTTCTGCTCGTGCGGCTGCCGGAGCGAAATGTCATAGTGATAAAAGTTTTATCACGTAAAACTTAAGCGTAAATCTTTAAGAAAACTTTCTGGTTAACTAAAACAAACACGCACAAATACAAATACCCAGCGCACACACAGACCTAGACAGGCAGACAGTCCTGGCGACAATCCCCATGCCTAGGACTACACAAGATATACATATATTAAGATATACGCGGATGTCCCGAAAATAGAAAGCAAAAAGAAGGAAAAAAATATTATGCATGCTCGCGTCTGTCTCTGTGTGTTTATGTGTGTGTGTGTGTGTGTGTATGTAGACACACATTTGGCTATTGCTGTAGCTAAACGGCTTTTCCGTCTTGTCTTTGGCTGACCATTTTATTTGTCTGGCGTATTAATTGGGTTTGTCGCGTCATCAACAGCCCTTGCCACAGCCCTTGGCGAAGGGTATTTGGGCTACGAAATCTCTCCTAAATCGCCAGACAAATTAGTTCGCAATGGGTTAGTGCTGCTTCTTTTCCCTTCTCTGCTTGCTGTTGCTGTTCTTTCGTTATTTTTGAAACACAATGCAAAGTTTTAATGAATTTTGTTGCTGGCTAGCTGGCTGACTGGCTAGCTGACTGGCCTTTCTGTTGGCTTAAGTTTGCACAAAGTTGCAAATTTGGTTGCCACTTTTGTTTCCCTCTGCATTTGCGCTTTATTTCAGTTTGCTTTGCTTCTGTTCGCTTACTTTCGCCTGCGCTTTATGCCACCCATCTTTGCGAATTTTCCAGTCAAGGTATTTTACATCTTTGTGCATTCGAGCATTTCATATTTTCGCAACACCCACTAAAACAGAAAGCAGCCAAAATGCAGTCAGCACGCACTGGCGCTACTCTGTTCTGTCCCTGGGTTTCCTTTCGTGCTTCTAAAGTGTGTATAGCGTGTTATGGGTAGGATTTCTTCCTCCAGCTTATAGCAACACACTCTGCACTTCAAACCCTGCAAACTCATTTCGCACTTTCCGTACAGAGTATAAGTAGTTAAGGAAGAAAAAAAAACATTGCAACTACCCAAACAGAGGGAAGCGCACAAGGACTGCAGGGGTCCCAGCCATTTGGCAAATTAAGCGCCATTTGTTGTGCGTGCAGCGAGTCCTGAAAGAGGACAGAGGGAGTCACCGAGGCAGAGGGGGTCGTTAAATTAATAATGTATTGTGTGCAGAGCGGTTTGCAGGTGGCGGTTCCACCAGCTGCAGGTGCACGCAGGCGGCCCACAGTTGACGAGCGACGGCTTTAGCGGAGGGGTCTTGAGGTCGGTCAAGAGGTGCATAATTTGCGCTGCACTTAAAAATTTATTAATTGTTTGGATTTTAACTGCGCTTAATGAGCGGCAATTGTGCAAATTAAATAAAAATGGAAGAAAGCCCCATTCGAATGGGGCCGCGGATGCAAATAAGTTGTATGGCAAGAAAAACAAACCAAATCAAACGTGAAATTTATTGAAACAACTTGAGACAATTCATGCCGAAAGCATATTAATTAGGTATTAATTGAGAATGCAAATAATAGTGTGGGACGATGCTCGATTAATTCTCATTCAGGTGTGAGTTACCATAGGAAAAAATTGAAATATTGCAGATAGTCGGATTGCTGCGCAATATGTTTCGTAAATTTGTTCCAGGTTTTTTTAGCAAACGCGTTTCCCAGCTTAGTCCATGTTCAGGCTCTTCGTTCCTTTCAATTTTTCAATCAAAGTTCCTGCTACTGCCACGAAAATAAAATGAAAATCATATTAATATGCTTATCATATTTTCCATGCCACTTCAAAGTGCACTGAAGCCAAGCATATGGTTTTAACCTAAGCCGCTCAAGTGGCATAATCAACCCCTAGCGGCCTGCGGTCCCGGGCAACCCCTTTGGGCTCGTTCACTTTTATATTAGATAACCAAATTAACCCAAAATAATGCAAAGCCAGAATAAACAATTTCTAAACAAACTGAAAAGCGAAAGAGAGAGAAAAAAAAGGAAAAGGCAAAGGCAAAAGAGGAAAAACTAAAAAACCGCCTGCACTTTCGACAACAAGGCCCTGGCAAGGCCTGGCTTGGCCACATTTCCAGCTGTTTAGGCGCATAATCAAATGCCCATTTAAATAACTGCCTGGAAGGAATAGAACAAATTACATGCTTCAAAGTTTCAAAGGTCATAAAAAATTGCGTTCCACTGGCTCAGTCAATCAGTGGATATGGCTTTCAAGTTGGCAATGTTCAATTAAGCGTGCACAGCGCTGCGTCAATAAATTTTATTTTCTTATTTCTCGTGAACTGCGGCGAACCCCTCGAAACTTTGCTCGCATTCGCCCCTAGCATATGTGACGCATAACCCAAAAGTTCAAAGTTTACTCGATAAATATATGGCGGACATATATATAAGTCGTTGTGTGTATGTGGTTATATAAATATACCGTTAGATGTGTATGCGTCTGTGTGTTTATTTTTATAATTAAATATATTAGGCGGGCAACCCTTTAAGCCAGCGTATAAATAAATAGACAGAAAAAAATGGCATCGCGTTTATTGCACACCGCAGAATATCAACCGCAAATCGTAAAAAATGTATACATATATATATATATATATATATATAGATAGATACACCTATATAGGCGAGCAATTTGTAACCGCCAGACGACGAGAAATATCAATCGATGTGGGTTCATTTGTGTGTAATGAACATTAATGAAGCGCAAAGAGCGTGACTAATAACAAAATTACCAATTGGCCGAAATGAATCGTGCGAGAGGGTGACTACAGTCGGCGACAGTTGGTCAACCCGTCAACCCTTGTCCCCTATTCGCCTGAACTGGCCAAAATGCCAAAACGTTGAAAAATGGAAAAGCGACCAGACAGCGGCAAAGACTGACGGACGGACGGACGGACAGAAAGACAAAATCGAAGTCGCATTATAATAAAAATGCGCATAAACCATAAATGCCATTAAGTGCGTCATTTCAATTTGATTCTTGCGTTCAGATTTGGTGGCCTTGTCGAAATGGCAACGCCCACTTGATGTGGCAAGGCGTGCGGTCCATTTGCTCAGTTTGCCAGACGCCATTTGACGGAAACACTTTACATAAGAATACCACGAACAGCGAAAAAAAAACTGGAGAAATAAAAGGAGTTCTGAACATTAAGAACGGCGAGGGTGAGAAATGGTAATGGGAATACCTTTTTGATTGCCTCTTCAGTTGGTGTTTTCGCCTTTTCTCTGAGCAGATTATTATGAATTCGCTTCCTTTTGAATATGTTAAAAAGTCATAAAAAAAAGTAATCTTTCCTCTCTGGCTCATATTGAAGTAATTGCATTTTAGAGCGAGGACAATGATAGTGAGTGGGACTAACTACTATATATTATATGCATTATATATTATATATTATATATTATATATTATATATTATATATTATATATTATATATTATATATTATATATTATATATTATATATTATATATTATATATTATATATTATATATTATATATTATATATTATATATTATATATTATATATTATATATTATATATTATATATTATATACATTATATATATTATTATTATTCCCTTAGAAATTTCCAATCTGAGTAATACCTTTCCCAGCAAAACAAAGCATTCTCCATTACCCCAGTAAATGTCCTGCAATTAATATTTGCCGATGAATCCGATTGCCTTCGTTTTAATTAAATCATTTCAATTTTAATTGCCTGGCATTAGGGTCTGTAAAGTCCTGCTTAGTCCTTGCATTGAGGCACTCATAAAACGCAAAAACGACAACTTGACGAGCTACATAAAATTGTCATTAAGCAGCGAGGATGATTTTCATCAATCTATCCATTCGGCTCTGCAAATCGAGCGCCATCAAAAACTTTTTTAATTGTCATTTCAATCAAACGGGGAAAATGTCGTTTTGCATTAAAATGAATGTTGAGCGCCACAACGCCGCAACGACGACGACAACAAAACTTTGATTTATGCAAATAATTAAGTAATTACAATTAATGCATTAATGCGGACAGTTCGTCCATGACTTTCATGTTATTATTAGCTTAGGCTAAACTCAAATTGAAATTGCAAAATTACAAAAACAGAGCAGAAGCAACAACAACTACAACAACTACAACAACAACAATAACAAGAAAGAAAAACTCATTTTAAATGCAAATTTTCTCTAAGCATGCCAAATTACGAAATTCACGTACAGCATTCCCAGCCCGTAAGTGACAATTAACACTAATTGTAATTAGAATAATTTCATATTGTGCGAAAACTTTTTTTTTGCCTCTTTTGTTATTCTTTCTTTTTTCCCATTTTGTTATTGCTATTGTAGAAATTGTTTAAACTAGCCACAATATTCCGCTGTCTGGCAATTTAAAATGCAAAAACTCGCCACAAAAAGAAAAACAAAACAAATTAAAATGCGCTGACCGAGAGTGCTTGACTATGGAATACCCTGCCTGGGTATGTGTGCTGTCAACTTACATGGATTCGCCTTGAACAGAATCCTGGTTGGGGTAGACCAGTTAAAGGACATTTTTAAAAACTATTCTTAAACATTTTTATGCACAGGGAGCAAGCTACATGCCTGCCGTGTTAACTTAAGTTGAAGACTTTGGCCATAACGCAAAAATATTGCTCCAAAATAGTTTATGGCTTATGACAGGCAGCTCTAGGTGCTCGGAGCATGTATGGGCCATGCAGCTCTGTAATGGAATTATGCAGTCTGCTTGCTACACATGCTGCTACAATTTTCGCTATGTGTTTATTATTTTAACACGAAACCTGCACTCCAAAGTGTTGGTGCTCGTACTGGTGCTGGTGGTGGCGGCGTCTCTTTGTGTGTGGTGCCTGGCTGCCTGCTTCACTTGTAAACAGTAATTTTGCCCATTAATGGGCCTTTGGGTCTGGGTCCGGGTCCGGGTCCGGGTCGGGGTCTGGGTTCCGGTGGCCGCCCGGACACCCATAATAACTTTCAACACACTCACATACGTGCACGCACACACACAAATACTTTGTGTAATTGTTATTGTAGTTGTAGTTGTAGTTGTAGTTGGCATTGCAAGCTGGCAAAACAAAAAGGCAACAAGTCAAGTCGACAGTAATTTTCAACACTTACAAGAGGGTCGCAGCCCCCTCGCCGTATGAGTGTCGCGAGTTCTCGAAAACATTTTCTGCTTCAATTTCGATAGGTGAAAATCTGCGAGTGAATTAGAGCTGGATTGGTTGGCCTTTGGCCGCTCAGAATCACAATTGAAGAAATCGAAACGAAATGGACTCGGGGAATGAAGACTAAACTCCTTATTACTTGATTTGACTTTGTGCAAAATGGTGCCATAAACATGAGCACAAGCACCCAAACACACACACACACACACACACAGAAGTCACACATATGTGTGCACTTTGTCACGACATAAGCTCGAAGCACAGCTGGGGCAAGGGGTTCAGGACAATGTATATTAAGGCGGAATTCGCGTTACAGCAAAACGCAAAAACCAAACCAAACCAAAGCACTGACTTTTATAATGAATTATTAGTGGGGAGCTGGCGCGATGGCGAGCGGAAGGAGGAACGAAGGCCAGCGGTTGCTTGTGTGGTATTTGCGGATCTTGTGGTCCCTGCTTGGCACTTAAAAATTTAATAGGGCTGTGACAAATAAAAAACGTAAACGACAAGCACAAAACTCGTCGAAGCGAGCATAAAAGTGCGCCAGAAAGTATGCAGCAAAATTTAATTTAAATTGATTTAAATTTTAAGCTTTTAAAATCCAAACTTTCTCGACGCAAGTGGCCGGTGCCGGTACCAAAAAAAAAACAAATTCTATTTATATATTTAACTGAAATTGGCATAAAATGCCGAAAGTGAAATACGCTTTCGGGCTTTTGAAAAGATAGAAATTCCTTATATATTTAGTTTTATTATTTATTTGATGAAATATTTATAGATTAGTGTTCTGCTACCTCGAGGCATCTAAACAGGAATTCATTTTAAATATTTTTTAAGGCTACGGAAGACACAACCACAGATAAAGCTTAAATATATATTTAATATATTTTAAGTCAAGGCATAGTACATAGGCCTTGAGGCTGATGGCATCTGAGTCTCTTGGCAGTTGTAGTGTGAAGCTTAGCAGATCTTTGGGCTGCTTTAGCTAGACTCTGAGCCAGGCTATTTGGGTGAGCGTAGTTTTTGGCTACCTCTTTGAATCACTCCCAAATTTTACGCACTTTAAGCTATTGCTCATGAGACGAGTAGTTCCAGTGCTCTTTCCCAGCTATTTCGCATGAAGAAGTTCTAATTTATATAGATAAAATTGATAATAATATTTTTTACTTAGTATGAATCCACCTCTTAAGCAGTGTGGGCTTTTATATTGGACCTTTTGACTATTTGTGTCTTCATATATATCATATATCATATAAATATTTTTTGTATATCATATATCATATATCGTATATATATATTTGTTATATCTATCATTCGAATAGTGTCTAGTAGTATCTACTCGACTAGTGTTTCTGGTGCAAAATAGTTCTACCGCAACTATTCAAATATATTTTAAGCATTACATAGCTGTTAAAAAAGTCTCAGTAACCAATGCAAGGGTATTGAAAAGAAAATGCTTTTAACTTTTTTGCTGGAAAAAATCACAAGAGCATAACGAAAATATTGCCGGAGCAACGCTGCGCTGCCAGCAACTGACATTTAGGCAGGCCGAAAGCCAAGTGGAGGTGTAGCCACAACAAAATTTTTGAGTGCGAGAAGCGAAAAGTGCTTTGAGTAAACCCTTTCAAGTCCTTGAGGCCCATTTAAACTGCAGTTGCTCTTGCTGTTGCTCTTACTGTTGCTCTTACTGTTGCTCCTGCTCTTGCTGAAGTGAATTTCGTTACCAAAAAACCTATTGCCAACTGCATATTTAAGGCTTAGTCTAAATGATGTCGGGCAAAGGACTAATGATTTGTTAGCAGCAATTCGATATTGCGATATTCCTTTTTCCAAATTCAAAGCAGCTGCCTGCGACCTGCCATGAATCTCGTATGAGTCAATCGATTCCCTTGACCCGCTTCCCATCAAATTCTCTTTAAATTTCTTTATTTCATGTGGGGCCCACTTGGAATGTGTTTGTGTGCTTTAGTTGGGCAAGAACCTTGTTGCCTAATTCATATTCATTTATTGTGCAGTGCAGTTCTGTCTTTCAACTGGGAACTAGACCATCTATCTATCCGCATTGCTCTGCCGGTCTCTTTGTGCCCCGCTCGCTGCTGACTGCAGAGCTCAAGCAAACTGGCATATCCGTTGCTTTATTACATTTCGTTTAGTTTTTGGCCAACTGACCACTTTTTTGCGGTTACTTTGTGTGTGTGTGTGTGTGTATGTGTGTCCATATCTGTAAGAGTCCAACCCCCCTATATACAACCCGATCCATATCAATGCCGTTGCCCTCTGTCCTCCGCCCTCCGCCCTCCACATGTGTCTTAGTTGCTTAGCCGCTCGGGTTTTGCGGTTTATTCGGTTACTGTTCAGCAAGATAAAAATAGCAACAACTGCGAAATGAATTTAATAAACGAGTTAGCTCGTCCCAGCGGGGGGGGGGCTGCACCATTTAACCATAAATAATAAAATAAAATAACTACAGGTTACCAACAATGCGCACACTTTAGTCTATTTTTTATTCCATAAACAAATTGGTTTTACAGCTCTGCTCGGTCGGATGAAACTGTAGCCGTATGATGTTTGTGGTTTTACTTTTATTTTTTATTATTATTTAATTCTTGTCGTGCAACACTGCAGGGAGCACCGGCCCCAGTTGCCACTAGTTAATTACTTTCGCTCGAAAGACATATCAGAGCTTAGAGCCTGATGTGCTGCCGTTTAAGTTCTTGGCCTGTTGCATTTGACAAGCTTGACTAGCTAATCCAGCTCGGGTCTTTATTTATGGCCTTGGCTGCACCAAAACACATAACAACAACAAATTCATCAGTGCGCAAACTAACTAAAAAATGGCCAAAAATATCAGCCATCTCCCAGTTGTCTGCTGCTGCAGCTCTTGACTCATGACTGGCTCTCACTGGTTGCTTTTGTTTGTCATTGCATTACTTTGGCTGTTAAATCCCGCACCGAGTTCTGTATTCCAGTTCTTATGCGTCGCCTGCCGCCGCCTCTCTACCAATATTTGTCGCTTTAGGGCATTAAAACAAACGTTTCTCGTTGCGTTTAGCTTTTGGTGTTGCCTGACTTTTTTCGTTTTTTTTTTCTGTTTTTGTTTTTGCTTTTGTGTTTTAGCTTTCCTGTGTTTTTGCCCAGCACACGTTTCACATGCACTTCAAGTGCCCACAACAGGAGCTGCAGTTACAGCAATGCACACACATACTCGCAGTGAGCAAACTCCGAGCGCGAAACGCGCAAATCACGGCCCGAAACTGAAGCGCAACAAGAGGAAATTGCTGAAGTCAAGACGAGCCGCAGAGCAAATGCTCTGCAAAACTGAAAACTACGAAAGGATTGCTCTCAGTCTGACTATGCTCTCAAGTGTTGACTATGATTCATATCCATATTCATTCCTGAAGTAGCTGTCACTTTATTAATAAATATTAAATATTAATAGGTCTTTAATTAAGTCATCCTTCCATCTATCACTACCTATAAACAGTGCTCCACTCCCTCTGCAATGAACATACGCATTGGGCATTACAATAATTATTAATAATTATTAATATTAATAAATGTTAATTAATGTAATTATTCATAAATATTAAATACTTAAAGACCTTTTGATTATCTTAGCCATCCATCCATCCATCTATCAATACACTTTGAGTTTATCAACACTGCTGCAGTTCATTGCTTCGCACATACGTTTCGATAAATTCATATTAGCCAACACTGGCAAGGACATTATAAGCTTTTATTTATGAATATTAAATATTTAAAAATCTTTCATTAAGTCATCCTTCCCTCTATCAATACCCTTCGAGTCTATCTGTTGCCTCAACCCTGCTGCACTTCATTTCTACAGCGCAAACGTTTCGATAAATTTGTATTAGCCAACACTGGCATAGGGCATTATAAGCTCTGACCATTTCGATTGCCTGTTACCGTGGAGCTCATGTGAATCTCTGCCAGTTTATACAAGTGGAGGCTGCTCGTAACTTGCAACTCACAACTCATGTGTAAAATGGGACAATGCAGGTTTTAGCTTTAATAAAGCGACTATGCGAGCCGCTGCCAGACCCACAGGCACACACCTACACCTACACACACACGCGCACAGCGCTCACAATACAATGATGGACATCGGAGCGAGTCCTGGTAGCCACCAGCGACCACGTTTTTGGCTCCGGACTACACATGCTCCAGCTCTCGCACCAGCTCAACTTCAGGCGCAGGATTTTGGCTGTTTTGGTTGTTAGGTTGCTTGGTTGCTGGGTTGTTTGGCTGTGTACTTGATTTTTGGGCAAAGCGGCAAATAACATTTTTGTTTGGCTTTGACGTTGTTGCAATTGCAACGGTTATTCCATTTGCTTGACAAATATACGCAGACGAGAACGAGCAAGAGAACGAGCTCGATGGTAATGGCCATGGCAATGGCTTGCTACGCAGCGTTTAGGCCCCGGCCTGTAGACCTGCACACCAACTGCGCAGTGTGTTCGGGAGTTCAAACTTTTAGCGGGAATTATGCGCATTTTTGTTTGGTTGGCGCTGGCAGCGGCAAGTGGCAAGTGGCAAGTGGCATGTGGCGAGCAGAGAGTGGAGAGTGGAGAGTGGAGAGTGAAGAGTGAGGAATAACGCTTAAATCCAACTGCAATGGCTGGGTTAATGCCCATGTGAGTGTTTCTGTCTGCCTCTGCGAAACGGTCTTTCATGCAATGATTCTATTGCATACTTTTTGGGGCTCTTAAACCTCAAAGTATAGACTTCCTCTATATCAATGGGAACACATATTCTACACAATATCCACAAGCACTTGAGCTCTTAATTGATTTGATATCAACTATGATACTGAGAGAAAATTGTTGAATGGAATTCAAAATTTGATATAACAGGCTCAACTCGACAGCTTGCTTAACTCTTCTAATTAAGCATAAAATCCAGCATTAGCAAGAACAATAGGCCCAACAGCTGCTCAGATAATAGAGAGAACAATTAATTGGATTGTGCATTTAAATGCAAGCCAAAGAGCACCAACAAAGGCTGCAACACTTGCCATAAATAATTTCAATTAATGTCAATTCAAGCAAGAGCATTCAACACTCCCACACACACACACACACAGCATTAATTAAAGAGACTCAATTGAATGCAACAAAAATCGTTAAGCCACTTAGAAGCCCACATTAGAATAATAGCTAAAGGGGGAACTGGAGCAGCACAAGCCAAGCGATTACTCTGAGATTTTTGACACATACTCACACACACACACACACACATAGTCGAGTGTGACTGTCGGCTGCATATGAAAAGTCTTGCTGCCGACTGCCACAATCAGAGCAACTGACACGGCAATTAGAGCACAACAAAAAGCCAACATCAGGTATTGGGCTGTGGGCTGTGGGCGGCACTTGGGGCAAGCTGTTTAGGCCAACCGGGCGTAGTATTGTCAATCTGCCACTTTGCATATTAGTTATTGAAATCAGCTGTCAGAAAGTTGCAGGCCACAGACGTTAGCAGCAGCGCACGAAAAACCCATTGATGATTGAATTGCCAATGGCTCACAGAGGAATAAGAGCACAGGCAAACACATACATATACACACACACACGTACACAAACACTAAAGTGCTGGACGTGACCATGGCAACCAGGTGCACATAGACAAAGACAACTCTTGAAATGCTTCTGGGGAACGGTTGATTTGATTCCAGTTGCCAGTTGCAAGCTCAGCTGCTGCTGCTGCTGCTGCTGCTGAAACTTTAACAAAGCGACTCGTTGCTTTTATTGTTCGACTAGCTGAGGAGACGGCGGGTAGGGTTGTATAGGGACTACGAGCAGCAGAAGTGTGAATTTACGTACATGTGTAGGTATCTGCGTGTGTGTGTGTATTTTGTTCTATTTATAATTCAATTGTAAATGCATTTCAATTACGTGCACATTAAACAAGCTTGGCAAAGAGCAAGTTTTGTGGCCCCAATGCCAGCAGCAGTGGCAGCGGCAGTGGCAGGACCTGGACCACGACAAGGACATGGTTCAACTTGACCACTTGACCATTAGCCATTAGCAGCGCCAACTTGGCGTACGTTACGTTTCGTTTGTGCTTCTGGGACAATTGGACCATTATTAAAACGCGTTGAGATGGCAAAACGCAAGTGGCAACAAAACAAAGCAAAACAAAGCACAACAGAAACTCGACTGAACTCAACTTAACAGCAGCCAAAGAGAGCAGCAACACGAGGAATAACAATGCAATGCCAACAGCAACAACAGAAACAACAGCAACAACGGCACAATTGTAATGGGCTGTAAAGTTTAAGGTGTGCGTGTGTGTGTCTGAAAGAGGGTTGGATATTTGGACAAGTTAAACAAAATAATTTACGTCAGCAGACACAAGCAAAATAAATAAAATTCCAAGTTATTTAATAGATGTGCTCCTTAGAATGATAAAATCTTTGAGCTTTCGTCTGAAGTAGTATAAATTGCATTTTTATTTCATTGCCATCGTTTTATCTGTTTATCTCACTCCAACGCACACGCGCCAGACAGTGTTAATCGAACTTCACTTTAAAGTAGAGGCGTCTCACTCACACGCACATACTTTGTACAGAAGAAGAGCTATTCACGTGTATAAATACATATAAGTGGTACAAATAAATTGTTTGCTTTATAGTATTTCAATTTAATTAAGCTGAAGCAATTTGAACAAATATTGATGTTCATTTAATACGCGACTTAATATTAAAAAATAAATATTCAACATAAATAAGAATATACTGATACTTAACACAATTTATTTCCGAATGCCTTCTCTTCTGCTTAAATTGCTTTTCTCATTTACTTTAATAATTGCTATATATGCGAATGCTCTTCATCTGGCTCGCACATGCTGTTTGAGTATGAGACTTCTGCTCAGACTTTTGTACACTGAGTTAACTCTTATATCAGGAAGAGCTCATTGTCTCGCTCATACATATGAATGCTGCCAGTATTGATCGAGATTCAATGATGAGACGGACGAGCTGGTTCGATTTTTTTTTATTATTTTTTATATCTCCTGTGACCTATGGTCACGAACGAACAACAAATTTAACACAACATTAACCAAAATTCATAACACATCGCCATATATCATATTTGCTAAGTCTTCAACTACGCAAGGATTTACCACTTTCGGTTTCTTGCTTTTCTTATGGCCCATTGCATTCGACTTACGTTTGGAGTCGCCCTTCACACGGCCATAGCTACGTTTCAATTTGAGCCACATGCAGGGCACACTCATGTCTAGAAAATCGGATGTAATAATTGTGGGCTCTATGAAACGAAACAAGAACAACTTCGCCATGCGATTCTGGTGCAAAATGAAAGGAAGGATTACCCTAATAGTTAGGCTGTAATGCAAGCGCTGATCTTACCAACATCTCGGGGCACTGAATGTAAATGTGCTTGCGCGAGGCTACATATATGTAGTCCTCCAGCTCGACCTCCTTCTCAATGGGCACTGGTGGTCCGATCACTGCTGGCCAGGTCTTCTGAATACGCATGTGGAGCTCCACCTTCTGGCTCCACTCTTTGTAGTTCGCAGCACCCGATAGAGGCGGTATGGCCGCAGCGCGACGATGACCTAGCATTTTCCTATTGAAAGTCGAGTCCGTAACAGTGAGAACTATTGCTACGCTTGACAGCAAAGGGAATGAACTGCCTCAGCCCCAAACAAAAAACAACACCTTAGACCTCATTTCGAGTTGAAGCAGGCGTTTAGCTGCCATTCTGGCAAGTTTTTTAGGCCGTGACCACGGCTCTAATGACTGCTTGTACCGGCGCATTTTACAATTAGCCAGGAGTCAGCAGAGTGCGGCCCACCTGTAGTCCTGTTGTTGTCCTGAACAACACTCTCACACACGCACACACACAGCTCGTCTGGCTGGTGGCTGGTGGCCCTTCGTCCACAGTCTTTGGCAATTAAGTGCTGGCCAAACGTTGACCACAGGCCAAATGACTGGAGCCAGTTTGCTTTCATTAATTTTTGGCTGTAATCCTTGCAGAAGCTTTTCATTTCATTTTAGTTGTCGACTCACATTTGTTGTTGCTGCTGCTGTTGCTGTTTCTGTTGTCGCTTCTGGCGTTGCACGTGCGTGTGCATAGTTCGTCTCAGGCTTTTTCACACTTTGCTCCTACGTGCTGATACCCTTAAATACCCCAAAAAGCCCTTGGCTATTCCATGGGCTTCTGTAGTTAATTATATGATATTTATAAAAGTCACATCTGAAAACTATGGGAGAGTTTGTTGTTGCTCTAATAAACTCTTATTATAATCACTCACTATAATATACGAATAACAAAAAAATTATTTTTGTGTAAAAGAAAAAAAGTTTTATGTGAGAAATATAATAATAATAATAGAAACATATGAGTTTCATATGAGAATATATTTATAATCTGCACAACAGCTGCTTGAAATATTATATATATTCAATAAATTTATATATAATAAAAAATATATAAATAAATATCAAATATCGGAGATTTGAAAAGTTAGCTTCATATCAGAAATATATTCATAATTCTCCTTCAATATTGTAGACAGACTGCAGTCAAAGGACTTGAGTTGCATGAAATATTTTATATATATATTAAGAAAATATAAATATTTATATATATTAAAATATATACATAATACTTAGTCCATGATCTATCTCTGTTCCCATTAATTCCGATGCTCTTAATGTTTTCCTTCCTTTGATTCCAACGCCGTTGAAGAGCATTTTAAAGTCGTTTATAATCAGGAATTTTCGAATTTTTTTGTTTCTGAATGACTGTTGAGTTTTTTCACAGTGGTCATGTTTTTACAACTGGGCCATGTCCAGCGGCGTCCAGGCCACGTTAATGACTTTTGTGCTGCGCCTGTCGCACGGCAAATGTTTTAAAACTGCCCGCTCGTTTTCCTATTGTTGTTGTTGTTGTTGTTGGTAGCTGGGCAGCCGGGCAGCCGGGCAGCGATTGCCGGCCGGTTAGCGCGTTTGCCACAGACGCCCGCAGTGTTTGCCAGGACAGCGGGCAACCGAGTCATTTGTACAGGTTTTTTGCAGACTTGCCATGAATAAGGCGTGGGCGATATGGTTACAGGGGCTGGGCGAATGCCGAGCGGTAAGGGAATTGTTAATTAAAGTATTGTCTCCTCGTTGCTGGCAAAATGAACAAGTAGACAAGGACTCGTCGTCGTTGTCACTATTGTTGTTGCTGTTGCTGCTGCTGTTGTTGTTGTCACTGTCCTGGGCATGGCCCTGGCTGCCCTGGCCGTCAATTGTCGAACATGGTGCTCTACAGTTCCACTTAACAGCTACAATGGGCACTTTGCCACAATGAATTCAAATGGATGCCCTGACCGGGTTGCAGATTTTCTTTTTTCTCCTTTTTTTTTAACAATTTCCAACACTCTTTACTCTCCCACTCTCACAATCTCTCTGCTGTCTCTCTGTCTCACGGTCACTGTGGTGCCTGCTATGTTTGCTACATGTGTTGTTATTGTTGTTGTTGTGTCGCTTCAGACACACTCACACACACACTCACTATATACACACACACATATATATATATATGCACATGACATGCACACAATGACAGCTGACTGTTGGCTTCCAAAAGCCCCCGAGGCGCACGAGTCAAGTACAAACAGTCGTAGCAACGAGGAGAGCGTGGAGGAGAGCAACAATGAGGTACATTTCCCGCTCACGGGCACATTTTGGCTCGACGCGACGTCCGTTGTGTTGTGATTCTTTAATGAAAGCTTTAATTTGGGTTTACCAATTAAAACTACGTGGCAAATGAAATATACATGCTCGCCGCACACACACCAAAGCAACGGCAGCAAAACAAAGCACAACATAACGAACATGTGTATCTAGTTATGTATCTGAGTCCGGCCCAGACGTGCAAATTGAAGCTAAGATGTAAGGACCTTCGTTGTCCTGAATGAAAAATCACAAGAGATTCCAACTGCACAATTTCGGTGAATGCTTAAGTACAGCCTGCAGCAAAAATAGTAGCGTTTTCCTGGTGAAGTCTGGCAACGCTGCCCGAATTGCAATCTCAGAGGTCCGGCAATTAACCTAAGTGAATTTTTATAAGTTGCCATAGTCCGGACTAACATGAGTCCTGCTCAGAATGCAAACTGAATATATTTGATTCAATTAAATTAGGGAAGATGAATATTTAGAAGTCTGGCAAGGCTGGCTTGAAGTTGGGGTAATAGATTGATGAAAAGAAGTTTTCTCTTCCGTTTTTCTATCCAAAATTAGGAATTTACGTTCAACATGCATTTCAGGTTGCATGAGCATGTGTGATCTTAGCTGGGAACGCTTAGACCTTATCAAAAGTTTAAAACTTGTTCTGGCTGCCATCCATTAATTAAGGAGGAGCGGTACGTCGCTCCAGTGCCTTGTCTTACGCCACCGGTACAAGCACGTACATACTTGCAAGGCGAAACAACACGAAGTCCTTACATGGAACACTCGAAGTTGAGCAGAGCGAGCTGCAGCTAACCAAACAACACCTGCTGCCCAGCTGGCAATGGCCGCAAGGCGACTTCCGCTTCCTTCCACTGCTCAACTCGTGCGCACCTTTTTTTTACTTTTACTTAATTTGCCCTCGCATGGCTCCCAGCGCCAACTCCAGACAGTCCATCCGTGTTCACGTCAGCAACGACATTATTGCTGCTGTTGTTGTCCGGCTGCAAGCGGATGGCTGATGGGTTGTTGCCCGCTGTTGCACGGGACGCTATTATAACGCCATTTTGTGCGCACACACACACACACAACTGCACTCGTACACACACACTCTCTCCTTCACGTTTGGCCACTAATTTTTTACACATTTTTCAACTCTCCATTATCCTTGACTATGTTTTTTTTGTTTTGTGTTTTACAGAACGACACGATGCGCTTGCTGTACATGTACCACGCACAGGATCCACCTCACGGCTCAGTGCGTCCTGGCACCCTGCCCGATCCGGGACGAGCCTTCCGTCCTTATCGGCCGATGGTGCTGATGCAGCGCGCCCAGCAGCAGTCGCCATCGCCGCATGACGAGCGCGTCCGCGTGCTGGAGCTGCGTAATGAGGACGTGGAGCTGCCCGCCGGCGACACGCCGCTCTTTTGGTGCAAAATGTTCAAGCTGGAGGATATCAATCGCAAGCATCATCTCATTCGGGTAAGGCACAGCCCAACAGCCCCACAGCCCCACAGCCCGTGGCCATGGCTAAACGTTAATACTTATATACAATTCATAATTGAGGCCAAGTGCAGTCTGCTGCATTCGGTATCCATTTGCTTTGCTCTGTTCTTTTTTGCTTTTTTGCTTCTTCGCCTCGGCATAACCAAATTGAAATATTAAAAATTTATTTATCTCTGTCTCTCCGACGCTCTCCGACGCTCGGCAACTCCCTGCTTCTGCCCGGATTGTCTCTGGCTGGCGCTCATTTTCTTTTCATGGGACCGACAGTACGAGCCGATTTATGATTCATCGTCCAGCGTACACTACTTGCAGCACATAACGCTCCACGAGTGCCAGGGGTCGCACTCGGAGCTGGAGGAGCTGGCACGCGAGCAGGGCAGACAGTGCATGGGCGCCCGTTCCATACCGCTGGCATGCAATGCCATTGTTGCCTCCTGGTCGCGGGGCAGCGAGGTAAGCATCTGATTCAACTGCACTCAACTCAGCTGAACTTTCTCATCCCCATGGCCATCAGTGTCAGAACCATAACCATGCAATATTCATTTAACCTTCGCAAATGCTTCCTTTCAACACAAAATACAAGTTAGCTTTCACAGTACAGTACGGAATATTAAATACCCTTAAATCACATACAGTTTGGATTTGTGAAACTCCACAAGGAATACCCTGACAGGATCTAATCCGTCAGAATAATCACAATTAAATCTAGCCTGGTTCCTTCTATAGCCTTATAGCAAAAATATTCATATTATGAGAAATATTCTACGAAGATCCGTTCATTTTCAATTCAATCTCATATTTATTTACCACTTTCGTATCTTCTTATAAGTAGACTCCACCAAGTCTCTTCGCTAGCTAATCGAACTCAATTTCTGTCAGTGTATATTCACGAAAAAAGAAATGACTTGGCCTTCTGCACTTTCGGAACCTTTTTGCCATGCTTTTCATAATTTCATCACAGGATCGCTGCCATAATGCAGTGCCATGTGCTGCCGCCAGGGGGCGCTACAGACTGCATTGCAATGCAATTGAATGGCAACGGCTTGCGTGGTGACTAGGTCCAAGGCAGTGGCAGGCGAAGAGGCAAGGCTTTGGGGCTGCTGCTGCTGCTGCGCATTTAAATTGCACATGACCATGGCATCAACTTCCGTCCTTTATTTGCCATCCATAGTATATATAAATATATATATACATATACGAACCGACATATATAAATATGTATTTTACAAACAACAGTCGTAGCTTCTTTTTTTGTGCACTGCTTCAAAGTGAAAGCGGGTATATCAGTACTCTGAAAGATGTAGAGAGCTTATTTGTGTTATTCATATAATATATGAAAAGGTAGCAAAATGTTAAACAATAAAATAAAATTTAAAAAAATTAATTTTAAAAATAATAAAAAAAATAATAATATTTATATAAAATATATATATATATATATAAATATATGAGATGTTTGCTCTTAATATTCAGGACACTCCCTCTATAACACATAACTAAATATTATTATTATTATCATCCGAACAGTGTGTTGCACAGTTGGCCATGCCCGACTGGCCGACTGGGCGGCTTTCCTATTTTTGAGAGGGCTTTTGTTTCATTTGTTTGCGCTTGTGTTTTGCAGGGATTTACGTATCCACATGAAGCGGGCTACCCGATTGAGTCGCGACAGGCCAAATATTATTTAATGGAGACCCATTACAACAATTTGAAGCCGGACTTTGCCCAATTGCATGCCAGACAAATGGCGGATAATTCTGGTTTGAAAATCTACTTTACGCACGTGCTGCGACCAAATGACGCTGGCATTTTGTCAATCGGTAAGTTTTGGCTTGGGTACATGCTAGATATATATACGTATATATATATATATACATATAAGTGTGTCTGTGCATCACTGCAGTGCCTGCTGCTGTGTGTATAAATTTTATGTGATGCGATGCGATGCAAGCTTTCATATATGCAACTCATGTCATGCAATTTATGAGATTGCCGAGTCCAAAAAACGACCCTGGGAGTTGCTCCGTTGGAAGCTGGCAGCTCCAGCCCTCTACAGCTGCCAACCACATTGGTGGCGAGTAAAACAAAAGCTTATGAGTTTTGGGTCCGTACATAAATGGGAGTGCGAGTGTGTGCATGTGTGTGTGTGTGCCGTGGGTAAAGGTAAGTCCTGGCGGAACAGTTGAAACAACTGCATCATACATTGTCTATCAGGCCAGACTGCTTTCACGATTTCGTACAATAGAAATATATTTTTAATTGCTTATCAAGTGCGTCTCTGAGGTTGCAGACTATACCAAACCATTCGTTTTTGTTTTTGTTTTTTTTTTTTTGTATTTTGAATTATTTATTAATGCATGGCGCGCAATGCACGCATAAAGCGAACAAATAAATTTATAATGACCATCTAAAACTTTGTAGCATTCGAAATACGTATTATTATTAATTTACTGGGCCCATCAACCGGAGGGTTGAAAATGCGTCAATTAAGTTTAGTTTGAATATATCTAAAATGACAGCGAGTGGCCACGAGGGCTAATATCATAATAATATATAGCTGACCTCAAGGCTAACAGAATTAATTAAGTTTTAGAATTCCATGGAATCTCGCAATATTGCTTATAATTTATTTAAGCAAGTCCTTAAGTAATTCAATTTTTGTAGTCGGAAGTCTCACATATTCACTTATATATCGAAGCGCCCTTTTTTGTATTCTTTACAATTTTTAGGTTGTTGTGGTCTTTCCATCAAAACTGTGATATATTGTTTATCAATACAGACAATTAATCTATCACGCAGCAGTCAGTTAGTCATATCATACACTCAGACAGCCTACCACGCAATTAGAGAGTCCTCGAGTCCGGTTCTCTATCGAAGTAATGTCTGTCAATCAGTCAAACAACAGTCGTGTAACCAATCATTCGGTATTCCAGAAAGTCAGTCAGTCAGACTATCCGAGAGTCAGCCAATCAGTCTCTCAGTCATTTATTCATATACTTATTGTCAGTCAATCATGCATTGTAACTGCAAATCGATCATCTAGTAAATCAATCAAATTCAATCGAAAAATATGCGTGCCCCAGTTAGTCTTCCATATTTACTAGTCAGTTAATCAACCAACACTCGGGCAATCATTCAGCCAATCAGGTTCAATCTCAATCATAATCACAATCATAACTTATTGTCAGTCAATCGGCAGATCATCAATGATTCAGTATAAGAGTTAATCAATTAATTAGTCAACCAGCATTCAGACAATTACGTAGTCTCTCAGTCATCATCGATCAACCAGACAATCAATCTGAACATTTGTTAGGCATCCATATTCATACTATCATTCCTTCTGTCAAGCTGTCAGCTTATCAGTCAGTCAATCAGTAAGTCAATCCAGCACTAAAGCAGTCAGCAAATAGAAAGTTATTTGGACTATGAATAGTCACTAAGACTTAGTCTTAGACTTAGACTAAGTAGAGAAGCAAATGATTTTATTCACTAGCTAACATTAGCAAATGTCGCAGAAAGTTTTCAAGCAACCCTCGCTGCATAAGCCACTACAAGAATATTCGTGTGTTCGCCTAGCTTAAGCGCTTTTTGAGTACATTTCCCGGTGACTTAGTATACCTGAACCACCACCCCCTTGGCCAACGAGCAAGCTCAACAAATTTTCAGGTTTCCTCCACCAAGCATAGCTTGTGTCTATGTGTGTGTGTGTGTGTGTGTGTATATATATATATTGCCTGCGACTGTGACTGTGCCTGCGCACAGGATAACTAAAATACTAATTTCACTTTACAATTTGTTTTCTATTTTTTTGCTCTCTCTTTTTATTGTACTTTGACTCCCTCCACTGCATCTGTTTCTTATTGTTGTTTTTGCTGTTTGGTTGCTTCGTTTGGTTTTTCTATTTGCTTGTGGCCACCAGCCGAGTGGGCGGGGCACTGTGGTCGCTGTTACTGTTGTTGTTGTTGTTGTAGTTGTTGTAATTGTTATTTTACTTTTGTTCATAGTCACGCAAACCAATATAACTTTGTTACAACCGCACAGAGACATGGCCAAACACAGTTGGGACTCGCTCTGTGTGTGTGTGTGTGAATAGGAAGTAAGAGAATAAGCCATGCAGGATGAAGGTATAGAGGCATACCCCAAGCAACTCACACTCAACCACCGCACGTTCTCGTCGATGCTTTTTGAGTAGGTGTTGCCAAAACTTCCGGAGTATTACGGCACAAAAGTAGCAGAAGTAGATTAATACATTCTGATACGCTGCAATTTCTAAGCGAATCAACTAAAGTAAAAAATGGCAAAAAAAAAAAAAAATATATATATATATATATGTATATATTTATATTTATATATATACATATATATATACTTATTCTTTTAGATATGTATGTATGTCTGTCTGCCACGTCATGCAGCTAGCTTTAGAACTTGCTGGTTATGCTCGAGTGGGCTTTTCTCTGCACCTCTTCGAGCAGCTGGCAATGCGATTGAAATATTTAATTGAAATTTAACGCATACCACAACACGCCAGTCAATAAATAAAAAATGCGCACAGACCTACTTTTATATAAAAAATTAAGCAATATATATATATATAAATATATATATAAATATATATATTGGATACATTTTGCTGCCACGCTATAAATTGAATTACGTTGGCTCTATGCGGAGTGGGACCGAGGTACACAGCAAAGCTGTTCGACGCAGCACGCGTAAGTAGCTGTGAAATTGCTACGCTTCCTTTGCTGCAGGACTCCGACTGTCTGGCCATAGATCTGTGGGTCTCTGCGCTGGGCCGTTCGCTCTCCTACTCCTCTCTCTGCCTCCCGCTCTGTCGTCCGTGTGGCAAAATTTAATTTCAATTTAATTGGTTATTGATATAGCGCCCTGGTGTATGCAACGCCGCTTTGATTAATGTTGCTGCGGCTTGGCGAATTTTTTATGGCACCTTGGAGATGGCGCATGGAGATGCCGATTGGAGCTTATCAAACAGCCTGCGAGCCTGTTAAGCCCACTGGGGCTTATAACCGAAAGCTTAAAGAAACAAAAAAAAATATAAAAATAAATAAATTGATGAAAATTAACAGAAAATTCCTTTAAAAATGTCCACAAAATGCGAACGACAGCAATTTTAACGATCTTCCTGCAGATGTCAGAATTTAAAATTGAAGCAAAATTAATTTCTTTAATATTTTATGCAAATTACTTAAAATAATGTTTACTATTTATATATATGAAAATTGAAAGGGAGTATCTAGGACATATATAAGAGCCCAGTCTAAAAGCAATCTCTGCTTATAAATCAAAATTGAAAACGTATCGGAATTTTCCATTTTCAATTCAATTTTCAATTAGGAGTACATATTTCGAACTACGGGCATGTCGCTGGGAGAGCTAAAGCCAGCCCCCAATTTGTGTCCTATTTTATCTGTCGTCGGGCGCTTTATAAAATATCATCAAATGAAATCAATCAATGTGCTGTGCGCAGCACCGTCCGCTGGGCGAAATCATCATCAATTTAAGGCCAAAATGCAATTCATGCGCATTTATCAAATTTCCTAAATTAAAGTCCTGCAAAACCTTCGACCAATTGACAGTGCGAATATCACGAAAGAATTGCGATTGTGTCATGCGTAATTTAATTACTGTATCTAAAACATTAATTAGCCAGTGCGTTTTTTTTTCCACATTTCCCTTCGCATTCGAATGCAGTCATAAAACATTCACTTCGCAAAAAGTATGCTTTGAAAATGTTTATGAAAATAAACTGGAAGAGAAGAGATTTCAATAACAGTTTGCTACATAAATTACAGTCAGCGTTTGTCACTCTCTCTATCTCTTTCTTTATCTGTCTCTCTGTTTCTCTCTACGCTCTTTTGATGCTTTTTGGCAATTTCCATTCATTAAATCAAATTCAATATTGGCCAAAGCGACGCATACAGCGAGAGTTTGATTTTCAGCTTGGCTCTGGTGTTTGGTTTGGACATTGGGGGAGTGGAAGTGGGGAGGGAGAGGGCGTGGGTGTTGGCTATCGAGGGCTTATAGTTTGGTCTATATCTATTTCGATTTGTATTTGAGCTGGCCAGACGACTCCGTCAAGCATAACACAATTCATAAATGCATATTTTTCAAATCGATATTTAACATACGGACAGTAGTCGAGGTGCGTGGGTGTGCGAGTGGAGGTGGTTTGATTTTTGGTAATGTAGATTGACGTTGCATTTTCCACACGCCATGTTGACAGCAATGCCAATTTGAAACGCTGGCCGTATCAAAAAATCGGCGGCAACTTTTCTAATTATTTTAAATGGCGATTTGCATCGCACCTGGCGCACCTGCTGCAAAAACTCAATTTCAGTGTGTTTTTCGGGTCAACATTTTTCCCTTTTATTTTTTCTAATTTTATTTATTTATTTTGTTTATTTCGTTTGTGACAATTTGATTAGCCTTTTAGCCAGGCCATACAATTGGACAGTGCCCCAGCAGATAGAGATAGTTTAACTAAAGCGCATTTGCCGGAATTGAAAAATATTTAATACAAAATATTTAGTTAATTTAATGGGGATCTGCGCCGTGGCCGTGGGCTAGACAGCGCTGAGCCCCAAATTAAAATAGATTTTATAGTTTTATGCCAGATACGCCCTGATGACCTGTAATTGAAATATATTTAAATGGCAAATTGTAAATCGAAATAATGTTTGCATAATGTCAAATGAAAACAACGAAATAAAATTTGTATTATAAAGTCAAACTGAAGCGCGCAATTCTTAAATTGAAACACAATTTGATTGAAATTGATAGGATAATTGGACTGGAATTATGTTCTGAGCTGTAAACACCCGAGGGAACCAAATTCTGATTAAAGTTTGTCAAATTTTATTGAAATGATTCGAAATTTCATATTATTTTTATACCCTGAACCTGAACATTAAAAATGGGTAAATCATTCATTATATATATTTTTTTAACGATATTATTTATATTAGGTAGGCTATATAACTATTGAGATCATCTCAATTTTTTTTATTCTTAACTATTCTGTCTCTGATTATCCTGCAGTCCGGAAGGTGTAATCCTCTGCCTTCATTTGCAGCTGAGTTGCTTTGGGTATACTCAAGATCCTTGTATAGAACTAAGTTCATTATGCATTCAGCTACAGGAACTTTTTACTGTTTCCTACTTTCCACTAAAAACTTGAACTGAGAACATAAAGTCCGATCTTCATTGTAAAATTGCCCCTGACTAGACCAATCCATTTATATTTTTTAGCCGAATTCGAACATTATTTAATAAAATTGTGTCTACGCTCGTGCTCGAGCTGGCATTTGCTACGTCATTCATGCGTTTATCAATAAATAAATTATAATTGCGGGCTCGAGTCGATTCTTGGTTTTTATCAGTCATAGTTTTTATGCAACTGCCACACGCGCGCAGCACCAATCCGGAAAGAGAACAAAAACTGACTTGTGCGCCATTAAAATTGCATTGCAGTTATGTGAGGTGGCGCTGGGGCTTGGCGCTGGGCGCTGAGCGCTGAGCGCTGAGCGCTGCGAGTATTACAGAAATGCAATCAACTCGATGTCACTCGCAATGCTCCCCATATATAGAATGTTGCTAACCGAGCATGACTAGGCCATAAATACACACATGCAATTCCTTTACCGTAAAAGAACTTTAAAAAACAGACGCCCATACGGATTTACAATAAAAATCAATTGCTGGGGTGCAGGACACGGGGCAAAAGGGTTCTTTTCGCAAGCAATGCCAAGCATTTGACGCGGGTAATTTGATTGGCATACTCAGAGCAGCACACAGGAGCAATTGAAATGCCAAACAGTGGCATATAAAAATATGTAGCACACATGAATTTCAAATATTTTTTCAACATGACGCGCGACACGCGGCCCTAATTGCGTAGCCAAGGCGAGGAGGGTAGCCGGCCAAGTGCCGTGCGGCACGTCGTATGAGCAATATTTCGCAACATTTAACTAATGGATATAGCGCAGAGCCAATTCAGCTAGGAGTCACATACAGACATGATTCGATTACCGAAAATTGTTAAAAGACTAGAAAGATTCCTAATTGATACGGATGCAGCCTCTCAGTTGGTTGTGGGTGGCGCTTGGCGCTTGGCGCTTGGTGGTGCTGCTGTCTGCTGGCGGTTTTGTCTGCGTTGCTGCACTGACAAAGTTGTTAACAAACATCAAAAGCAGCTATTAAAATGTAATTACACGTTTCCCTACAAATCGAATTAAAAAATCAGCGTTCAAAGCTAAGTAAGTAGAGTGCTTGGCTCTGGTCTGCCCCACGTCTATATGGGTGTGTGTGTGAGTGTGAGTGTGCGTGAATGTGTGGGGAATTGTGCATGTCGTGGCTTTGATAAAGCGCGCTTTGCGCCACTCTCTAAAGCGTTAATTAAAAGAATTCAACTCACGCTCTCTCAACATTTGCAGGAATGGATCCCAACTGGCGCCACATTATACCGCCGGGACAGAAGCGCGTGATATCCGAGGGCCAATGCATCGAGGATTGCACCGGGTACGCCTTTCCCGGACAGGGCATCAACATTTTTGCGGTCATGATGCGCACACATCAAATTGGCAAGGAGGTTAAGCTGCGTCAGGTGAGTGAATAGGACGTCCTGCGCCCTCACCGCCCAGACTTCCGCTGGGTATTGAGGACGAAGCTAAGCCAAAGCCAATGCTAATGAGCAAACTAACTTTGCAGATACGACAAACCGAGGAGCTTCCGCCAATTGCACACGACAGCAATATAGATGTGGCCTATCAGGACTTTCGACGTTTGCCACAGTCTGTGCATTCCATGCCCGGCGATAGACTCATCGCTGAATGCATTTATGACAGTTCGTCACGAAAGGCAATTACGCTAGGTAAGTGCTGGCTGCGAGCTGCAACCGGCTCCGCCTCCCCGGGGGCCCCACTAAACATATAGGTAGAGTAAATAAAAAATAGCAAGCAGCTATTGTCGTGAGCAAAAGTGCAAAAATTTCAATGCTCAACCGTCCGGGCAAACAGGCGAGTCGTCGTTATGACACATTTAAATCAGCCCAAACGATATGCGACAGCCGGCAACCGGCAGCGAGTAGCGAGCAGCGAGCAAGTGCACCAAGACTGAGAACCAGGCACCGTCAGTCCGAGCAAAACAAAAAAACCAGAGTACAGCGCACGACAGGCGCCTGGCAAGTAGATGAAGGCACAGGCAGATGCCGTAATGGAGGAGTCGCTGACGACCTCATTGTAAAATACATAAACCAAGACATTGAAACATTTCACTTAGCACGAAACAGTCAGGTGTTAAGCGGGGCGCAGATGCACAATTGGACGACGACGAGGATGTGGGGATGTGGGTATGTGGGTATGGGTGTGGGTGTCGGGACGAGCCAACTGACAGGCGGTGGGACGGAAGGAGTGGCAGCCTGAAACCTGAAGCTGAACTGACAGCTGAGCAAGTCCCCAGCAAAGTGGACAATGTGACAGTCAGATGTGAGCGAAAGAAGAAGAAGAAGCGCATTGGTCCAATTCAAACGGAAGCGCGGAATGGCGCAGACAACAATCGCAAGAAGTTGATCACAGCATAAATGGTTATGCATTAAATGAAGTACAGGAAATTTCATTATAAATAAGGCGAAATATATGACAATTGGAATTCCATGAAAATCTTACAGACAATCAAATTTTCAAAAACTATAAATCGGTCTTAGAGTATACATATATGTAATATATTGAATATGCACTGGCAGACGCTTGAGTAGAATTAATATTTTTAGTCGAATACACAAATATTTGGCCCTAATGTAGCCAATATTCTACATTTTTTACCTATTCAGATTTCATACTTTATGAATAGCACAAAAAAAAAATATATATATAAAAAAAACATATGTAAAAAAAAATGTTTTCTGTAAGTTCTTAAAAAATTCCATACTTTCGCACTATATGAGCAACAGAAATTTGTGTAAATCTTAACTACGATTGCAGCAACTATCCTATATAGTCTAGTAGATTTCTATAATATATCCTTCAACTCAACTGACTAGCAGCTCTCGCTTGCTGCTTCATAGAAAAAGTGCAGACAGAGCAAATTTGACTTTCTTGCTTGGTGCACTCACACAATTCACAGCATTCACAATCGCGACTAAGTGAATGAGCGTAGCGGCAACAATTGAGTGCAACTCTATGGAGACACAATCGTAATAGACCATTGCTAACGATGTTACACTAAAGGGCGGCACAGCGATACGAAGATGAATTCTCGCGCTCACCCGGACAGGCAGACCAACAGTGAGACGAATGGAAATGTTCTGAATGAACTGAGCAGTAAACAGGCAGTCAGGCGTATGCGTCGAAAACATAAAGCTTCCAGTTCTATCCCAGCTCAAATAAAGCAATGATAATGACGCCGATGCCACTCCAACGACGACTGTGCATAGTTCCAATACATCCTGCATCCTTCAGCGTGCAGCCTTCATGCTTCATCCTGCTTGCCTCAGTCTGCAGACTTCAACTGACATCAACGTCTTCTCGTGGAATATTATTATGATGGCGCCTGCTGCTTTACGGCCAGCACTCGCTTAATTTTCTCCTTTGTTCATAGCCAGTGAGGCGGCGAGCCATGGAAATGAGCGCAGGCGATATCTGCTCGAGGCTGACTCTGGCTTCGCTGTAGACGACTTACCTGGCCAGCCAGCCAGCCAGCCAGCCAGCCAGCCAGGAAATTGTCCTCGGTGGTGACTGTCGCCAAAGCTGGTCGTTGTATTTATGCATTTTGTGTCTTGTCAGCCGTGCAATATTTTCTTTCTTATTTCAATGTAAATTTGTGCTCTTACAGAGGGTATTTCAGCTATCTTAAGGGGTAGACGAAGTCAGATTGTCCACTTCGACAGGTCTTTGCTTAGAGTAAATATTTGTATTTATATATTTCTGACTGCCTATTCTAGAGAAATGCTAACCACTATACTATATTCTAAACTCCTATATTATATAGCTGCTTTAACGATAAGGGTATTCGTTGTTCGGCTCGCCGCAATTGGGTCCCAATTCATTCCATTTTTATTTGTGTGTGTTTTTTGTTTATTTTGTTTCCGTTTACTTGTTGTTTCCGCTGCACTTCTTATGCGCTTCTCATACTCGCTTCTCCCTTACAGGTGGCCTCACAATGAAGGAAGAAAGCTGCACCGTGCTGACACTTTACTATCCGCGCCAAAAGAAGCTGACAACGTGTCACTCACTCCCCAGCCTTCCCACTGTGCTGCATTCCCTTGGCATCGAACAACTCGCAACGTAAGTCCCTCACTTGTATTATACAAATTGTATGCATATATATATATATATATCGTAAATGGGAGAATTTGCATGAAGTCGCCTCCCGTAGCGCCAACGGCTTTGGCCACACACAAAGGGCAGCGAATGTCGAGTGACGAACTACATTAAATTGACTCAAGAGTCGCCAAAGGAAATGTTCTAGTATCGAAGCAGATTCTGATTGGAGAATATTAATCAAAGTATATAATATATAAATGGATTGCAACACAATAGGCTGATATAAGCAGCAATATTCAAATGCGTGATAAACTATAAAATGAATTGATTAATAAGAGTGGTAGATAGATGAAAGATATTTATAGATATATGCAGCAAAAGAAAGATTTAATTGATAGCTGACTTAATGTATACCAATTTTAGTATATATTATTTATATAATGTTGAGACTAATATATGCAATTGATAATAATATCGATAACATAACAATGTGTAGGGGATAACATATCGATTAATATAATCGTTAACATATCAATGTATGTAATCAAAAACATATCGATTTACGTAACCTTTTAATGCATGTGATCGTTAAATATCGATTGTAATTTATATCGATTTATGTAACATACAGATTATAGATCTGATCAATAATATAAATTTGTTTCTAACTAAAGAAACCATTTAGCCTTACTTAATCTCAATAGCGCTTATCTATTCGTCTCTGTACTAATGAGAATATTTTTCAAGACATTTCTACAAATTTGATCCCATTGTACTTGGACTTATGCACCGGCAGCCACCACACTCGACGTTCGGTCTTGTGTATAAGGAAATTCACTTTATTTCTCTGTTGACTAAAGTAATTGGTGATTTAATGATGTTGCTGGATAACCAAATCACCTAACGAAGTCGCAGTTGACAGTCAACTAGGCACTAGGCACTGAAGGGCATCCGCTTGAGCTAGGGAGAATATAGTTTGAGGAGGCGCAGCGCATCATCATCGGGTGTATTCATCGATTTGAAGTATTTGCGTAGCAAACAATTGGAAAATGAACTGAACTGTTCTCTGCACAGTGCTCTAATTGTAAATGTGCAAAAAGTAAATTGCGAGACATGAACGAGGGGTAGCCGAGAGGCAAGTGGTAGTGAGATCCGACCTCAGCCTCAACTTCAACCTCAGAGCAATTCGCTTTATTTAGAAAATATTGATTTCTATTAATGCCGAGTGCTAAGCAAACAGACCACATGGCCAGAGCAGCCAGTCAACCAACCAACCAGTCAGCCGTCAGGTTGTTCGGATGAGGATGAGGCAACCGCCAGCTCTTGACTCCTGAATGGCTTTGGCCCCGTCTACCGATTCAAATGCGGTCGGGCATAATCACCTCGGGGAGCCCATAAATATTGTATTAAAGCGTGCGCTGAAAATTAGTCCAAATTAAACCTGAATGCCAGTCGAGAGAGATTCATTTTGAATTGATGTGCCACGGCCAGGATCGGGCAAGGATGTCCGCATTTCAATTCGGCAGAGGGTCGCACGCTCCTTAATCACTTCCTATTGACACAAGACCGACGCGGTCAAGTCAAAATCAAAGATAATTTTCTAAGAAATGAGGAAGGAGTTCCTTCGCAGGGTCCTTCGTACCTTGGCGCAAATCAAAGTAAACGGCATAAATGGATTAGGCCAGGTGGATGAGGAAACGGCGGAAAACATGGCCATTTAAATGAGTTATGCATAGGAAGCAACGAAGGTAAAGGCGCATGGCCTAAATGGCAAATAAAACGGGCTAAAGCGATTAATTGACGATTTGTTTATGGCTTCAATAATGGGTTATTCCAATTAACTTGCCAAATTGATTGGCTTAAAAGCCGAAGCGCAGGTGAAAGCAATTTGCTCTGAGCTTGGCTCAAAGTCCTTGCCAGAAAAGACTTTAATGAAAGTTTCTGTGCATAGCGCATATCACGAATGGATGATTGCAGTTCGCACTGCATTTGAATGAACTCATTTCGAGTCATGCCAAAATCGTTTGAATCCATTCGCATTAGATCATCTCGTATGAGCACATCAGCTCTTATGCACTTAAGCATCTCAAAGGCACATTTCAGCGCTTTTCCTTTGGCTCGGCTTATGTCCTGCAGCTGCTGTTGCTGCTGCTACAGTTGTTGTTGTTGTTGTTGTCATCATTGTTTGCTCTGTTGTTGTAGGTGATTGCGAGGCCCTGCCATACAGTGGCTTTTTGTCCTGACATGGCCATTCAATGTGCACCCACACTCACTCACACACACACACACACACACGCACACACTCACAGTTGAACTGCGTGTACCGAAAATCGACATGAATTGATAAAGTCATTTGCAATTGTCTGTCGTTATGGCTCGCTCTGGCAGTTGTTATTCTTGTTGTTGTTGTTTCGCGCGTTTGTTGTTGTTCGCTGTATACAATGGCATGAATGCTTGCATTGGCGCTGTTGATATTGTTGTTACTGCTGCTGCCGGCCAGTTATTGTTGCTACTGCAATTTTGTAGCGCTTAATGTTTCGGCTCCTGTCCGTCCGTCCGTCCGTCCGTCCGTCTGTCTGTCTGTCTGTTAGGAGCCGGGCCTGAACCGAAAGCGCGAATGCGATATGAGGATTAAAATTCATAATGAAAACCCCAACGAAGCAACAACAACAACATCAACATCAACAACAACAAAAACAACAGAATGGAAATTGCTATAGTTGTTTTTCAACTACAATCGCATGTGAAAAGGGGCAACAGCCACACAGAGCCAACCAGCCAGGCGGGCAACCAGTCAACCAGTCAACCAGTCATCCAGTCATCCAGGCAGACACTGCAAAATCAGTATTTGGGGTGGCGAGTGAATCTAGATCTACCACAAAACCGCTTGTGTGCTTCAAGTTTAATTAAACATTGACAAAAACTAGACAATGCCACAATAGGCTGGCCTCCATAGGTGGATTACAATTAAGTTTTGCGAAGGGCCGTGCCGCCGACTGATTGAGCAGCTGCTAAATTATTAAACGACAACAACAAATGCTCAAACATATGTTTCACAAGTCTCAATGTATATTAGAAGGTAGCAGGTATGAAAAAAGTAGTAGACACAGAAAAAGTAGTCAAAACCGAATATATATATTACAGTCTACTGTAATAATAGAATAATTTTTCAGAAGTAGTATGAAACGATAATTATTATTATTATTATATATTATAAAATATTTATAAGAAGAATAATAACAAGAATACTTCAAAACAAAACAAGTAGTAGACTAGGAAAAAGTAGTAGAAAATGTATTACTTCTATTAAAAAGTAGTGGAAAATGTATTTTCGACTTCTAATACTTCAACTATGAAATAGTAGTAAATTATAGTATAGTATATAGTATAGACATAAATAATTGCAACAAGTACTTGAAATAGTAAGTTAGTGGCTCAAGACAAATCCCAGTCTCCTGTCACTCAACCCCTGACCCCTCTAGTTACATCAAAAGACATCAAAGACCACGTTTTACATCAAACGGAAAACGGCAAACGGCAAAGGAATAACTCAAAGGATATCGCGAGCAATTATGTTGCTTGTGGCTGAGGGAACTAGTCAATTGAGCCTGCAGTCGATGGTCAATAGATTGCAATTTGGCAGGCAGCTTAAAGTTTCCTGCAATGCGTAATTTGGTCGTCTGGTTGCCAGCTCATGAATGATAAGCTAATCATGCATTGGCCAAGCCTTGGGCTTCCGTACTAATGTAATTATGGACTACTTGCCATGACAACCTTTCGCCCAGTCGCTGCCCCTTGCACATTGCTTGCTTATTATGGTTCGAATTCAATTTAATTTGATACGCACGGATTTTGCGACTAGTGCAGCAGCGGCGGCAGCGGTGGCAGCGGCGGAGAGTCGATTGAGCTTCATCTACATACATACATATATATAGCCCAAAAATTGTTTGCAGTTCAACTGTGGCTCAATTGACCAGCCCACACACTAACGAGCAGGCAGCTCAACTGGCTGAAGTTATGGCCAGACGGGTCACAGTCCGGCCAGGCCAGGGCAGGCCAGGACAGGCCACGGCAAGGCATGCAATGGCAAGGAGGTGCAGGGCGGTGCAGGGCTGCAGCAATGGACAGGACAAGCAATGTTGTACTCATCGTCGTCGTCATCATCATCGTCGTCATGCAAAACTCATTGGAGTCGTTAGCGTGCGTTGTGGCAGGCTCCAACGCCCAGCCAGCCCAGAGCCAAGGACATAAAGCACAATGCAGGCGCACACACAGTCGCCTGATTGTTGTGTGTGTCATGGCGGGCATTGTCGAGCTACCGCTTGGGCTTCATTGATCACACACACACACACACACACACACACAGGCGCACAGACATTCGCTTGCCCGTGACCCAACAGTTATTGGCTTAATTTACGTTTGGGTTTTGGCTGCCTGATTCTTTTTCACGGGCCAAATAATGTGATAGTGGTTTTTCACAATTTACGCACTGGCCATGGCACCGAAATTAATTTTAATTGTATGCTCATGTGTGGGCACGTGTGTGTGTGTGTGTGTGTGTTGGGCGTGTTCCATTTTAAATTACCCGACATTAAAAAGAAAGTAATTATTCAAGTTGAGTGTCACTCTCTCTGTCTCTCTCTCTCTCCCCCTCTCTCTCTCTCTCTCTGTCAATAAAATTGGGTTCATTATATTGTTGTTGTTTGTTAATTGCTGAAGGCCCTCCACATTGATAAGGATATCGGGCGCGCTCCTGTTTTTACCTTTTTGCGCACAGCGCGCAGCTCATTAGGGCTCCGATATCCTGCCTGATATCCTTTATCGCTTGATGACTTCGTTTTCTCTTACACATTTTCTTCATCTTCGCTCATTATAGAAGCAAACGTCCATTCGATTGATGCGATTCCCTGCCTTTGCAACTCGCCCATCATCGACGCTTCGTCTGTGGCAATGGCAAAGGATATCAAATTGCTTGACAGCACGTGGTTGGCATTTTTAATCTGTGGTCTCTTTTCCCTTATTTGTTTTTTCTTTTATTGTTTTTGCGTGCCGCAATTATTCTTAATGAATATTTGGGCGAAACAGCTTGAACAGCACTCAGATGCAATTATATTTGAATTTTAAAATCGGGTTTCGAGTAGAAATCGGAGTTGTCGAGTGGAGAGAAAATGTGACAAAATCAATATGCCCATTTTATTTGATGAACGAGCATAAAATATCAATTACGTATCGGACCAAAGCACAACTTGCTCCTAAGCTAAATAGCTCGAATGCCGACCCACGCCTCAATTATGCTATTTATTTAGGTTTATTTGTTAATGAACGATTTAGCTTATGCAAAATTGATATTTTCTAATTAAAAGTTTTAATTACTATACGTAAATTTAGATTAGATAATTCAAATGAAATATAATTAAAGAAATGTTTTTCGCAGCTGCTAAGAGAATTTTAAGTTTAATACTTTATTTATCAATATATATATATAATATATATATTTAATTATAAATGTTTTTTATAGTTTGGTATTTTTTTAGAAAATTTATCATTTTATTTACCAATACTCAAATCAATTTACAAATGCCTTGCCGCTCTTGTTAACCATTTGATAATTGCCGTGCGATGTGATGTAGTTTGTGACATGGATTGTGACATGGTTCGTGTCTTTGATGTGATTGAATGCATCTGCATATATTGAATGTAGTGTTCCCAGTTTGACTATTTTCCCGTCAGCTGTGGCGAGAAGATGTGCGATCTAGCGACTGGCATGAATTCTGGCTATTTTTATTTCTATCTTGCACAACGGTACAAAATATGTAAAATTAAAATGATTTGCAATGTAAAATGTTATGAGAATCTAAAAAAAAAAAAACACACAATATAATATACGGTAATATGCAAAATTGTCCCATCTAGCTATATCTGGCTTTTTTCATGTGTGATCTGGCGTGTTGAGCGCCTCTAGATTTGGCAACACTATACATACATATGTATATCATAGCTCGCAAATAACAGTTGCGCTCTCTCTCCCTCTCTCTCTTACGCACAATATCAGAGCAGAAGCGAAGAAGCTCAAAGCATTCGCTCTTACTCTGAGCTCTCAATCTTCGTTGAGTTTCTTGTGTTGATCTCCTTTAACAAGCTATAAAACCGTCGTTCGCTAGCTGAGACGCAGTGAGTCTTGCAAACACTCTATACATTAATTTGCCAAAATAGACGAAAAAATGAATTTTTTACAAAAAATATTTTTTGATTAGTTTAAATCTTAACTAAATTTATATATTACTAATTAGTCAGCTTAATTACTGCGCCTATCGAACAAGAGCTGAAAAGGCCCGTTGACATAAATACATATATATGCTATAACTGTACATATATATATACATGCACATATACTTACAGCAATCTATTGACGTTTCTATATGCAGACAATCGCCATTGTCTGTTTGGCCTTTAGCATTTTGGCCATTTGCGCAATTTAAGTTTTCATTTGTCATTTGCCTTTTGCCGTTGCTGCCAATTGCAATTGCGATGCCAGCTCAAAATTGAATTTTGGCCCATAAAAACAACAACAACAACAACAACAACAGAGCCATAACGCTACATAAATAAACCCATTGCAGTTGCAGTTGCAGCTGGCATTGCTGCTTCATTGGCTGCTGCCCAGCTTTCCAGCTCCCAGCTCCAGTTTCGCATGCGGCTTAGGATCTGTGGCCTGCGGGCCTTCGCCGCGGCAGCCCCACCAAAAATGCATGTGCATTGTGCTGCGGTGGCAGAGCCATTCGATTTTATAATCAACAATGCCAAACCAAAGTGGAGTCACAGCTTTTGTCCTGCCGCCCCTGCCGCCGCCGCCGCCGCCGCCGCCGCTGCCGCTGCTGGCTCATAATTTTAATTATACTGAGTGCCAATGAAGTCAACGGCCATAAGACTCAAGCGGGCAGCGATTGATGCGGCGGATGGACTGCGGCTGCGGCTGCGACTGGAGTGCTAGAGCGCTGCAGGGCCAAGTGGCTGCAGGGGATCAGCATAATCTATGTATGGCCACGGCTAGTGCCAGTGCCACTGCCACTGCCACTGCCACTGCCACTGCCACTGCCTTTTAGCATTAGCAACAGCTGTCTGACTTTCCAGTGCATTTATATTTATTATGATGCCGCACGGTTCATGGTGCACGGTTAGCGGAGGTTACGGTTCATGCATGCGGCGCCCGGATATATTAGCGACGCGTTGAGCGATGCGATGCGACGCAATGGCTCGCTCAATAAACCGCAAACACCGACCCAAGCAGCAGGGAGGGAGCAATGTCAAAAGATACACGTATGCAAGACACAGGAAACAGGACGCAGGCAGCAGGCAGCAGGCAACAGGACACAGCAGCCGCACACAGGACACGAGCCGCAAACCCCGCTGAACATATGGATGAATGCAATATTTTATTTTATATATTATTATTACGGACATTGCCGTACGGTGTACACCACACACACACACACACACACACGCGCGCGCGCACACACACACTCGCACAAGTGGCCAGTTTTTAGTTTTGTGGGTGGTTTCAGTGGGGCAGTGGTAGGGGCAGGGGCAGGGGCAGGGGCAGGCTGCAATCAATCCGCAGACATTAATATTTTCGTGTTGCCAACCGCAAATTGTTGCGGCTCTGCTGCAACAGCGTCAGCAGCAGCCACTTACCCCATCCCCTGGACTAGCCTGTCTGCCCCTTGTGTGATATCATGCAACCCTCGATGCGGATTGAGTGGAATCATAAATTAATTAAAAGAGATTTGTTTGCGGCTTGCAAAGGATTCGGCCACACACAGCCAAACAGGAAGCTGCCAGCCGAGCAACAACAAAGAAAATGTGCGTTGGCTGATGTTTTACCGTTACTCGGTACGGGTGGGTGTCTGCATCTGTGGTTGTGTGTGTGTGTGTGTGTGCTAGAAAATTAAAGCAACATTTTTCGTAATGCCAGCCAAAGAACAAAATTAATTAGCCTAATTGTAAGGGCGGTCGAGGCGGCGAGCGGCGAAAAAGACTGTGGCATGGCCCGTGGGGCCAGTTGGCAATCATAGATGGCGCTAACGAAACAAAACGAAACGAAATGAAACGGGGCGAAATGAATGAATAGAGCGAATGAATGAAACGAAATGAATGTGTAAGGAATTTACATTACGCGAAAGGCGCAGAGGCGTAGCTGCCAGCAATTGCCAGGGAATGCAGCGAAAATACATACATATATTAAATAAAACTCAAGAATGAAAATAGAATTAAATAATAAATAGCACTTATTATATATTATATTTATATATTTAAAGAAGTGACAAGGGAAATTAATGATGAGCTAAACTCTAAAAGGGTTTTCACAGCTGCCAACTTAATACCCAAAGCCGACAGAAAAAAAGATAAATAAAAAAAAACGAAAATATATAAACAGATAAAAAAGAGAAGAAGAAAAACAAATCTAAGCCAGCTCATTAGTCATAGCACCTTCTGCAAACAACAGCTATTTTTTGGCCGCATTGCCTGCAAAAGTGGTTGCCACAACGCCCCTGATTGCGGCACGGCGAGGCAACTGCTTTGAGGTTTTACACTTTTGGGCCATTTGCTGGGGGGTTTCCCTTTTTCCATTCGCTGTCAGCCCCTTCTTAATTCGAGTGCGGTTTTTATTTCGTTTGGTCGCGTCACCCTCGGTCGTGGCAAGCCCGAGAAGTAACGTATTTGACGCGTCACAAATGAAAATCTAAAAGATTAATTAGCTCAAGTTTTTGGCCGTTCGTCTTACCCTGAACTTCTCTTCGACAGCGCAAAGCCCGCGCAAATCTGCGCCGACTTACCAACTTGGCAAGCCCCCTCCGGCCGGCGGTCCTTGGCCCGGCGGGAGTATTTCAAAATCTGCTGGCAAAGCGCCTTTTGGGGCTGTAATAAATTTTAAGTCCTAATCAAAGTTGACAATAATAATAAAGTTAATAATGTTATTTTGCTCCTCTCTTACGCTTTCTCTTTCCCATTCTCTTTCTCCGCAGCGACTCGAATCCGGTGCTGATTTCATCACCGCCAGAATTGGCTGGCATGACTTTGGAGGCACGTCTGATATCCTACGATTGGGAAAATCAATTTGGCGAATTTCAAGAGGCAACACGCAAGGGCAGCTTTAAGCCCATCTGCTGGGGAGCCAAAAATCATGTGGTGCCGGTGAGTAAGCGACTTCGATTTATCCAAAACGATAAGTGCAGCCAAGTGAAAGTCACAAATTAAACGTAAAATAACGAAAAGCGAAGGATATATACCCTAACCTCGCGCCTGCAGCGAATGTAAACTAGATTAAATGCCAATGAATACACATATACACATAATCATTTACAGCTACACACAGACACACATACCTATAGTCGCCGGCGAATGCTTGACAGTTTAAATTTGAAATGCGACACTGTTCATCTCGCTCCCACGCATACAAATACCAATGCAAACACACACACATCATTGCGAATTGGAAGCAACAGCTTTCTCTTATTGGACACTTAAAACTGTGCTAAGAGTTTGCCATGTGCACACACTGCTCGTCCTGCTTGTACCTATGCTCAGAAGCATGTGTGTGCGTGGCGAATGCCAGTTGTGTCTTGATCAAGTATTAGAGTTCATCTAAAGCTGCTCTACTGTGTGAATAGCTTGACAAGTGCGATTACTCTTTATCTCTCTCACACATGTGAAAAAGTTGTAAGCTGAATAGCTCATCCTCATTTCACTGTTTGCTCTGCGCTGTCTTCTAATTCAGTCTAATTCAGATGTCCCATCAGCATGAAGATGTAATTGCGTTGCCATACATGACAGTACATGAAATATTAAGTATCAAAAGACTTTTAATGAATTGGTAATTATTCACTTACATAAACGTAAATCAGTAAAGTCAATTTTTAAAAACGTTCGTTAGCTGGCGATTCGAATGGCAATATTTATATCCTTGAAGAGGAATGGCCATCGTAAGCTGCTGTCACAGTTGAAATCGCATTAACCCTTCGCTTGTCAACTCTATTTTATCTGCTCTCTGATCGCTGTCAACATTTTTATTTTTACATTTCTTCGTTTTTTGTTTTTGCTGCTTCTGCTTTCGCTGTTTTTCCTGCTTTACATCCATCAGCTTAATCAGCTAAATTGCTAGACAATATCTGGGATAATTTTTCTTGCTGCCGTTTGGTTTGAGAGCCAGCGACCCACACACACACACACGGACATGCACACACACACACACACACACACACACACACACACAGATGGTAGACAAGTGCTCATTTATTCATCGTGAGTAGCATGGGCAAAAGACATTAGAGGCATCCTAGTCTCGCAGTTGGCGTCCGCAGCCCCACTGGCTACATCCCTCTCTCCCTCTACCGCCCCGAGAGGGCTCGGATAATGTGGCTGCAGCAAAGCGGGTAATGTCTACCGGAAACCGCACGTTATAAAGTGCAATCAATTGCAGTTGCTGGCTGCCTGCTGCCTGCTGCCTGATGGCTGGTTGGCTGGTTGGCTAGCTCGATGGCTCGATGGCTGGCTATGGGCAGCATTCGAGTTTGTTAGCGCCACTTTACGGGCCAGACGCGGCTCAAGCGGACCACACCAGAGCAGAGCCAACCAGGTCACATATATATCAGCCGGCGCACACGTACAGCTTCGACAACGATCATTCTAATGGGTCACACACTAAAACCAAGTCGCTAGCCAGCTGCCAGTCAGCCACACTAATTCACGTCCAATGGCTCAAGCGATTCGTCCTACCTACCGACCCACCGACCCACCGAACCACCAACTGGCTGCCTGGCTGGCTGACTGAATGCTCCCATATGACCATGCTTCTAGTCGCTGGAAAATTGTAGGAAATTGCTTAAGTTGGGAATTGTTGCCATTTTCTTCTCGACTTTTTGCTTTTTTCTGTGCCCCTGGCTGGTGGGAAGCAAAATTATCAACGCTTGAATTGTCATCGATTTTCCGTGCTATTGCGTTAAATGTTGTTGACCATTTCCAGTTTGGTTTGGGTCCTCCACTCTCGCCCTTCCTCTCTCTCTCTCTCTCTCTCTCTCTCTCCCTCCCTCCCTGTCATACTCCCTTTCGCTTTTTTCTTCAGCTGTCAAGTTAATAATTCATTGAGGCTGCCTCGAGGCATCGGCCATGCCCATTGAATTTATAAAGCCTCGCAGCGTTCAAATTAGCAGCGCGAGAATAAACCTCATCCAGCCGATAAAATAGTTGTGCAGCCCAGGCAAATTATGAGCAAACATGTCACCCAGCCACAGCAGAGTGAAAGGTAAACGCCGCTCAATCTACCGTAAAAATGTAAAAGAGAGGGAGTGGGAGAGGGAGAGGGAGAGGGAGACAGAGAGAGATTGAAAAATGAACGCAAAAACTTGCTCCATTTGGCTAAGCTGACTAAAAAAGTTGGCAAACAAAAAATATCAATCGCTCAGCAGTAGACAAAGAAGATTTTTTAGTCCTTTTACAGATGCTTTCAAAGTCGTTGGGCTGGAAGGCCTAGTTTTCGAATTTAGAAATATATCAATTTATTGGGTTATATTTCATAAATTGAAATAAATTCTATATATAAAATAATAAAAATAAAATTATAATCAGAATTGAGGCTAGTCCCACTTCATATTAAAATTCTAGATCCCTTCGGCTCCCACAGAGCCGTAATGAACTGCTTTAGGTGCTTTACCGCTACCAAACTATTTAAAGCCCATCCTAACTAGATTCGATTCGGTTATAAACTGAGTGGGGATTAACACACATGTTTTCAGCCCGAAATTCCAACGAAAGTTACACCTGGCCGACAACAACAATTGCCTGGCAACACTAATTAGCATAAAACGGGGTAGGGCAGACTACCAAAAAAAAAAAAAAAACAAACCATGGGGGATACTTGGCTGTCCTATCAAAAAGTCGCTCAAATGGGCAGCGCCCAAAAAATCAGGGACAGACCCACAGCTAATTAGCATGTCAAAATCCGAAAGGAATCTATACGAAATCCTGGCCATGCGTGGGCTTAAAGCACGGCAATTAAGGCCTTGAATTTATGCACATTTTATAATTTTGTTGGCCCCGTGAGCAAACCCGTGCATTCCTTTTCAATTATGCTGTCGCTCTGCCCCCTTTCGCCTGCCTCTCTCTTTCTCTCTCTCTCTCTCTCTGTTGGTAGCAACAATAACAAGAGGGAAGTCAATCCCAAACCGCAGACACCTTCAAAAGCCACCCGCAACATAAAAGCTGTCCAAACACACCTGCAAATGTCTGTCAAGTATTTTCTTTATTTTTTTCGTTTTTTTTGTTTTTTTGTCCTGGCTCTGTGTGTTGGGGGTGAACGTAAAACGATTCAGAAAATGCCTTTTGAAAAATTCAACAGCCAACAGCAAACAAACGAACGAAACGTTGGTTCCTGTTGCCAATGTTGTTGGCCCGTCGCACGATTTGCATAATATTATTAGTAAACACTCGTTATGAAGTCTCTCACGCCCATCGCGCGGCACGCCCACTGGGCGAAATGCAGACATTCACTCGATTTAGATATTTTTCCACTGCCATAAAACATTTGACCGCAGCCCCAAAAAGATCCCAAATCCAGAGTCGAGTCGAGTCGAGTCGAGTCTCGCGACTCCCACCCACAAACCACAGAGACAGAGCGAGACGGCAAGCAGAGAGAGAGAGAGAGAGAGAGAGAGAGACAAGGCTAGAGCATAGCAGACCCTAGCATGTCCTGCCTGGTGCCAGTCCCACTGCCATTGCCACAGCCATTGCCTATTTATAAACACAAATTTATGCAGCGTAATTAAAAGGCAAAATTTTGCCCGCTGGATCTGGATCTGAGAAGTGGAAAACGACAAATCTGATGGCTTCATTGTGTTCTTATTGTGCTTGGGCATTTGTGTGTATCTGTAGGTGTGTCGGTGTGCACCTGTAGGTGTGCAGGTGTTGTAGATTTGCGCCCTGAAGCCAGCGTCTAAATGCGGCATAAAGTATGTTTAATCACGGCAATCGTCTGGAATTGCGCCCAACTCGGAGCAACGAGCATCATTTAATTTACAGATTTAAATTCCAATATGAATATGTAGATTAAATAAAGCAACTATATCAGTTGCTTCTTCTGGGAGCTTAAAGTGGACCAATTAGAATTTGGGTACTCTCGATAAGATTATGCTTTGTAAGAGATTATTTAGGTATCATCATGATATCTGATACAAATAGTTAGAGGTAAATGATTAAAAGGAAATTAGTTTGAAATGAAAACAATAGGTAATAAGTATATATGTATTTACTAAAAATAAATAATAATAATTAAATCTAATTAAGATATAAAATATTGATATAATATATAAAATAAATATAAATGTATATAAACTCAAAATAAAATATTTATTAAATATTATAAATATAAATATTTACTATATATAAATAATAATAAAACAATAATATTTATTGCCTAAAATAATAATATAATACATAATCATCAAAATAAATTTGTATAAACTTAATATAAAATATTAATAATAAATATATATATAAATATTTAAATATTTATTATTATATATTATATACTATTACAATAATAATAAATACTATTTATTTATAAAATAATATAATAATAATCCTTAATATAAATAATAAAAATAAAAATAATAAACATCTTTTAAATAATAATAATATAATAACAATTAATATATGAACTCAAAATATTTGTGGAATATTCAAATTCTTTTTACTAAAGTCTTCGGTTGCACAGCGAATGTTTGCTGAGTTCGCTTGCTTTATCCATACCAAGAGGAGTACAATTTAATTAAATTGCTGTATATAATTTTAGAATTGCTAAACAACTATCAAAATTATCGCATTTACTCTAGCTGAAATTTTCAAAATACCAACTCCAACTCCACGTTTCTACCTAGAATTTATTGCACATATATATTTATATCTCTTATGATTGTCTAAGTATTAAGAGTCCCTCTTACAGTCAGAATAAAATGAATACTCCACCTTATTTATATGTATTATGTGTTACTATTATTATTATTATTAATATTTATATTTAATTATTTCATAATTTCAAAGCTCCCTTACAAAGAACTCATACATTTTTAAGCAGTCATATGTTTATATATAGCTACATTATGGTATTTATAAATGAGTCCCTAGATTGTAGCGACAAAGACGTAAAAGCGTTTTTCTTTTAATTTCCTTTCACTCTCAGTGGTCAGTGCTCGGTGCTCGGTGCTCGTTGGTCGGTGCCCGCTTGGGCCATTTGCTTGAGCCAGTCTAATTTAATAGTTGGAGAATGAAGAAAAATTTAATTAATGCTGTAATTTATTAGATGCAGAGCGAACGCTAATGTTTATCCATTTCCTTTTTTGCAGGGCTCCGAGTTTCTCGAAGGCTACAGCATAAATGTGACCAAAACCTACAAGAAGCACAAGCGCTGCAAGCCGAAGCGTCTCTTCGCCCCCATCACGGAGCGCACTGCGCCCGCTGCCGATCTGAGCGAACTGCCGGTGCTGCACGAGCTGGACAACAACAACATCATCGAGGGAGCAGCGCGCAGCAGTCGCAGCTCGGCGACCGATGGCCATGGCGGATTGAGCGGCGCCAGCGGCAGCAATTGCAACCAGCTCACCAGCAGCAGCTGTCTGCTGTGGCTGTGGCTAGGCGCCGTCTCCTGGTGGCTGTTACTGCTGCCCAGGACGTGAGGAGCAGACCAGTATCCACAGCAGTCACAGGCGCAGGCCCAAGCACAGGCACAGCAGAGCGAAGAAGCAGCAGAAGCAGCACCACCAGGCACCACCGTCTAACTACACTATATATACATAAATACTTAAAAAGCAAAAAGCAGAAGCAAAACGCAACTACAACTCTTTAACTATAAATGACAGCTCTTAATCCTACTACAAAACAGTACAGGCAGCAGACAACAGACTACACAACTTCAAGCACACATCCACGCAAAATAACAAAATACGAAAGCAACATAACAAAATATATATTAATTATTTATAATAAGCTAGTTACCCTTTATGGCTCCCCTACCCAGCTACCTAGCTACCAAGCTACCGACCTCCTCCTCCCCCTCTCCGACTCCTGCTGTTTCCCACTGTTTTATTTATGCCGAAGTCTCGCAAATTTTGTTATTTTTGTTCTAGCTCTTAGTAAATTATTAATGATTTGATTTTAAGGTACCTTAAGCAAAACAAAACAAAACAAAATAAATGATAAAAAGAAACAACATACAAATTATAAAAAAAAACTAAAACTTAAAAAAAAGAAATATTCGCGTACCGCATTTTAAAAACCGAAAAGCAATAATTAGTTGTTGTTGTCGTTATATGATATACAAGAAAGCAAATATATATACATATAGAACGATACGATATTACAAAAAAACAAAAAAAAACAACAAAAAACAAAAGAAAAGAAAAAAACTAGTGCAGTCATTCCTTCTACATAATAGTTTCATTATATAGTATATATATATAAAATATATATATATATATGGTATATAGGGTCTGACTTATGTAAAGCTTGAGCGTCTGATGATTTTTGTTGGACATTGCAAGACACAATCGCAACTGAAGAGATTCAGAAACAAAAAAAGAAAAAAGAAAGAAAACTTGAGCAAAGGCATCTAGATATAGGGCAACTAAGCAAAACATACATTAAAATACTCGAACATAGATCATAGAAGATAGAGCATAAAGCATAAAGCGTAAAGCATAATACACACATAATACACACGTAACACATAATTAAAGCCCCAGTTAAGTTTAGTCACTCGTAGTGTGCGCAAACTAAGGAACTAAGTTCGAAGCGTAGATAAGCAACCAAAACAAAACAAAGCAAAACAAAACAAAACAAGAAACATAAGTAAAAGACATTAAAAAACTACATACATACATTACACATATAACACTTATACGTCCATATATAAACCAGAAAAAAAGAGCAATCAAACGACTAAGTAAAGGAAAGATTTATTTAGTTAGTTTAGAACGTTTGGAAAGACTTGCTTTTGAGACATGGCGTCAAAGACTAAACGAAGTTTTGCAATTAACTATAATTTCAGTTAAGTATAGCCGAGACCCAGACGAAATTGATATTTTACTATATGGAAACTGGCAAAGTTTCCTAGACTTTTGGGCAGCCCCAACTAAGCGAAAAGAAAGTTTCTTAAACTATCTTTAATAGTTCCACTGTATAGTTTCGTTGATTTTCCATAAGCTATGATAATACTCGCTGAATATCATTTATCTATTTAACACTAAGTTCTCTTTCAGTTACTATTCTAAACTCTCAACTCAACTCAAAACAAAATGCTCTACACTCAAAGTGTTGCCTTTCTCTCTACTTATATTTGTATAGGCATATATATATATATCGTTCAACTCTGTCTCTCTTCTAGCTATAACTAATTGTAACTTGTAAATACTTTATATATATATATATATATATATATATATATATATATATATATTTATATATATATATAGATATTCCATAAGGCAACTTCTAAGGCAAAAGTAAAAAGCAAAAACAAACTCGGTTTTCGGTCAGATATTTCGCCAATGAGAGGAGCTAAGCATTATACAGGGTGTGTGAGTAGGTATTTCGAATGGGCCTAGATATATAGGAGGTATATATATATATATATATATACATATATAGGCTGCTCCTAGACTATATACATAACTTCTAGCTGGAGGTAGTTAAAATATACCATATACATACGTGCATACATACGATTACGATATATATACACACATACATACACATATACACACATACACACATGACATACATTTATATATACATATACATATAAATAACTATTACCATAAAGTCTATATATACAATACAATACATCTATAAGTAGTTACGTGGTTCGTAGTTGTAAATGTGAATGTGAGTATTTTATACAAAACCGAAAAGAATATGAATAATAATAAAAAAAAAAATAAATGAAAATGCATGAAGCAAGAAAATAAATAAAAATAAAAATAAAAATCAAATAAAAACAAAATCCCAAAACTAAAGTTAAATTTTTATACAAAACCCAAAGCAGCTCATGCGATTGCTATATGAGTATATATATAACATAAGTGTATATATATATACAACATATATATATATATATATGGAAAAACTATATAGTATATATTTTTAGGATAACTGCTATTAACTATGGCATTAACTATGGGTTAGAGACAAGTTGGCAAATGCAAAGTTGAAACAATCAAAACAAAACAAAAACACATATTTAACGCAATGTGCGCTAGCTGACAAACATATTAGTCACAAATAAAAAGAACACAAAGATATATATATATATATATGTATATATATACACACACATACACACCTAGATACCAAAAACACCTACAAAATAATTTTGAGCTCTGTTAGAATTTGAAAAAAAAAACACTGCAAACGCTCGACTGCAGCGCCTGTGGGCGTGGCCGCTAAATATGGGCCAAAATGTTTGAGGTTTTTTTTTTGTGTATTTTCAGCCTTAGTTTTTTATTTCTGCTCTGCATTCAGTCCACTTGACGTGCAACTTTTTACTGGCTTTCGAGTAATGCTCCTCGTCCTGCCCGAAAGCCCACAAAGCTTTGACCCAGTAAAAAAACAACAATGAGTGTGTCTAATTAGGAAAAAGCACAGCCCCTCGCCCACTCCCCTCCTCTGATAAAATGGCTGGCGAAGGAAAGCCGGCAAGTGTGCAACAAGCAAAAGGTATTCACAGTTTCTTTTTTTGGCCCTAGCTCTGTGCCAGTTCGGAGTCTCGCTTTGGCAAGTTTTTTGTGCAACATTTTAATTAAGAGTTACAGATTCACAAAATGCACAGAGGGACAAAAGCTTTGACGATTGAATATTTGTTTTGGCCTCTGGCAAGAGCAGCACCCAGACCACCCACACCCACACCCACAGCCACAACAACAACAACAACACAGACAACATCAACACTAAACAAAAACAAAAAGAAAACGAAAACGAAAAAAGAGTGTAATAATAAAAAGTATTCATATAATTTAGTTAAATGCTAACAAAAACGGTTTTGGAAAATGTACTTGCGATAGCTACGACAACAAAAGTCAGAAAATAGTTTAAAAAACTACAGAAACAAAAACTAAAAACTAAAAAAAAAATACAAAATAAACAAAAAACAAGTAAAATCGAAATGAAACTAAAGTAACAAAAAGTAAAGTATGTAACTCTGAAGCTAAAAAAGTAAACGGAAACAACATATACAATTCAAAGGCAGCAAATACACACACACACGCACACACAGAGGCAGAGACACACACATATAAAAAAAGTGTAGCGTGTTTTTTGGCGTTTGGCATTTGGCTTTTGGCTTTTGCAAACAGATTTGCAGGCGATATTTTTGTGCAAAGTTTCTTTCTTCTTAATGAAGTTATGTGCAGCAGAGCTTGACAGAAAGTGAAAGCAATATCAAAAAGAAAAGGAAAAATATACATGCACATATATATGGATATATAAGTATATATATCTGTAAAGTTTGCAATTTGATTCAGAGTAATCAAAAATATCAACTGAGAAAGTTGAAGAAGCTCCCAGTTCTCTTATCCCCCAGTTGAGAATTATATGGCAAAGAGAGCCAAAGCAATGTGTGTGCGGCAAAACCGAGAGGATTCAACACTTCCAAAACTAAACTTAAAGAAAATATACAAAAAATTGTACATTTATTTAGAGTGGAATTTTTAGTCTTTTTCCTATTTGGACTCACCCTTCGCTTGCCCTACCTTTACTGTGCCACACCACCACACAGAATCATCGCATTACTCAACTAATGCTGCTTCTCGAGCTTACGCTCAAGCTCTACTTTTCAGCCATTCCTAGCTCTATTCAAGTCAGCTAATATGTTTAATTTGTTTCTTTTTTCACAAGCCCTTCCAATTAGCTGCTCGTTCGTTGCAATTTCAGCTTCTTAATTTCCTTGCCTCGCCGCTGCGGCTGCTACAGCTAAAGCGAAAGCCAAAAGCTAACAAATCCTTTGTCTATGGCTGGAAAGCAGCTCGTAAAGCTGCTACCTGTACAATTACCTGGGCACAGTCAAAGTAGCACAAAGCCAAACAGCACACAACAGCACAGAGAACACAATCAGCGTTGCATGTTAGTAGAGTACTATGCCATTAAGGCCCCTTTATTGAAAGTTTTCCATTTTTTATTTTGTTTCAAAAGGCATAGAAGGAACATAAAAATAAAGAATAAAACACAAAACCTACCTAAAGCGAGAAAGTAAAAACCTAACTATTTTTAATGTGTACCTTAATTTTGAAAAAAAAAAGAAAAACTTCAAAAAAAGAAAGAAACGTAACAAAACCCTGAGAAAAGCGCAAAAAACTCCCTATACAAAAGAAAAAAAAACAAAACATAAAGAAAACTAAAGCCTAATAGAGAACTAAACTTAAATATACATACATACATATATATACATACATATATATATGCTAAAACAAAAACAAAAATATAAACCTAAAAGTTAAAGTAAAAGCAATAAAAGGCAAACGCATAGCTATCAATATTGAAACAAAAAAACAAATGAAGAAAATAGGTTAATAACAAAATGAAATATGACAAAAAAGAATCCAAAAAAAAAACAAAAAACAAAAAAGAATCAAATAGAACGATAGCAAATAGTTTTGAGAATTGAGTGGAAGAGTGGACAGTGCAGAGTGAAGAGTGTAGCATACTTTGTGGGGTAAGGGGAACAGCCTATTGGCTCGAGAGTGTGCGAATGCGTAAGATAATGTGAGAGTAAGTGAGATAGTGAGAAAGTGAGAAACTGGCATATGATATGATGATATAAAATTAAAAACTATTTTAAAGTAGAGCAGTTGCAAATATTTAAATGTGTCGTTAGTAGCTGAAAATAAATAAAATCGAATAATGAACGAGAGAAATCCAAAAAAAAAAAAACAAAAACAAAAAACAAATAAAATAGTAGTAGCAGTGTCTTTAGCCACAGTAGAGGACGACAAAGTAGACAAAGACGAAGCTGGAGAAGAACATACATACCATTACCATACATACATCAATCAATCAAACAAATAAGCAAAAGCAAACGGCCAACGACAGGCATAGTTACATACATACATCATAGCATTAAACTAAGCATCAGTGTTTGTGTATAGCTCCTGCATGAAATGTAATACAGATACATATTCGACATATGCATTATATATATACATATATATGATCCCCACAATTAGACTACTCAACAGCCCGACTCAATGCAGACCCTAAGAAATAAATACTATTTATAGCGCAACAAGCAAAAAACGACAGACCCCATTAAGAAACCAAACTAAAAGTAAAAAAAAAGTAAAGAGTAAATCAAGTAAAGCGTAAACTAAAGTAAATCGTAATACCGTATAAGAGACTCGATCATAAGATAGACACAACAATGGCAACGAATGCGAACTGACTGTGGCAGAACTGGCTGTCGGCCATAAACCATGCTCCGAATATGCTTATTCAGCTCGTAACCTCTTTGGTTAATTCGCCTAACCTCAGTTTAAAGCCAACAAAACCTGCCTTTTAAAATTAATAATTAATTATATTTTGCAAACCTCAAAAGAAACCCTCAATCAAGCCCCAGCCAACCCAAATGCCACATTAACCACAATTTCAACAGCCCACTCCTCCTGTTACTCCTGCTCCTGCTCCTGCTCCTGCTCTTTTAACTAGTTCCGGCTTTCATATTAAAGTTCGCTCACAGCCAGTTCAAGCATTCGGCCACTTAGACATAAACCAAACAAACAGCAGCGACAGGCTCATTATTTTGATACCGCTTACCAATTGTGAACTAATGCATTGTTTGATTGTGAACTAAGTTCCGAAACTAAAATCACTTTAAGTTACAACTGACTTATTTTGTAATATACTAAGCTCTATATACAGCAACAACAATAATAACAAAACGTAAGCAATATGAATATCGTGACGGACACTCTTATACACTTAACATGACTGTAAACCTTGTTTACTCATTCTGCTGTACAAAACTACGTAGTTAAGTTCAATTGTGAATGGTGTGTAATTGACGCCCATAACGAGGCAATGGTTATTGTCTCTCAACTTGCCACTTGCCACTTGCAACGTGCAACGTGCAACATTGAACGAGCGAACCAAATGTATTGCGTACTTATTTATTTATGCAAATTTAGTTAAATGCAAATTAATTATATATGACTGCTAACTGCTAAATGAAACTGAAATCGCTGAAAACACACGCAAGTACAGAAAATGTTTACGAACAACAACTGCAGCCATTTTCCCAGGCACAAAACGGCAAAGCCTCGAAGCAAAAATTATTTTTGCATCATTAATTTACATTTATATTCAATTAAAGCGCAAACACATGCCGCATTTAAGCAACAACAAAAAAGAAAGCGCACACACAAAAAATTATAGGCGCGTGCCAAGTGGGCGTAACTGTATGGGCGGCACGGACCGTGGTTGGCAAACAATGCCAAAAGTTTAAAGCAAACAATATGAGAAAAAAGTTCAGTGCCAACTAAGAGCAGCAAATTGAGGGCGGGCAGGAAGCGAGCGAGAGCGATAGGGAGAGTGAGATAGAGAGCAGAGCTGCTGTATAAGTCCCACGCACAAGCCAAATGAGACAGTTCTTATACTCCTCTGGCAGAGACTAACATAATTTAGCAGAGCGCATAACTCGATTAAGTCATTTAAGCACTTTTGAGTTTGACTTATAAAAGAACTAAATTATGAACAAAACTGAACAGCTGCTTATCGAGTATAAGAGTGTTTATGTTAGAGCTCACAGTGCTTAACATAAAAATTGAATGTTAAATTTAATCTTCTGAGTTTTCGATCATTTTTGGCAGCAGCTGTTAGCAACTGATAGAACTTTACACTCTGTTAAGTAACATAATGATGTGTGTGTTACAACACTTTCGAATACGCAAATTTTTTGATTAGTTTTAGAAAATATGCACTTTCGCTGTATATGTAGCTGAGTGCTGACCGCAAAATGCTTTGGCAAATGCGACCAAAATGCACCACGTGCCATTTGGCTGGCTAGCGACAAACTTTTCATATAATTTATATTAATTAACCACTTTTAAATGCGTTTTCACATTTGGTCTCATGGCCACTTAAACAAAGTCAACACGTTTAAACAAAATGCATAACTATGGCACGAATGGAAGAGTTTGTCAACTTTTTCGGCCAGGCTGTTTAAACTATTAGCAAAAGAGTGAAAGAGAAATAGAGAGAGAGAGTGCGAACGACTGCGAAATTATTTGTTTGTTTGTGTTTGTGTTTGTGTTTGACTGTTTGTCCATTTTAATGTTGCGCTTGTTGCGGTTGTATTGCACTGTTTAAAATCAGTTTAAGTTTTGTGCAGTTGTCAGTTATGGGAAAATTACTTTACAAGTGATGCATTTATAATAATTTGCATAATAAATTATTTTCAATGAATTTTACGTTACAACAACAACAACACGCACACAACAATTATATATATAGAATATATATATATATATATATATATATATATATATATATATATATATATATATATATATATATATATATATATATATATATATATATATATATATATATATTAAAAATTACAAAAGCAAAAAATCCCTCAAACAAAATGTGAAAAATATGAAACCCAGCAAAATGAAAATACACACAACAACAACAACAACAACAACATAAAAACAACAAAAATTTGCAAAAATAAAAAGCATGAGTAAAAAAATTATAAAAAAAAATACATTAATATTAAAAAGCGTTTAATTTGCCAACATTTTAAGTTGTGGCGGGCGGCCGGGCGGGCGGGCGGACCGAAGGGGGATAATGTGATAAATGTGCCGAGAGCTTTGCATGCGTAGCAAAATTTCGCTTGTGTGTGATCATTAAGAATTATTTTAAATGGCATTCAATTGCAAATGTTTTTAAATTGAATTATGCGGGCAGAGCGACAAATGCGAGAGAAGCACAGCCAGTGCAGCCCGAGGAATTTCCATGGCAATTTGCCAACATTGCGTATGCTTAATGAGCTGAGCTCACAAAATGGCCACAAAGAATGACAATTACTCGGCCAACCAGGAACCATGCGATTTGAATAGAGCCCAAGCGCTGGCATTGCAGACATAATTCAGAATTCACAACTGTAGAGCACATACGCCAGTTACAAAAATAATGTAAGAAAAAGCTGGCGAGGGCACGGGATGGGCATTGGGAATGGAAAACAACCAGCAGCAGCAGCAGCAACTGCAACTGCAACTGCAACTGCAACTGCATATGAAATGATTCGTAATAGGCTCCGAGAGAATAGAATTAGTAAGCTTTTTTATCTACACAAAGTCAAACAGAGTTATTAAGCATTACTTGAAGTATTGAGAATCACATAGAAGAGCATTATTCATGTAGGAGAATGAGTTAGTGGCTGTTGCAAGCAAAGGAGAATATCACATGTAATTCATTTAAGAGAAGGGAAATTTAGTAAACTAAAAATGTGAAAATAAGCAAATAAGATGAGAAGTATACAGAAGACTGGAAAAAAAGTAAGAGTGCTGATAGGGATTTCCTGACCAGCAGATACCGCGCACCTTTCTGTGCGCTGAGCTATTGTTCTGCTCATTTTGTACTTCTTATCAGCTTACATAGCAAAGAACTTAAGCATAGCACACACGCACACATACATGGCCACACACATATACCTTTTCCATACATATACAAGGACACGCTCCGCTTACTACGCAGCTTATGCCTGCACTTCGGCTACATTATGGGCTGTACTATGGTAAGTTAGTTAATGACTAACTTTTGTTCCTGTTGCAATTTCTTAATTGAAATTTGTAGAGCGTAATAATGGCATACAAATGCAATTGTTAGGCAAAGCACATGTTTCTACTATTTAAAATAGATTCTAACTTATGGGAGAGTGGAGGAAATATAGCGAAAAATAATTATCATTATCAACAGCGATAATGAGCACTAGTTGTAGTTTGATATCCACTTGATCAAGAATATATACCAATCTGCATTCTGCCACAAAGTCATTTACAGTGTAATCGAGTCATATACATAGCCTGTTGATAGCCTTTAGCCAATTGAAATCCAAGTGGGTTATTTTCGGCAAGATGTAGATTTTTTCTAAAGAAAAAAAATGTCCATAGGAAATTTTAGATTGCTAATCGATGCTCCAGATCAAGACGCCTACAAACACCTTTTTGTAAGCTAAGCGAAGGAACCCCTTTGAGTTATTGCTGTTGTCTCAGTGCCAATACTTTTCGGCATAATTGCTCCACCTCAGCTCCACTTCAGCGCATTCAAATTTCATCACGAGCATCTCAAAGTTGGCAAACAAGAAGCAGAAGCAGACTGAATCCTTTTGACACTGGACTCTTTGACCCAAGCGAAAGAGTTTGTTTTTGGCACATTTTGTCTTGCAGTCAGACGCCTAAGTGAAATGACGAACAATAAAGCTGGCCAGGAAATTGATATGCGAATGTAATATCCAATTCAGCTTCAACAATCGAAACTTACCCAGCCACTTGGCATAATTTGAGCCAAAGAGCGTGATACGAATTTTCCGTAAACTACTAACCATAAAAGGAACAAAAAGGACAATGCAATAAAAAAAGAAAGAAATATAAAGAAAAATAAATAAAATGCTGTCACATCAAATTCGAGTGGCAATTCCATCAGCCAACCTAAGGCCTATTAATTTTCAAAACACACCCACAAAAAAATGTAAAGGAAAGGTAGAAAGCACAAGGAGAGAGAGGCAGAGATAGGCAGAGAGTGGGAGATGGACTCCCAGAAGGCAAACAACGCCTAAAAGTATTTCAATAATTTGGCCCCAAGCCGAAAAGTGAATGCGTGGGAGGGCGGCAAAAATGTAATACCTGCTGACAAGTTTCGCATTTCTATGGCCATTAAACCCTTTTACGAGCGATACCTGGAGCCCAGAATTTTAGCATATTTCAACAGTTTATAACGCAAATAATGCTGAATTGTGCATTTCTAATAGGCAACTGGCAACTGGAAACTGGAAACTGTCGAGCTGCAAAGCCAATTTCAGCACTTGCTGCCATTGCCTTTGCCATTGCCATTGCCAGCAGCCTCGACTCGAGTCATAAAAATCTAAATTTCAAAGCGACAGCAGACATCAGACCATGTGGGAGATGCTAGCAAAACAGTTTGAATGACAGAAATTTTCGACACAAGACATGTGCGGCATTTAAGTGCAGCAGCAGCAGCCGAAAGAGCCGAAGGAGCCGCAGCAGGCATAACACCAAAGCTGGCCAGCAGGACGACATGCCTCGTGAGTCTCTGTGTGTGGAAGTCAAGGTATGCAAAAATCTAAGTCATCTTCTGATGAGCCACATATGTATGCATGTGCATGCTACAGCCACGTCTCTGTGTATGTGTGTGTGTGTGTGTGTGTGTTTATTGGTGTGTGGTTTGCAGCAATCACCTGAAACTTGCACCGAGACTTGTGGATGAGGGGCGCCCAGAGAGCTGGGGACGCAGCTGCTCGTCGTAAAGTGCAATAATGCCTGAATTTATGCAACTCGAGTGTAATAAAAATATGCATAATTCTGCAATAAATGATTTTAAGTAACACACCCACCTACACACACAGACACACAGTTGATTTACCCAAAGCTGTTTGCCATAAGTGACAGGCGACAAAATCGTCCATTTCAGGACTATATATCACAGCGCATAAGCAGATGAATAATTTAAGATTAAACATATTTTTTATTTATTTTTTTCATTTTGTTTTTATTTGCAATCTCTCTTATACTAAACAATAAACAAATTTGTAAATCGTATGGTTTATATTTATTTTATATATTACCATATTTACATATTTACAAATTTTCATATTTATCTATTTCTGTAGGGTAGGTCTATTAAGGTCGAATAAATTCTGTATAAATATTAATTAATATTCTGTATAAATATAATTAATATTAATAAATTAATAAAGATAAAGTCAAATTTGAAATTTACTGACAATTTTATCAATGATACAGAACAGGATGTAGATATTCCTGCAAAAATCCGACTATATATTTGTTTAATTAATATTTTTATTTAATATTCTTATTCTTATTATTCAAAATAAAGTGAATTTTAATTTTTATTTTTTTATTCATTATCCCTTTTTGTCTAATTGGTCAAATTTTAAACTCTATTGTTGCGATCACATGAGATTTCAAGATAGATGCAGCGTGACTCTAGACTACAAAATAATTATATAATATATAATTATATAATATTATACTTTAATATTATATATATTTTTAAAATTAATATTTGAATTGGTAGTTATCTCCAATGGTTAATTATGTACGTCACTCTTTAGTTTTATAAACTTCAGACTAAATTCGCAAGTAATTCCATTTCATTGTTAATTTGTCGGCTGTGCCCATCTGGCGCTTATTCAATGTTGCTTAAGTGTTATTGCACTTACTGCATGCACCGGCATAAAGGCGAAATCTTTTGGATTACAACATCAGGGCAAATATGCTACCTGTGCTAAGTGAGTGGGAGAGTGTGGCAGTTGGGGGTCGAGAGCGACACTGTTATGGCCGCTATGGCCATAACTGTTGTAGCTTGGCAAAACTTAAGCCGTTTGCAGGTGTTGCAGCCCAATTGCAGTTTATCTGGCCGAGCTGGCTGGGTTGGCTGGGCGGACTATTCTTTTCTTTTTAGCTGGGAAAACTTAATGATCTGTGCTATATGTTGCGGGTCATCAGCTTGGCAGTGGGCCTGCGTGTGGAAGGAAGAGCGAGAGGCCAGCAGGAAATTAAGTTTTGGCTTGTATTGCGTAAATGGCTTTTTAGTTCTTTTTGGCTGGCGCGGAAGTGAGTTGCATAAATTGCAAAGCGCGTGTAAAAGCCATGAAATCGAATTCGAAACTAGCTAAACACACAAAATCACACGCACACACAATGAGAGTGATTGACGAAAAAACGAAGCGGAAGCAACTGGCCCAAAAAGCAAGAAACGTTACTGAAGCCGACACATAAATCTTCATTGAATTTCTCGTGGCCAGAAAGCCGTCGAGTCATGCCTCGGACCGGGTCCACATTGAAAATGGGTGCTGAGCACAGCTCTCTCTCTCTCTCTCTCTCTCTCTCTCTCTCTCACACACTCCCTTTGTTTTTTGGTGTGCAACGGAACGTAAGCGGCTAACGGGAAGCTCAGCAGCAGCAGCAGCAGCCCGCCTCCGCTGAGGCGTAGAACAAAGGGCCATTATTTACAGGTGCTGCGCGCCAAAAGTGCCAAAACAAAACAGACGTCCCTGCTTATAGCCCAACACCCCCAACACCCACACACACACGCATATACTCATATACGCCTACACCTCCTGCACGCATCTGACACACGCAGACAAACGCACAGGCGCAGACACATTGATTAATGAATTAATGAGGTAAACTTTGCACCTCAATGACAGAAAAGGTATCACAGGTGGAGCTGCTGCTGCTGCTGCTACTACTCTGTGTTATTCCCTTCTAATACGTTCCCTTTAACGTTTCGTTACGTTATTTGAGTCTACGCCCAACCCCAACCCCTGCTCACTCGCTGTCTCTGATTTTGGTTTGCTAATGTATCGGTTCAAGAGGTCAGTCAGCAGCTGACAGCCAAAGAAAACTTCCAGCGCATAAAAGTAGGCAACGAAAAGCTTGTCAAGCAGTGCAGCCCACAGGCACAAACACACGCACGCACACAACTGTAAGTTGACATGAGATCGTGAGTCTTAACGTGCGTGAGTGGCTGACGTTTATGCTATAAGAATGAACTATGGTAAAGATAAATATTTATTACAAAAGCTGACAACAAAATATAATTTAAAAAAATCGATTTTTTATTTTAAATTATTTATATGCATTCATATATATTTTTATATACATATTTTTTTTTATAAGAATGAACTATGATAAAGATAAATATTTATTATAAAAGCTGACAAAAAATATAATTTAAAAATATCGATTTTTTTTATTTTAATTTATTTATATACTTTATATATTTTTATATAAATATTTTTTTTATATATTTACAGATTTGTGATTTCCTACCTTTTAGGCAACTTAATATAAATAGGATTGGGACTACGACGATCATTATTACAAAATTAAACGCTAAACGGAAGCAACGCCGCATCTACAGAGATGTTTTATGGGAGATCTGATTTAATTGAAATTGCTTGCAGAGAAGAATCTTGTTCTCTTACCAAAATATTACGAATACAAACACCTTGTCGCTGATTAGCCAAATAATAGTCAAAATACGTTTAGACTTCCATCAGAATTCATTACAAAATAATGAACAACTCTTAAATTATTATCATTCAAAGATACTTCAATCACGCGCCCATCTCTGACACCCACTGCATTGGGGGCGTGTCATACAAGCTCAAAGCCCGATACTGTTGCTGACACGTGATAAAACGCTGCCAACGAGGCCGCATGCTGTAGCTGTAGCTGTTGCTGTTGCTGTTGCTGTTGGAACTTGGAGAGGGAGCTCCTGCAGATGAACGTGAGGTACGGCGCATGAGGCGCATGAAGTACGCCAAAGGTGCATAGGGCACAGGCATTAACATTTACATGACACTCAGCCCCCAAGTGGAGCGTACGTAGAAAGAACAACAACTTTGCCCGCCCGCACACACACTTCACATATGCTACGAAAAACTTGGACGATTCTTTTGTGATTGGCGCCCAGGTGGTCGGTGGGCTGCCGTCCGAAGCATGTTAGTCAGTTGCCCAACGCCTCAAGGCAAACGGAAGCTGTGTAACTGACGCTGCGATCCACACTCACGCACACACGTGCTCGGGCTAGGGCTGGGGCTGGGGCTGGGGTTGGGACTGGTGCTCGGGCTCGGGCTCGGCATTGCCATTAACGTTTCTATTGTGAGCTCTTGGCCTTAGCGAAATAAATAAAATTCGACAGCTGGGACTGACCCAGCCAAGCTGCGAGCTGCGAGCTACAAGCTAGACAGCCCACCCACATGCCAGACAGTTTGTGGTTTTCAAATTTCGCACAGACAAGCTGGCGGACTGGCTGGCTGGCTGACTGCCTGGCGGGCAGCAACGCCACCAACACCTTGCATAGCCTGTAGAGTCGAGTCGTATTTATCTATTCATGCTCACAAAAAGCAATTCGTGACCAAGGGCCAACGGGTGCCAGCAGGAGGGTAAACTTCAATGCAACTAACGATGTAGCAGACACAGCAGTAGCAGCAGCAGGAGCAGCAGCAGCCGCTGGAGCAGTTGCTGTACCAGCACCCAGAATGGACTCTCGTGTCAGCCGCTCACCGCGCAGTTGATTCCGTGATTTTTCGGCAAAGTTTTCTGGCGCTGCTTTTGCGGGAGGGTCGTGCCGGGATTGTTACGGCTGCGTTTTGAGCTTTTATTATGTTCAATTCCTTCCACTTCGTTTTTTTTTTTTTTTGTTATTTGGGATTGCCCCCGCTGCGTGTTGGTTCAAAATTTAAGTTGCACCAAAGTTGCAAAATAAAAGAGAAAAGCAGCCGAGTTTTCAATGTTTTACACAAAAGAGGACCCCGGACTCGGGACTCGGGACTCGGGACTCGGGACACGGGACTCTGGACTCCGGACTTTGAGCTGCTGGCAACTGGACGAATGGTTAGACGCTTCGCTGGCTACAAACAAATAGACATGCAGGGAGACGTACGGACAGACAGACGGACGGACGGACGGACGGACGGACGGACAGCGCAGCGAGTGCAAAGTTCGGGGCTGCAACATACATTAGATTGGCAGTTGGGGATTTACTTGTAAAATGCAAATGCAATGAATGTACAATTTAGAAATTTTTACACCAAAAATGCAACGAGCCAGGAGCCCAGTCGAAGGGGGGAGCGAACAAGGACTTGCAGGCAGCTACACTCGCACTGGGTTCATTTGACATGCAAGTCTGTTGCTTTTGTCTGAACGACTCGTAATCTATGCTAATGAAATTGTTGCTTTCAAAATCAAATTCTAACAAACAGCAGCAGCTACAACAGAACCAGCAGCGGCAGCAGAAACTTTTTGGCCAAAAATAAACAAGGCGAGCCCTATGCGGATGCAATCTGACTGGGACTTCTGCAAATCAACACAATTATAAACATTTTAATCTTGTATTGAAATTTGCAAAGATTAAAACATGAGCTGAACTTTAAGAACTTAAGTAAATAAGGCAAAGAAGAGCCCGTCTATGCGATTCTCATAAATACAATATTTGACTCGAATTGTTAGAGAAGGCAGAAGAGAAAATTATGGAAAATAAAATTTGTCTGCAAGTATGCGTATATATATATATATATATAATATGTGTGTCTGTCAGAAGGTGTATATGAATATGTGTGCATTCTGAATTTATGTATGCGTATGCGTAATAATTGTTGTAGTAAGATAATTGTTATGCTAGTGATTATTGTCCCCGCTGCTCGCCTCTTCACCTGCATACAAAGTCCATAAATTATATATATATTATTGATCATAATATTCAGATAATTAATCAATTGCAGCGATATTATTCTCTTGTTATTTCTATTAAAATAGACCCAACTAGGAGACAGCAGGTAGCGCTCATATTTCCCACTCAATGATCGACTGTTAGAAACGGCTCATGACCTTGAACGAGTTGAGTTCGAAAGAGTTGAGCACAACTTTTGGCGGGAGTTTTGCCCTATAAAAGGGCAGCCACCTAATGCATTACTTCAGTTGGTTGCCTGACTTCCTGGTGGTCAGTCGTGCAGTGCAGTGCAGTGTAGTAATATTGTGTAGTGAGTCTTCTCCTGCTCCTCCCCCTCTTCTGGACTTGGTAAGTATTTAATTAGTTATTATTTTAGTAATATATTAAGTATGTTAAGAAAAATTGTATTAGTTATAAATGTTTCTTTTTAAGGAAATTTGTTAATAATAATTCTTTTTTTTTATTTCTCGGCTCTCTCTCTCTCTCTCTTTGCCGCTTCTCGACGCTCTCTCTCTCTCTCTCTGGCGCTGCTCGACGGTCTCTCTCTCTCTGGCGCTGCTCGACTCTCTCTCTCTTTGCCGCTGATCTGCTCGACGCTCTCTCTCTCTCTCTCTCTGCCGCTGCTCGACGCTCTCTCTCTTTCTCTGGCGCTGCTCGACGCTCTCTCTCTCTCTCTCTCTCTCTGGCGCTGCTTAACTCTCTCTCTCTGTGCCGCTGATCTGCTCGACGCTCTCTAACGCTGCTCGACGCTCTCTCTCTCTCTCTCTCTCTCTCTCTCTCTCTCTCTCTCTCTCTCTCTCTCTCTGGCGCTGCTCAACTCTCTCTCTCTTTGCCGCTGCTCTGCTCGACGCTCTCTAACGCTGCTCGACGCACTTTAACGCTGCTCGACGCACTTTATCGCTGCACGATTCTCTCTACCGCTACTTTACTCTACCTCTGCTCACCTTTACCGCTGTTCAACTCTCTTTACCGCTGCTCAACTCCACCGCTGTTCAACTCTACCGCTGTTCTACTCTCTACCGCTGTTTAGCTCCAACTCTGCTCGACTCTAACGCTACTCAACTTTACCGTTGTTCGACTCTCTCTAATGCTGTTCGACTCTCTCTAACGCTGTTCGACTCTCTCTCACGCTGTTCGACTCTCTCTCTAACGCTGTTCGACTCTCTCTAATGCTGTTCGACTCTCTCTAACGGTGTTCGACTCTCTCTCTAACGCTGTTCGACTCTCTCTAATGCTGTTCGACTCTCTCTAACGGTATTCGACTCTCTCTAACGGTGTTCGACTCTACCGTTGCTCGACTCTACCTCTGCTCACCTCAATCGCTGTTCAACTCTCTTTACACCTACTCAGCTCTACCGCTGCTCGAATCTCTCTACCGCTGCTCGACTCTCTCTACCGCTGAGGGTAATCCAAATTGCATTAGTTATAAATGTTTCTTTTTAAGGAAATATTTTAATAATAATTTTTTGGTACAACTCTTGGGACATTTCGATCGAAATAAAATCCGATATGCTTTGTAAGCCGCTTGAATATGTGCAGCTATGAGCTAGTTGCCGCAATTGCATTATTTGCACAAAACTCCTGGAATTTTATTACAGCCGCAAGTTTACATGGCGTGCACAAAGCCCCCACGCAGGAGCTCTGCTGGCAGCTGCAATATTACTCAGGATCAGCTTTGTGTAGGACAGGCACACAGACACATGCATTCAGGCATGCCTGCATGCATGTCATACATGCGTGCATATAACATGCGATATGCGCGCACACATATATTGAAGGCATTCATCAAAATCACCAAGGCAACTCGAAATTCATCAGGCACCGCAGCGCTCAAATATTTTGGGAAACTCGTTACAGCTACACCTACAGCTATACACATTGCAATGGCCACCAGCAACGGCAACAACAACAATGGAGAAAAGTCTGAGGATGCGGCATGCTGCTTAACCCTTGAGTGGTTTGCCAGGAACTTAGCTGCAGCCTTTCTGGGCGCTGGCTGCCAACGGCCGTCGCATGTGGTGTTGTTGATTACACTGTAATGTTGTTGTTGTTGTTGTTGTTGGTGCCGTCGGTTGGTGGTTTTGTTGTCTGCGGCATCCACCCACAGCTTCCTGTTGTAGTTGCCATTATTGCAGTTGTTATTGTTGTATTGCTCCTGTTGCCCGCAATATAAAGAATTTGTAAAAGTTTTTAACAATTTCTGCAGACCGCGCACTTGACGGCGACGACTTCCTGCTGCAATGTGCCTGGTGTTGATGCTTTATTTATACACACACACACACACACACACAGAGAGAGAGACATACTTCTATAACTTTTGGCTGCCTCTTCACTGAAGCGTCAATAGTTATTTTTACAACTACAACAAAATGAAAGGCGGCTCTGTTGTTGGCGGCGACAACGGATGCGAAATACACGAATTTCTGCGTTGTTGCTTTACAACTAACACAAATTGATACACACACACACACACACACAGATGGAAAGACAGACAGTCTTGCACTGCTTGCATACGTGTTCGTTTGTGTGTGTATGTGTACTGCGCCCCAGGGGCTTTGACGTTTGAGAGCAGCTGAAAAGTTCCATGACGTTAGCTGCCGCCTGCTCGTTACCGTTGCTGTCGCGTCGTAACATTACAGTGATTACGTTTTGTAAGCACTTACGTTTACGATTTTATTGTAAGCAGACGACGCTTCTCTCTCCCTCTCTCTCTCTCTCTTTGTCTCGCTCCCTCAGCGAATGCGACAAACAGCATCACAGCGTCGAAGTTTGCAATTGTGCGAATTACGTTGCACAAACTTGACGAGTGAAAATGCACAACGGGGACGACAAGGCGCACGGACGACACCGCCAACTAAAACTATTTACCTGCACAAAGTCTCCTTCTTCACCGCCAAATCAAGCGGCCCACGTAATGAATCAGTCACAGTGATTAACTTTTACAGCAGCCACGAGTTACGGCCCAAAAGAGTGCCGAAAAGTCACATGTGCTCGATTGGCTGCTGTCGGTGCGCCTGTGTGAGTGCGTCTGTGTGTGAGCAATAGTTATTGCAGGGCGGCCATTCTACGTTAAGCTTGATATACGCTGAGCAGACGGCTTGCACAAACCATTCCGCTGTCTTTCTGTTTGCGCAAGCGACCTCAAAAACAAAAATTAAATACAATTGTAGATCGAATTTCCCTTTAAAATATTGATACAATTTTATTGCTAGAAACAATGGATCATCCAATATGTACCTCATTACGACATTCACTTGCGAGGCGCAATGAGTTCAGTTTGAGTCTGTCGTTTAGCAAGCAGTGCAACTGCTTCAATTCGAATTTCTTTCAAAGAATAAAATGCATTTGTCCGACTTATTGGTAAAAATATATTTATCCTGTATATTTATGTGTAGAATCTTGTAAATTTTTAATTAACAAATATTGCAGCAAATTTCATCTATTAATTTATGTTTAATTACATTTACGTATCGCTTAATACAATTTGAATTTGCTCTCAACGATGATCGCTTCGTTGTGTGTTCCATTGAGTTGGGTTAACATTTAACAAATCTTCAACAATTACCATATATATATATGCAATATACAGCAAAAACAAAAAAATTACATAAATTGTGTATAGTACGTCCATGCACTGAGTATGCTAATTCCAATTTCTTTATGCACCTAGCCTTACATGAGCCCACAGGCGTCTCGAGGAGCTTCTCGACTGCCACGGCGCTGCAGCTGCTGCGTGGGTGTGGATTGCGTGGAAGAAGGATTCGTCTGATTGCCATTGGATTTCGATTTGGATTCGAGACTGGCATGGCGCGTCAGACGCTGCTCTGACGATCGCTGAATGCCGTTTGGCAGCTGCTGACATTTTGGCACAAAATTATTGTTGCTTCCATCCAAGGCATCCTTCTCCAGTCCGGACGCTCCATCGGCGCTCAACTCATTGCTATCGTCGATGCCATCGTGCATCGTGGCCGACTCGCCCAGCGACTGTATGTACTGCTCCAGCAGGTAGATGTGTGGCTGCAGCGTCATCACAAAGCCGCGATACATGGAGCTCCCGTTGTCGAATATGCACTGACTGAGCTGCTTGAGGGCGGCCTCGATGCGTCTGCAGGCGCCCACGGACTCGCTGCGTATGACCACATTGACGATGCGCGAGATCGAGGCCGCGTCCTGCAACAGAATGGAGAGCATTAGCGCATAGTCTGTGCAGTTGGCCTCGATGAAGAGCTGCAGCAGGTAGCGCAGCTTAATCGCCAACTTGTCGTTCAGATAGCTGGCCACGATATCGCTGCTGTCGTCCTCCGAGGCGGGCAGCGAGTAGAGACGTCGATAGCGAAAGTTATCAAAGGACAACTGCGAATTGGACCTATTTTTTAGGATTGGCAGTGAACTCTGCTGCAGCTCTTCCTCCTCCTTTATGCAGGGCTGCAACTGCGGCGACTCCAGATGCGCAGCCAGGCTGAAGTAGCCCGACTCTGACGTTTGAGATGACGATCCACCAGCTGCTCCCATCCGCGGCAACGTGCCCCGCAGCTGTGCAAAGTCATCGCGCCCCGCTGCTGGAAACGGACTGGGAAGCTGCAGCTCCGCATGCAAGGCCTGCAGCGCCGCAGCTATATTGTCCAGCCGGGCCGCACCCGTTGCCTCCTGCGTTAGCCAGCCGACCACATGGAAGTCCAGGTAGGCGCACATGTAGCCCAGGTCCAGCAGTTTGTGATGCTGCAGCAGCTGGCGCGCATGTCTCTGCAGTATTAAGTCGATGCAGAAGATCTCGCGCTGCTGTCGCTCCTTGGTGGAGCGACGACGCACGACAGTCGCGGCGGCCGCATTGCTGCCTGCGCTAGGCGCTTCGCTGCGCTCCACAGATGCTGATATGCTTTGCTGTTTGTTGTCCTTAGGCAGATTGCTGGTAACGGTGGTCGAGAAGCTGCGCTCCCGCGTCGCTATGGGTCCCAGCACCAGATTGAAGGCATCCGCATTGGGATTCACCTGCGCCTGTGTCTGTGTTTGAGGCGGTGCAATTTTCACGTTCAGGACCATGGAGCAGCGCGGCGAATCAATCTCGTTGGGATCAATGGCCTTGAGGAAGCGTATTAGATCCTTGGCCAGCTCCCACTTGCGCTGATTCAGAGCGATGTCCAGCAGCATATTCGCATGCTGCTTGCTCACGGAGGAGGGTTCCAGATTCTGTATGATAATTAAGTAGCTGGCCGCAGTCTCCAGCTGCTCCGCCTGCAGGCAGAGGTGGAACAGCTCCTTCGGCTTGCCGGCCATGCTGAACAAATAGGGCCAAAGCGCGATTTCAGTTTTCCGCGCGCACTGCACAATCGTCTGGAGGTACACGGGAAACTCGCGTATGAAGTCCAATATGCTGGGCAACTGGGCATCGGGAATGGGCTGCTTGCTACTGGCCTCCTCCTCCAGCACCTCGTGAAGCAGCAGCTCCAAGGCATGCGGAAAGTAGGGCAGGCTGCGACAGGATTGCGCTATCTCCCAGGCCGAGTAGCCCAAGTTGCGCTTGATCAGCTGCCGGAGGACCTTATGCAGATACACCTGCGACTTGCGCTCCATCAGAGCAAACGGCAGAGCGAAATGAGAATGGGGCTCATTCGTGTACAGCGTGCTCTCGTTCTCCACGCCCAGCACAATTACATTGTCGAAGAGAATGACGAGGGGATAGAGCTTGAGGGGAAAGCTGAGCATAATGCGCTTGGACATAAAGCTGTGCAGGCGCTGTGCGCCGCTCTGCTCCGATCGCTGCTGCAGAATGGGCAGCCAAACGCGCATGCCATGCGCACCAGAATATAGCCAGAGGCAATCCCGCATGGCGCAGTGCTCCAGGTTATGGGAGAGCCAGAAGCACTCCACGCAGCTGGCCAAGCAGGTGGCAAGCAACGTATTGGGCACCTGCTGGGTGGCCTCGTCCCTCTGGATCATCAGCACGCGTCCGCAGACGTTGACCACAATCGTCTCTGCGTCAGCCTGCTGCTGCTGAGGCTTCAGCTCGTTCCGAAGATTCGTAACTGTGAGACTCACAATGCAAGCGGGATGGATGCAGATGCTCTTCACGTCCAACTCATAGGCGCAGTCGATGTTGATGATGTACGCCGACTGCCTGTGCATGTGGAACAGGCTGACAATGCCATCCGCCGTGAGCACGATCAACTGATCTCTGTACACATTCAGGCTGATGACAGGCGCGCGCACCTGCAGCTTATGTCCGAATTGGTTGTCCAGCTTACATTCGGCTGGATAGCAGCGCAGCTCATCGGTGCGATCTAGCAGAGAATAGCAGCCCATGACAATGAAGCCCTGCCACCAGAGCAGGCCACCAGACACTACGAAGTCCTTCTCCTGCGACTCGTTCCCGAACAGCTTCCACTTCTTGCTGAGCATCGAATAGTGGGCCAAGCCGGTGCGACCTGCTACGGCCAGATGCAAGCCGGCGGCATCGATGGCTGCATAGCGAATGGGCCAGTTGGTGGCAGCGTAATTGAGCGGCAGCTGTAGCAAGGTCCAGTATTTGCTCTCGGTCAAAATGCTGCCCATGTTGGGGCTTTGCTTCAGCTCCAGGCAATCATCGTTTTGACCAGCCGTGTTGCTGCTGGGGAATGTACACTTGGCATTGCCGTATGTCTGCTCCAGGTTATCACCTTGATTGATGTACAAACAGTCGTCGCCTTGCAGCAGGATATGCGGATGTGCGGTCATGCAGGGATTCATGCTCAAAGCACTCTTCACGAACTGCAGCTGGAGCACATTATTCTGGCCATCGCGGGTGGTCATAAAGAGCTGATAGCCTTCGGTGGACCATTCGAGGCGGCGCAGCTGCAAGGGATTATGTTTAACCAAATCCACATGCAGTCCAAAGTCCCAGCTTAAGGTGGACATCAGCAGCGCTCCAAAGGTGCTCCACAGGGATAGCCCACCATTTTCCCAGCTCACGGCCAGCACACAACCATCGGGACTCCACTTCAGCTCGTTGACAGCGCCCAAGCTGCCAGGCGGCACGTTCTCCGTCAGAATGAGCCTGTGCGAATACTCCAGCCCAGCTGTGGCATCGTCTATGGCGTACACAGCCACCGCCGAGCTCTGCTGGCCGTAGGCAAGCAATCGAAACTTGTGATTGACGCTGCAGACGCTCGCATCCAACACATCCGGCACCCAGCAACCGTGCATATGCGCCGTTTCGAAACGTAGATGGTCGGCTATGAGGAACGCCGCGCGCTGATCGCTGAAGACAGCAGCGCAGCCGCCGATGAACGGCGAATACTCCAGGCTGGCCACAAACGCCGAATTACCCATGGCGGGCAAATACTTAACGGGTTGCTGATGCTGTTGTTGCACATAGAATGGAATATCGCGCAGTTTGATAACAGCCAACGGCTTTAGATCTTCGGCAACCATTTCGAGCTGTGACCACTGCAGTCGCAGCAATTCACATGTTTCCGTAGCCAGGAGCAACTCGCTTAGACTTATGCAGCAAACTGTGGAGATTACAGAGTCTAGTTTCAAGCAACGCAGCTCGCGCAGACTCAGGCGAGGAATATTCTCCTTGATGAAGAGCTCGGCTGAATCTCTTTTCAGACTCAATGCGGGCGGATCCACCTGCATCAATATTCCACTGCCATTGGGATCGAAATCCAGTTGGTACAGCAACAATGCGCCCGCATCCGTCAGCACGGCCAACTGTCTGGAGTCGGGCTTCCATATAATCAATTGATTGTTGCCAAACTCCTGGAGAGATTCGACATTGCGGCAATAGTAAGCTATGGGCAGCAGAGGGTTCGCATACCAAATGCCCAGAAAATCCGAGCCAACGGCCGCGACGAGTATTTTAACAGCATCACAACTGATGTGATTTATGTGAGTCGTTTCGCCAGGGAGCGCCAGGCAGACGCGCTTTGGCCAGCCCAATGGAAAGTACATTCTCTCTCCAGCGAGCAAATTGCTGAAAAAGTTATTGCTGGTACAATTATCGATCGATTTGGGGCTTTTAAACACTTACACTTTAGGTAATAATAAGTTATACGCCAAAATTTACATGTCTAATGACTAATTAGCACTTTAAAAAAACACTTGCCATAATTTAATAAAAAAAATCACTACAATTTACGCGTATACAAATATAAGTGATGCATAACGACAGCAGCTCATCAGCTGTGATTTTTGATCGTTTTGCAACACTCCAATTTCGTCTTTGTGAACGTGTATAAGGTTGGCAGCATTTTAAGGCTGGTATGCTAATGCTAGTATATATAATATTTTGCTAGATATATCCTATTGCCATAAAATTAAGGAAATACATATGTAAATAATTCAAATTAAAATGAATTACGACCAATTTGCAGTTTTGTACAATACTAGTATTTTATACTATGCCAGTTTTCCTGTAAATAAATACCAGGTGAAGCTTGCCGTTCGTTTGTTGTCAAGCGTCAGCATATCCTGCCTGAGTACTTGGTGAAAAGGCATTGAGTACTTTCGTGCAAATATTGTGACCGGTCTAAGAAGTTCGGAATTGAATAAGGCTAACTTATTTTTAAGTGAAGAAGAGAAATGACGGCATTTGAAGGTAAGAAATAAAGTCATTTAATTTTATACATATAGGAAAATATTAAATTTCTTTGCAGAGTTTGGTGTGCTGCCCGAGCTGGGTAAAGCAACCGATGAATTGGACTGGACGTAAGTTTTTATAAATAAAATAAAATTGCACTTGATCAATAAATGGACTGTCCTTAATAAGCTTACCAACGGATGTGCAGGCAGAGGCCATCCCACTCATACTGGGCGGAGGCGATGTCCTAATGGCAGCCGAAACGGGCTCCGGCAAAACGGGCGCCTTCTGCCTGCCCATTCTTCAGATTGTTTGGGAAACGATTCGCGACTTGCAGTCGGGAAAGTCGAGTAAAAATGGGAGTTCAGCAGCTGGAGCTGTAGCACCGTGGACCATGTCCTTCTTCGATCGTAATAATGCATTGGCAGTGACTCCGGACGGTTTGCGTTGCCAGTCGCGTGAATTCAAGGAGTGGCACGGATGTCGAGCCACCACTGGGGTCTATGGCAAGGCCAAATTCTACTACGAAGCCACGGTCACCGATGAGGGCTTGTGCCGTGTGGGTTGGTCCACTCAAATGGCCAACCTAGATCTGGGCACGTGTCGCTACGGCTTCGGCTTTGGCGGCACCGGCAAAAAGTCGAACAATCGTCAGTTTGACGATTATGGAGAGGCCTTCGGCAAGGCAGATGTGGTGGGGTGTATGGTGGACCTACAGCGACTAGAAGTGAGCTTCACCAGGAATGGCGCTGCTTTGGGAGTCGCTTTCAAAATACCCGAGAATCTGCGCAACGACACCTTTTATCCAGCTGTCGTCCTGAAGAATGCCGAGATGCTATTTAATTTTGGAAAATCAGATTTTAAGTATCCGCCAGGCAATGGCTATGTAGCTGCATGTCAAGCAGGTCCTGACCATAGCGCAGCAAATCCTTTGGCCAGTCCCGCGGCCAACTCTGCAGCTAACAAGCCGGCGCCCAATGCTCCTCAAGCAATAATAATTGAGCCGAGTCGCGAGCTGGCGGAGCAAACCTACAATCAGATTGAGAAACTGAAGCTTTACGTGAACAACCCCGAGGTACGCTCACTGCTGCTGATCGGAGGCGTGCGTCTGGAGGAGCAGAAAGCGGAACTACAGAAAGGCATACACATTGTGGTGGGGACTCCCGGTCGTCTGGAGGAGCTCATCAACAGCGGCTTTGTGCAGCTCACGCACTGCCGTTTCTTCGTCTTGGACGAGGCCGATGCACTGCTTAAGCAGGGTTACACAGATCTGATTGAGCGGCTGCACAAACAGATACCAAAGATAACCAGCGATGGTTGTCGACTCCAGATGATCGTCTGCTCCGCCACCTTGCATGCCTTTGAGGTAAAGAAGATGGCCGAACGTTTAATGCACTTTCCCACCTGGGTCGATCTGAAGGGCGAAGATGCAGTGCCGGAGACTGTGCATCACGTGGTTTGCATGGTCGACCCACAGATGGACAACAGTTGGCATCAACTCCGTCAGTCGCTGCGTACCGATGGCGTACACGATCTCGACAATACCCATCCCACTAATCTGTCCCCAGAGACCCTGTCACAGGCTGTGAAGCTCTTAAAGGGTGAATACTGTATTCGGGCCATTGAGCAGCACAAAATGGACCGCGCGATCATTTTCTGTCGCACCAAGCAGGACTGCGATAACCTGGAGCAGTATCTGCGCCTCCGTGGTGGGCAGCGCTTCTCTTGTGTCTGCTTGCATGGCGATCGCAAGCCGCAGGAGCGCAAACAGAATCTGGACTTGTTCAAGCGCCAGCAGGTCAAGTTTCTCATATGCACAGACGTGGCTGCACGTGGACTGGACATCACTGGATTGCCATTCAGTAAGGCTTCCATAACATAGATGAACATACATCAATGTCATTTTCAAATCCTTGCAGTGATCAACGTAACGTTACCTGATGATAAGTCCAACTATGTACATCGCATTGGCCGCGTGGGCCGCGCAGAGCGTATGGGCCTTGCCATCAGTCTGGTGTCTACGGTGCCGGAGAAGGTCTGGTACCACGGCGAATGGTGCAAGACTCGTGGCCGCAACTGCCACAACACCAATTTGACTGATGTGCGCGGCTGCTGCATCTGGTACAATGAACCCAACCTGCTGGGCGAGGTGGAGGAGCATCTGAACATAACCATACAGCAGGTGGACAAATCTTTGGACGTGCCCGTCAATGACTTCGATGGCAAGGTGGTATACGGCCAGAAGAATCTCAATAAAGGCACTGGATATGTGGATCATGTTGAGCAACTGGTACCGACAGTACGCAAATTGACTGATTTGGAATTGCAATCACAATCTTTATTCTTGAAACGCTTAAAGGTCTAAAGTGGTTCGATTTTGGGTTGTCACACGATCCGAAATACTTTCACGGTTACGAGTACATAAAATACATAAATAAACTAATATTAAAATCTTGTGTTTAATGAGTACAGCCTCAGTATGAAGTTGTTTTATCGAAGAGTTCAAGATGGCTACTCATCGTCCTCCTCCTCCTCATCTTCTTCGTGGAATTCAGTACGCATTTGCTGCAGTTGACGCAGCTGCTGGCAGAGTTTGTTCCCAAAGGATTCCACATAGCGTGGACTAATCTTGTCCAGCAGCGCATAAGGTGTCTCAAAGATCTCTTCCTCGTCTGGCTCCACTCCAGGGCCTAGCGCAGTCTCATCGTCGATGGTGTCATATTGCGAGGAAACTATTTTGAATCCTCTGCCAGTCACTTGTACGCAGCAGGTAGCGCTCTCTATGGTGCGAATGTTAAGATAGATCTTCGTGGCACTGCTGACCAGTTTGGAAGATATTACAATTTCGGCTACGTGCGCCTTAACATCGTTTATGATGGCATTAGCCTCGTCAATGCAGTTAAACACTTCATCTCCAACCTCCTGCATATTGACAACGTTTTTAATTGAACTCTTGACTTTTTCCCAATTTTACAAATGCAACATGTTTTTTTTTCGGCTGGGTGTCAGAACAGCTGTATACAGAACAAATTGTATCGATTTACGGACCACAAGTACATATCGATACTTTTTGTGTATCAAATACTGACCACCATTCGATTAATTAGTTATTTTTTATGATTTTATTAACAACAATCAATTCTCTCAATTCACTTTATTGTTATTATTGTTTACCCAAGTTCCTTTCTGTATCATTAAAAAAAATTTTTTTTGTAATATTTGCCATATGCAGATTAGTTTTTCATCGATAAATCCACTTATCGATCTGTACTCACATGCCATCGGCATGGCTCAAACTCAAATTGAGACGGCAATAAAACTGCTGCTTCAGGAAGCCCAAGAGCTATGCATTGGTGGACAAATAACGGAACTACTGGAGTTGCCTACTGCCTTGGAATTCGCGCGTGACTACTATGCAAAGAACGCACCTGTTGTCATACGTCAGGCCATAGCCCACTGGCCTGCAGTTCAGAAGTGGACGCCGGACTATTTGCATACTACACTAAATGACAAACTTGTGGATGTGGCTGTCACACCCAATGGCTATGCCGATGGCCTGGCAACCCAAGGGGGTGAAGAGTATTTCGTACTACCGCTAGAAACGACAATGCCTCTTTCTGAGCTATTGGAGCGTCTCGATGACCCAATGGGCGCTGTGCACTACATTCAGAAGCAAAATTCCAATTTCATTCTTGACTTCCCGGAGCTGGCCGATGATATTATGCCCAGTGACTTGGACTTTGCCCAGCAGTGCTTCAATAAGCAACCAGATGCAGTTAACTTCTGGTTGGGCGACGAACGAGCCATCACCTCCATGCACAAGGATCCCTACGAGAATCTTTATTGTGTCATTTCCGGATACAAAGATTTCATATTGCTGCCTCCGCATCAGCTATGCTGCGTACCACGTAATAGCTATCCTACCGGCGTGTACAAGCGTAAGTCCTGCGGCCAGTTCTATATAGACCCTTTGATTGAGAACGATGAAGTGCAGCATACGGAATGGGTTAGCATTGATCCATTGGCTCCCGATTTGGGCACATATCCGCAGTATGGCAAGGCACGTCCGTTACGCGTACGAGTTCATGCAGGAGATGTGCTCTATTTGCCAAACTATTGGTTCCATCACGTGCGGCAGAGTCATAAATGCATCGCCGTCAACTTTTGGTACGACATGGACTATGACAGCCGCTATTGCTACTATCGCATGATGGAGCAGCTCACGAACAAAACGGATGTAAATAAGTAGCTAGTAATCTGTGTTCATTCATGATCTGTCAACCAATTTTTGATACATTTGTAAGCCAATAAAAATAAAATAGAAAATCTAAAGACTCAACGGAGTTCCAATTTTTAAACTTGGCCTAAAATTACGTTGGGATTACATACTCTCCAGCGCCCACAGCGAAACTCACAAAGAATTTGCTTGTATTTTAAGTGTACATATATAATTTAATATAAAATAAAAACATAGTCGAAAATGGGCCGCTCTCTGCGACTAGTAACTAATTTTGTTAGTGTATATGGGTGATGTCATATGGAATATGTATATATGTATGAGTTTATAATTGCACATACATATGCATGTATGTGTATACGGATAGGTTGGGAATGTTGTTTGGTTGGGGTGGGCCCCTAGTGACCTAGTAGCTAACTAATTTTATTTGATTTAATCTAAACTGATACTCTGGATTTCTTGGGATGCCGCAGCACTGGCCTCCTCCTCCGGATTCTCATTGTTCTCGCACTCCGTATCGCCCCCATTCAGCGTAACCTTTTTCTGATCTGCCTCGGCTAGATCGGCATCATTGTTGGAGTCCTGCGAATTCGACTGGGCGCGAACGCGCTTGTTGACCTGCTTTTTGGCGGCTTTCTGGTCCTTGGTTTTGGTATTGAGCATGCAGTCGGCGCCGCCTGCCTGTTCTACCACAAAAAGCTGCTCTAGATATGAGCGGTACCAAAGCAAGAACTCGTCACGTTGCCTTGGCATTTCCATTTTCTTGATCTTAGCATAAAAGCGCTTGGGCGAAATGAGCGGAGAGACGGCATTCGGAGTCCAGCTGGCGGCCGAGTTTTGTGCCGCATTTGCCGTCAGCTTGGATACCTCAGCCAGCAGCGAATCATTAATGATCGTGTTGTTATGCGTTTGGTTGCGAATGCGTTTGATTATGTACTCAATAAGTTCGTGATCTGGCGACAGCTCAAGGCTGGCCGATGCTGGCGGCGTTGCGGCCCGTTCTATGACGACCTCAATGATTTGCTTAAAAAGAAAGCAAATGAGCAGCTGGAGCAGAGCATTAGCTATGGCTACTTACGTCATCGTTATCCAAGGGTGCTGGACCGACGCCTGCTGCCTCTGAGTATTCCACCACTGATGCTGATGCTGATTCTGCTGCAGCTACAGCTGCAGCTGCCGTTGGCATTACCTGAATTGGCAGACTATTGTCATCCTCTGGCCGGTCGTTGGAACATTCAGCTTGCGGCGATTCAGTTCCACTCTCCGTGGCCTCCGTGGGCTCCTTAGCAGTAGCATTCTCTGCCTGGGCACTGGCTGCACTGGGCACCTGTCCCTGGTTGAGCGTTTTGCGCAAACTATGCACTTCGTTATAAAGTTGCTGTTCGCCAAGCTGCTGTTGCAACTGCTGCTGCTGCTGTTGCTGCTGCTCGAAGAGAGTTTCCAGTCTTCTGTATACATCCTCCTTGATTGACTCGTAGAACTTTGTGGTAAACTTGTCATTTTTCAGTGCATTCACAAGTAAGTTGCGATTCAGTTCCTCTGAAGCAGTCTCCTCTGTCTGCTCCAGCATCGCATTTGAATCATCTGGCACAGCAGACTCCTGTGCCGTAACATTGTACACGGGAGCAGCTGACGGAGCTTGCAATGCTTGCGGCTCCGGCAGGTCATAGTCTGACATAGTCATGTATTGAGCAGGCAGTTCGAAATCGAAGCGCAGATGACGCTGCTGCAGCGGCGTTAGAGACACCGCTGACGTGGTGGGCTTAGCTGGTACCTTGTTGCGCTGATACAGAGGGCTGTTCACATTCATGTTAAAGAAATTGGACGATCCAGCTGCAAGCTCCTGCAACGAAGTGTCTTCGTTACGCAACGGCGGTATTGGACGCCGGCGATTGCGACGTCTTCCTCCACTGCTGCCAAATATGGAGGAATCATTGTTGTCATCCTCGTCCACGTCCTCCTCCTCATTATTGCGCCAATCGCGATTGCTGCTGCTGCTGTTGTTCAAATTGTTGCTGTTGCTGCCGTTGTGTAAATGTTGCTGCTGCTGAGGCTGCGGCTGTGGTTGCTGCTGTGGGGTTGCCTCATAAAAGTGACGATGAGTCTGAGCCTGTTGTTGTTGTTGCTGCTGCTGCTGCTGTTGCTGTTGCTGGAGCAATATGCTGCTGGAAGAACTGCGCGCGGTGTGTGGCAGATGTGTCTGAAAATAGCTGGGGCGTTGGCGCTGGCGCTGTATTTGACGATATTGATGCTCCACGTTGAGTTCCTCGTTGCTTTTGTTAGATAGCAGATTCTGGCGTGTATAGCTGCAAAGCGCACAAATATTAATGGGTTAATAAAAGCGAGCAACAAAATGACAGCAGAATAATAAAATAGTTGATTTTAGTATAATATAATTAACAAGTCTCTGCCAATTAGCGATTATTGAAAAATATTTTAGTTCAATTACTTATAGAAAATTAATTTTATAACCAATTAGCATTATTAAATCTTTAGTTATTCCAAATCAAAAGAAAAACTTAAGTTAATTTTGTTAGTTTAACTCAGTTGAAATGCATTTCAAGTAAAGCTCTTAAATGTTTTCTTCTACTTACTTATGGCTTAAATTTTTGGAAATATTTAATTAAATAATAGTAAATTAAAATTATTCGCATCTTTTTTGTCGTGGCACTTCGGTCTATATATTTTTCTTTTTATTACTTTGGCAAGGATATTAAATTAACAGCTCTTTTGTCCCCATTTCCCGCCCAAATCAATGAATCGGTCAATCGAAAATAAATAAATAAATAACTGCCTAATCCATACGAAAGAACCCGACACCATATGAAATATGTGTTTTGTAAGGCGCTTTACCTTCGGAAGTTATCCCAATAGTTGTTAGCCCGATTGCCCGGCGGCACCTGATTGTTCAGAGTGGGTGGTGGCACCGTATCCTCTGGCAATGAATGCAAATTGTTCGCGTGCTGGTTCTGTGTGCGCAAATTGGCGTTATTTTGGTGTATGGTATTGTTGTGATGATTCATGAATATGGGCCCCGGACTGGTACGATACGAGGGTGGCGACAGCGGCGTCTCGTTGTTGTAGTGTGTTGGCGGCGGCGGCGGTGGTGGCGGTGGTGGCGGTGGCACCGCGTTGTTCAAATAGGTCTGCGACTGATGCGGATCGTTGCTGCTGTAGATATTGTTGCGATGACTGCTGCGCTGATAGTTGCTAAAGGCACTCTGATGCGACGAGCCAAAGTTGTAAAGCTGCTCCGACTGAGCGCGAGCGCTGGCGCCGAGGCACAGGTTATTGGGTGCCAGACCGCCAGCAATGGGCGGAACCGACTCTGAGCGAAGACCATAAGCGTGCTCTTGGCACGATGCGTTCAAACGTTCCTGCAACTGTTGAAATGAAAAGTAAAAGTAGGTTTATAATGGAGTTCAAAAGGGTTGTATGATATAAAATGGACTTATAGGCTTAAAAGTATAATTAGTTAGGCTTTATTCTCACCGAATGTATCTGATTGTTGAGACTGTCAATTTCTCGTTGTTGATGCCACAGCGTCTGATTGCACTGACAGACAGAGTTAATGAGCATCTGCTGAGTCTGCATGAACTGCTGCAGCAGAACAGCGTCTGGCGTTTGATTAACACTCGAAGCCTGCGAGGAGGCAGCCACCCCCGGTACAGCTGGACCACCAGTTGGAGTTGATGGTAGGTAGCCAGGCTGCGAATGCCAAGTGTTGGTAGTATTATGCGTATCTATTAATAAAAAATGAATTAATAAAAGAGGAATGAGCAAAAGACTAATTGCTCATGGATTGCTTACTCCACATGCCTTGAACGGGTGCCATGGGCGGTGGCATATACTGGGATCTAGTGCTGCTTGAAGGTATACTATCATTGCCTAGGGAAAGGCTATCAATTGTCAGATTCAGATCGTCTTCGTTGTTTGGCATTGAGTGAGCATTGGCTGGTTGTTGTTGCTGTTGTTGCTTGTGGTGTGCTCGTCGCTGTTGTTGTTGTTGTTCTTGTTGTAGTTGTTGCTGCTGTTGTAGCTGCTGTTGCTGCTGTTGTCGCTGTTGCTGCTGTTGTTGCTGTTGTTGCTGCTGTTGCTGCTGCTGTTGCTGTTTCTCCACAACGGTTGCAGTTGAGGGAGTTCGCTTCAATGTGGCCGACGATGACGTGCGCATATGTGTAAAATATCTGCCACTGTCGGTGTCATCATTTCCCTCATCATCAGCCTCCGAAGTGGTGTTGTTGCTGCCATTGTTGTTGCTGTTCCCATTGCTGTTTATATAATGGGCTTCGTACTCGCGCTGTTTCTGCTCGTATTCTTGTCGTAATTTCTCGCATTGTGCTCGCAATTCGTTGCGCGTTTGCAATTGAATTTGCCTTTTCGATTCTTCCTCCTCCTCATCATCCAGTGGACGCTGTCGAATGGGCGTTGGAGTGAGGCTGTTACGCTGCAGCGCATCATCCCCCATCTGCACCGCAGCGGCAGCTTGCCTCTGGCGACGTTCAATCTCAGCCTTCAATGCAGAAATTCGATCACGTTCCTGCTGCAAAGTGGCAGCTTCAGCGCGTAACTCAGAGCTAACGTCATCTAGTGCATGTACACGCTGCGAAATATCCCGTGGTCGTTCCTCCTGCCGCTCAATGCTGCGGCGCTCTAATGTGCCGGCCTCTATCTGGTTAACAGTATTGAGCATGCTCTTCAGCCTGTTCATTTGAGCTTTGAGCGCATCAATGTCCGCTGTCTTCTGCTCGATCATATTTTGAGCGTGCTGAGCACGTTGTGCGGCATGGGCTGCCTCCTGTCGCAAGATGGGAACATTGCGTTGATATTCGACTGGTACAAAGCGCTCATTGGTGGGCTTGGCCTGCTGCTTTGGAGGTGTTTGCTCCCTTGGGGTGGTCGACTCCTGGCTGGCAGCACGAACCGATTGTACCCGCTCTTTGGCCTTTCGATTGATGCTCGTTAGTTCGTTTACTAGGTCGCGCATATCCTCTCGCTGCGTACGCAATGATTCAAGTTTCTCTTGCAGCGCTTGCTGCTCGGCCAAAATCTCTGGACCATCATCACCCAGTACGCTGCTTAGTTCGTTTTGGTTGTGTATAAAAGCCGTGAGGTTCTTCATACGTCCTACAAGCGAGGCCATATCATCCTGCACCTGTTGTACAGATTCATAGTTTGGGCCATCTCCGGTGCCGTTATGGGGAAGATGTCCAGAGTGCTGACGTAGCTGTTCCATTTCGTTGACGTGCGATTTGGCCATATTTTGTATTTGCAGCAACTTTTGCTGCTCTTCCTGCAAATGTTGCATATTGCGATTGGAGGCATCTAAGCGCTGTTGCAGCTCATCAAAAGTGGGCGTTGTATCCGGTGTTGGTGTCTCCAAAACGCTGTGCAGAGACTGTATAGACTGGGCGCGATTGTCGCTCATCTAAGAAAAATTCACTCTGAACTTTAAATATGTGCAATTATATTTACAGATGCATTACAAACCTCGCTTAATGCAACATCTTCCAGGCTAGTCGAATTGACAATGCCCTCATCTCTCTCGCCGGCACTGGGGTTGATTTCATGTACCATATTGTCTAAATGCTGTGATAAACAAATGTTAGTTTGGCTTAATAATGAACTATCATCTGATTACCTCAATAGCTCTGCCTGCTGGCTGTTGTTGTCCGTTGCTGCTATTCCAATTCTCATCCAAGCCGAGCAACGTGCGCAGAACCTCAATTTGGGAGCGTGTGGAGGTCTGCCCTGATATCCCAAAAAGACGATTGACTACAGCTTGTAGAGCTGTTGGCGCCAGACAATTGATATTGGCTGCACCGGTGGTGCTGCTTATGGCCTGTGGGTCCTCGTTGCCGTTGGTTGTGTTGGGTGTGACGACGCCTACTGTGGCATTGGGTGTAGTGGGCTGACGCTGGCGCAAAACAGCTGCTGCTACGGGCTGGGACTGGGTTTGTGGCTGTTGCTGATGCTGTACTCGTTGCACTGGACGCACAGGGAAGCAATAGCGCTGGTGCTGTTCCTGTAGCTGATCTGTGAAACACACAAAATTGAATAGATTTTAAATTGAAATTCGTGCAATGACGCAGTCAAAACTGGCCAGCTGCCCACGGTGCGATCGATGCGAAAGGCCTCACCGTGGGCGTTTATTTTCGTGCGCTACGTTATATTTAGAATATGAACTAGCGCACATTGGATTTGAGCAGTAAAACCTCCACCCAGGTGCGAGCAGAGAAATGGATAGATATAGACATGTTGAGTTTTAGAGTTCAATCTTACCTGTTGGATCGTAACTGTGTTCCGCGGCCAATTGACGCAGCGCCTCGCGTTGCTCCTGCTGCTGGCTGCTGTATGGGGTCTTCGCAGTTGTTGCCCGTTCCAACAGATCCTTGAAGCAACAACAAATGAATATTAATAGTAAACTTATTATCAGAAAGGCAGCAATCTTGTAGCCTTCTGTAAACTTCGGTGTGCGCCGCAGGGAAGGTCGTCTGTATTACTAAAGCAGCGCCTAGACTTTTCGAGCATTTCGGACGAGAAGAATGAGTGTGAAAATTATTTTTAAATAAAAGAGCGCAGCCGAATGGCGTAGAGAGAGAAAGAGAGAGCGAGAAGAAATGGACCAGCTCGCAAAACGGGAGTCATGGCAACGTGAATGAAAAATTTTTAATGAATCAATATAAATAAGCCGGCTACGATATTTTCCGGTTTCTGTCCATAACAAAAACAACCGCAATTGATGTGGTTATCTCAGTAATATATGTACGTTTAGATTTTGTTTTTCGTAAATGGAAAACTTACGTATAAAGTTTTACATGGGCCGCGCTGCAGCCGTGCCGCAATGTCCTCCTCCTGCTCCCTCTGCTGTTGTTCCTGTTGTTGCTTGATAAGGGAAGAGTTGCGAGCACGACTGCTGCTTGATCTAGTTGTGGACGGCGTTTGGTTTGGGTTAGCCGGCAATGTTGCGGCTGTTGAAGTAGTTGTTACTTGCTTGGGTACTGCTCCGGTGCTGCGACTTGTATCACATTCGTTTTTCATTATCTTTACGGGCGGTGTCGGCGCCATCAGAAAATATATATGTACATATACAACTTGCAAAGTTATCAATAATAAACTAACACTGACTGGATATGCGGCACCTACTATATCAGTTGATGTTTTAACTAAATTAATCGAACACTGTTCGTATATATTTTGCCAACACATTCACTTAAAAAATATCAATTGCTTTTAACTGTTACAATTTATACAAGCAAAAGGCGAATCAGAACATTTTTTTCAAGCAAACAGCTGCGTCCTGACACCTAGTGATGTGTTAATTTTTATCGATAGCTGAGAACAATTGCGATTGCTTTTCCAACATGTATTGTGAGCTGAAGAAATCGATAATTTAAATGTAGGGAAATATGAAAGGCGCGCTTAATAATCGTTTATACAAGTAAATTTAAAAAAAAAGGTATTTTAAAATGAATGGCAATATATAAACATGATGGATGTGTGAGTAATTCAAGTGGGTATAATACAAATTCAATAAACATCTAATTTGAGCAATATTTATTACATAAATGTATATATAAGTTATTCAGCAAGTGAGTAGTATTTAAATTCAATAAATGTTATGCTATTTGCCCTGTTTGCGCTGTATGATTTCCTCCTTCAGAGTTTTAATACGCAAACGCTCCGCACGTAAACTCTCCTCTTGACCACGCAAATCACTTGTGAAGTCCGTGACCATATTTATCATCGCGTTCAGCAGCTCGGCATTATCTGGAGCAGCTGAAGATGTGGATGATTCAGTTCCAGATGATAAAGCGCTTCTGCTAGTGCTGCTGCTGCTGCTGCTCGACTGCACAGACTCCGAAGTCATGGTTTGTCTACTCTGCTGCATAGTCGATGATGATGTAGATTTCGACTCCATGCTGGATATATGCTCTTCAATGCGCTTTGTCGAATCGGTCATATGCTGAACGCGTTTGAATTGCGCCTTTAAATTAGCAATTTCCGCCAGCTTTTCCTGCAGGTAACTGGCTGTTTCTTCTTTGTCCTCGTTAGTGACGTTGTCTTTTTCTTCGGTTGCTGCACTGTCTGCTGTTGCAAGCGAAGACTGTGAGTCTGTGGTTACAACGCTCACAGACTCCTGCTCCCTTGTAGCAATCCTCAACTGTTGCCGCTGGGCGCTTAAGCGCGTTAGTTCCGCCTGCAGCTGGCGATGCTCCTCCTGCATCTCCTCCAACTGGCGATTGGAAGCAGCCAATAGCTGTGCCAATGTATAATCAAATGTATTATTATATTTGTACCTATTATTACCAATGATCATGTTTCATTTGGCTCAAATTTTACCTCGCTCAATGCGGCATTATCTTGGGGCTTATTCAGTTCGTTGACCATTATGTGGACCGTTCCTTGAAAGAAAATTCTTTTTGTTTAGCAACCCGTTAAAATTGTGTTTTTCAAATATACAGGCAGACCGACACACACACACGCACACGCACACACGAGTAATTAGAGCTCCCATTGCTATAAATAAGATTTTTTCGACTTTGTGGTAATATTTGTGTCAGTCATTTTGACGGTCTTCAGTTGGCCCTCACTTGGAAGACAAAAGCAATTATATAAACTTACAGAACGGAATGTGTACAGGCGCTGCACTGCAAATTCAAAATTATGTTCAAATATATATATAAATATATGTATATATATTTCCTTTATTTTGTTGAACAATGCGCACGTTCAGATGCCAATTTTCCTACTGAAATGACTGAGCCGAAAATGAAAATATTTTATACGATAATTTATATACATACACCCATGCGTGTACCTATATACATACATATCTATAATGTGTAGGAAAACCAAATATATTTATATATGTATATACTAAAGTTCCCAGCGTGTGCCAGGCGACCAAAGTTTCAAAAGCGATATCTTCACAAAGAACTTTTAGTATCTCGTATGCTTAGGTCTCTAGTATATGTACCACATTTGGTCCATTTAGCTTAGTCATCAGTTCATGACGAGCTGCTATCTTGCAAATTAAAATGTTGTTTTCAGCCAGCTCTGTCGAGGAGTTATTGATAAAAGTATCAGTTATTGAAATAGATCAACAGAATGCAAAGATATCTAGTATATAAGCTATGATGGTGTCGAATGACGACCACAGTTGACAAAGACTGCTACGATATAGAAGTAAGTACCGCCCGATGTGCTTAAATGTCCGACTAAATTTAATATATTATTTCTCTCACAAGTGAAATTCGTGATATTTCTTGGATTTGTATCGCTATGTCGATGTGCATTGGTAAATGTTCAGGATTTTGAGGCGCCAGGCCCTGATGACGATGACAACGAAACTATTTTGGATGGAAGCACTCTCTACATGGGCAATATAAGCCTTTGCCATAATGTTGCCAATCGAGTTTTTCTGCCTTATGTGGGAGACTGTACAAAATATTATCTCTGCTGGGGTAAGTAGAGAATATGAAAAGGCTATTAATATTAAAAAAAAAAAACCTTTCATATTCCCATCAGATGGCCAGGCTATAGAGAAACAGTGCAATAAGGACTATCAGTTCAATGCTCGCACTCAAAGCTGTGATTATCCAAATGAGAAGAATTGTATGCCCGAATGCACATCCTATAATCTGACGAGCTTCTGCTACGATCGCACCTGCACCAAATACGTGCTCTGCTATTACGGCGTTCCCGTACTGAGGGAATGCCACGACGGATTGCAGTACAATGCGGATACGGATCGGTGCGATTTCCCTCAGTATGTGGACTGTGTAGACAACGAGTGCATGAGAATGGCTGAGATGACCGACCTGTTGTACTTGCCCAGCAAGGCTTCATGCTCGCAATATTACCTATGTGCGAGAGGCGTACCCTTGAAGTCCACCTGTACAGAAGGATTGTATTTCAGCACCGATTGCAGTTGCTGTGATTATCCCAATAAGTCGCAGTGTCAAGTGGGTTTCCAGATTCGAAGCATTCCTCTGAATTTCTTAAAGACATTTCCCTATATTTAGATTCCAGCGTTGAAACGCAACATTCAACCCTTTTCCCGCATGCCGCTACGCAAGGCAGATGTCATCTGTCCACGGCATGGATCTCACTTCTACGCCCATAAGTCGAGGCGGGATGCCTACTACTATTGCATCGAGGGCCATGGCGTTACCTTGGACTGTACTCCCGGCTTGTGGTATGATGCAAATGTTCAAGAATGCCGCGAGCCCGAAAATATATTGAAGAACTAATAAAATCAAGGATCCATTTGAATACAGCAAATTAATATCAGTAAAACAGATATCGGAATACCCATGCCATAAGAGAAATTTAGTGAATTGACTGATCCTATAATGGACGCATATATTATATCCAAAGCCAGCTGTAGAGGGAGATGGAGGGGTGAATAATAGGTGAATTACAAAAATGAACAAAATGAAATTACCGAATGGCAGCATATAAGAATAGGTGCTAACTAGAGCCTTCCGGAAAGGCAAAGTTGAAATGGGGTCTTGAGAGTAAATATATGCATACGAGTAAATATATGCGGAGCTCAAAGAGTAGATGTCCCAAAGGAAGCGTATAAGAACTTTGGGTGATCTACTCTTATACGTCCCCTAGAACTTTGGGACTTGGAACTTTTTTTCTGTTATACTCGTATAACAGAATTGTATATAACAAAAAATCAACAGACGAAGAAAACTCTTGCTCGACTTCTCACTTCAATTTCTAGTCGCTTCCAATTCGTTCCTTGGTTTCTTTGTCGCCTGCTTTGCCGCAGGGAGCAGCGCTGCACGATCAGCTAAAATTAGCTAATGAGAGTCGCGTCTAGGCATTTGCGATGAGCGTCTATAAACAAAAGGCAAACAAATTGGTGGAGCTTTAAAGTTTATTTAGCTGACATCCTCTAGGCCTTCACGAATTGAGGCTCGCGGCATTCCTCCCGCTCGGCATCGAAGACCAATCCCGGAGTGCAGTCCAGAGTTATGGAATTGCCGTGAGAGCAGTAGTAGTAGGCGTCCTTGCGGGTCTTGTGGGCAATGAAGTGCGAGCCCTGGTCAGGGCAAGTGATGCCTCCGGCACGTGGTGGGGCCCTAGCGAATGGCTGAATGTCGCGTTGTAGGGACTCAACCTACAGCAAATTCAAATCTGTTAGTCGATCAAAGTGCATATTTGCTGATTGGAGGCTACTTACGGTGCAGTTGACACGTGAGGGGAAATCGCAGCAATCGCATTCGGGATTGAACTGAAGACCATTGGCGCAGGTCTGATTCACGGGCAGACCGTCCACGCAAACATAGTATTTGCCACACTTCGATTTGCTGGGAATGTAGACAATGTCGTCTACATTGTTCTGGCGCACACAGAGATTATCCACACAGTCCACATACTGAGGGAAATCGCAACGATCGGTTTCCGCATTGTACTGCAGGCCATCGGCACATTCACGCAACACTGGCTCTCCGGCAAAGCAGAGTACGTACTTGGTGCAGGTGCGATCGTAGCAGAAGGAGCTCAATCCCTGTGGTGGGCATGTGGGCAGGCATTTAACCTGAGACACGTTCAGACATTGTTGAGCGCGGGCGTCGAAGAAGTAGCCACTGTCGCATGAGCGAAGTATAGCTTTGCCGGCTATTCAAGGCAGTGTTAAATACATAAGCAGGCGGCATAAATAACTGAACTGGAATATTTCTTCTCTTGATGTATTTATACAATGGTGAAATATGCATGAATGTTTGAATGCCAGTAACCTATTCCATAATATTTGTCAATGCTATGGATTTATGTGAGTCAGAGTGAGATGACCGTATAACCTGCAGCGAGGTTGATATTGAAATCCACCAAAGTCTGTTTGCACTTAGGCATTGCATGCTTGCGTATATGAACGCAAGGCCATGGTGATTGCCATAGTGGTGAATAATGCATTCCACCAAAGTCATATTTTTGCTTATGCATACAAATAAATAGAACAAGGTGAATTGCAGTATCCGCCACAGTTGTCGGCTGACATGTTGCAATATACTTTATATATTGTAAATGACAATTTTTATATGCAATTCAGTTAAATCAAACTTACCAACGCACAGATAGTAGGAGCTACAGTCATCGAGTGCTGGCAGAAACAGATTGTTGACGACATTGGAGCAAATGTTCACATCAGCCAGTGCATTGCCCAGCAGCACGGCCAATGAGAGCACTGTCAGCAACTTCTTAGCCTCCATCACTATGCATTAAATAAATGTCAAAAAATATATCCTCAAGTTGAGAACTAGTTTATATCTGTACTTTACTCACTGGTGTCTGCTTGTTCCGTTCAGTTTCCAATTGCAACTGTGGCCGCCAACGCGAAGGAAACATAATATTATAGGCAGCAATTTAAGGTTTCCGTCGTCATATGTATGTATATGTTTGCTTTTTTGGCAATCAATTCGAAATACATACCATTATTATGCGAAACTTATCAGAAGGAAACACGTTTGATTGGTAATTTTTGGCAACAGACCCGATGCAAGCATTCAAATTGGATAGATAAAAATCCCATATCACACAGCGACACGCAATCAAAAATGTAAAAGGAAACTCTTAATTTATTACTCTCATATGCCAAGCTCAAGTGTTGGTAAGGGAACTATCTTATCAACAGCGTTTACGGCGAACAGACATATGTAAAGTAAATTTACAGCTTGTAACCTAATGTGTGGAAAATTCCAGTTTACAGAATATCTCGTAAACTGTAAAATGTAAACATTTTATGATTAAAATGTGTTAAAAAAAACCTAAAGAGAGATAAAGAGATATGGTTTAGAGTGTTTGAATTTCAAAAGAATTTTTGGTCGATATCTAAAAGGTAGGATCAATAATACACTGATGGATACATCACTATATGACTATGCAAATTAATCTCTTACTGTGACAATGATTTGCCTTGCTTCTTAATCAATTTCTGTATAGATTTAGTTATGACGCGGAGATCGTGTTAAAGTATCTAGAAATTAGATATTTGATTTGATGATTCCGCTGGCCAATATCGATGTGTAACCATCAAATCATATATCAATAAATTAATCATTATTCGAAAGGACTTTTTGAATAGGATCGGAAAATAGGACTAATTATTCTAGTTTCTTTTAAATAACATAAAAACAGTCTAACAGCCTAATCTAATAATATCCTTTGCCTCAGACTTAATTAAGAATTTTCACAAGCAAATCGACAAATGATATTTCTGTATCAACTAGCAAATTAAAAATGTAGTTTTCCTAAGGGAGCTCGATACGCGTGCCTAAATGTGATAAGCTCAATTTCCAAGAACTCATTAAATCAACTCAAAACAAAACTAGAAAGAGTGTAAGACAGCAAAAAAAAAGTTTCTTCCCCAGGTATAAATACAAACTTAGCTCTTGGCTTAATACAGTTGTGTTTTGGAACTCTTCCTATCAAAGAGTGGGTAGTCGATATCTTCTTCAATTACTTTTTCCAGCAGCTTTTAATTGTCTCTTTTAACAGTGAAATTTCTTTACGGATTGGCATTATTTGGCTTGCTCCAATGCTCGGGGGCAAAGTTCCATTTGAAGGCGAAGCCAGATTTGGATCTAATTTCGGCGCCTGAGCCAGAAGATAATGCCGCAAAGCCTGATGGACCTCTCCACCCACTAGTCAAAAACGATATAAATCTGTGTGCGAATATGACGAACCATTCATTGCTGCCCTATATCGGCAACTGTTCACAATATATCTCCTGCATGGGTAAGTGGGCGCTTTACGCTCAACGAAGTGGATTCTAACTTGATGCTAACTGCTTGCAGACGGCGAAATTGCTGCTTACAAAAGCTGCTATGAGAAAGAAACCTACGACGAGCTTTGCGGGGAAGATAAAACCGATTGTAAGCTCTCATTTGATTACAAATACCAGGCATGTACCTACAGTGAGCTTGTTAACTGCCTGCCCGAATGCGAGGATTACAAACTGACCAGCTTCTGCTACGATCGCACCTGTTCAAAATACGTGCTCTGCTATTACGGCGTTCCAGTTCTAAGGGAATGCTACGACGGATTGCAATACAATGCGGATACGGATCGTTGCGATTTCCCAGAATATGTGGACTGTGTGGAGAACGAGTGTCCTCAAAAATTCATGGTCGATAACATTCCCTATCTGGCCAGCAAGGCACAGTGCAACAAGTATTTCATCTGCTCCAATGGCATGGCCTGGCCTCAAGAATGCGCCAATGGACTGGTCTTTAATCCGAAATGCAATTGCTGTGATTATGCTAGCAAGGTCGAGTGCAAAGTGGGTATCCTAGTTATATATTGAACTTATATAGATGTTCTAATTTTAATCATTTTATTTATAATCTGCTTAAATCCTAGCAAGCAACGCCGCAGCAGCGTAATATTCAGCCGTATTCCCGCACGCCCCCACGCCGCGCTGATATCATCTGTCCGGGCAATGGCATTCACTTCTATCCGCACAAATCGAGGCGCGACTCGTACTACTATTGCGTGGAGGGCCAGGGCATTACCTTGGACTGTACGCCCGGCTTGTGGTACGATCCACAGTTGCACGAGTGTCGTGATCCCAAAAATATTCAGATCTAAAATTAACGTCAATTTGTTCAGATATGAGTTTCACATGTATAAATATTGTGCAATACAGTACATTTCAAATTTGATTCCTCTAATGGTCTGGTCTACTAACTAATCCTAGGTTTATCTGTTAGGCTAATAGGGAATAGGGAATAGGGAAACCAGGGTATCATCGGGTAGACATCGCAGACCCCATAAAGTATATATACTCTTGATCAGCTCGACGGGCTGAGTCGATATAGTCTTTTCCGTCTGTCCGTCCGACCGTCCGTCTGTATGAACGCAAGGATCTCGTAAACCATAAAAGCTAGAAATTTGACATGTATACTCGTGAATACCATACGCAGTACGATTTTTTTTTCGATAACTCATCCCGTTTCCGAGTTATCGATAAATTTCGATAAATTTGCTTTCATTTATGTGACCCTTTAAAGCTAGAGACTTCATTTTGTAGTTTTTGGATTTTGGATGCCACGCCCCCTTTCAAATACTAGCGACTTGTGTCTTTGGCAAATACACACTTATGAATGCCATAATCATACTGTGAAAATTCGATTAAGACAGTCCATATCATAGGCATATTGCAGCCCGAGCGCAGTCGCTGCTCAGTTAGCAGAGCGCGTGGTCATATTACGTTCGTGTGCGTGCGTATGTGTGTGTATGTGTTGCTTGCAATATACATATACGTAAAATAATCATAGCAGGCTTCCAATATCGGCTATTCGAAGGCTTCAGGGTATCTCTTAGTCGAGCAGTCTCTACTAGCGCTTCCTTATTTGTTGTATATGTTCTCAAAAGCTCTTTTAGCCTAGACACCAACCATTCTCAATGGAAGCTCGCTCATTGCGCATGTCTCGTACAGCTACCGCGTCTTTTGAGAGCAGATTCAGACCCCATTTATGCAGTGGCCACCCACTCGCGCACACACACATACACACACACACACACACGCAGCGTAACCAATACCGAAAGCAAAAACCAAATGTTGGCAGTCTCTGAATTTGCTTTGCAAAGCAACCAATACACACACACACACACAGACACACACGCTCACACTCTCTGTGAAGAAATAATCTTGAATCTGAACTCATGAAAAGTGAAAATGTTTCGCCAGCTGCATTCAGAAATTCAGTTGGCGTTGTCAGTTGGCTGCGGGTCCTTGCGCAGGAGGCAGCAGATTGGCAAAATGCGAATTTAGAGAGGCGCGCAGTGCTTGCATTCAGTATAAACATAGCAAGAATAATAATTTAACGAACTTTGCATTCGATATGTGAACTTTCAATCAATGTTTCGCTGCATTTGACAATTTGCGATTTGGTGTCCGATTCACTCACGTTCGCGTGCTCCATTCAAGGCTGGCAGAAGGATACGTTTGCGTTTTTGCCAGTTTGCCAGTTTGCCAGTTGTTTTGTTGTGTGTATCGCTGTGCCAGGTCAGTTGAGCGTTCAAGGACTTTTTCGTGCAACAACAACAACGACAACAGCAACAACGACAACATCAACAATAACAATAATAACAATCAATGTACTTCAAGTGTGCGAAAATAGCAAGACATGCAACGGAAAATTCTTAGCTGTTAAAGCATAAAAGAAAGCTAAATAAAAACAGGTAAATAAGTGTTAACAAAGCCAGCCAAATTGGCATGCACTTGAAAATCAACTGCACACCCACTCACACACACACACACACACACACATACAGAAGATATACGAGCACACACACACACCTACGCATTGGCATTGCATTGAAAGTGTTCACATTGCTCATACGCAGCGTTTGCCATCAATGGACAGCTGCATAGAGACAAGCGCGTGTCGCTTTCACAAACAGACAGACAGACAGACAGTCAGTGAGACGGATAGTCGTGGGAATTATCCTGATAGCTTAAACTCAAACTGATTTAATGCCTTTGCCTCTGCCTTTGCCTTTTCATTTTCATTTTCATTTTCATTCTACGTATTTTGTCTTTGCAAATTCACTTCCCGCCAAGCACAAAACGAAAATGATACAAAAAAGACGCCCATAAAGGTTAACGGCAACAACAAACCATCAAATAAAGAAGGCTAAAAAAGAGTCCAGTTCACAAAGAGTGAGAGTGAGAGTGAGAGTGAATGGCTGGGCCTTGCTGCAGGGACTCGTTACCCTTATGTGCGGGTCGCGTAGTTTCCTGTTTTCAATTCTTGCTTTTGTTTGGCATATTTCGAATAGCTTCCCACATCTGTTAAAGCGCCAGTGACACGGAACATTTTTTTTTCTTTCATGGAAAGCTCGCAGGATTCACTATTGTCTAGACAATGACTTGTTTGTTAAGTTATTAGAAATTTGCTTGCCCGCATCAAATTGCAATTTGGTGCGTTATAAAGAACGAATTTCTATAGATAGCTTTAAAATGTTTTTATAAGATATGTTTATTTTCACAAATAAAATAAAGATAAGACAACGTAAATACTACCTAAATAAATAAAAAAAATCAATGAAATGTATATAGTTTAAATATTGTATCAAAAATTTATTTATATTTTACAAAATTGACCTGATATTCATTTAAAAATATGAAATTAATAAAAAAATTTGTCTTCTGTTTCCGCCCGGGATCGAACCGGGGGCCTTCTGCGTGTTAGGCAGATGTGATAACCGCTACACCACGGAAACAGTTGAGCATTGTGCAGCCAGAAATAGCTTTTATGCTTGACAACATGTGCACGGCAAACAAGTTCAGTAAGCGAAAGGAAAACTAATGAAATAAAAAACAAACCAAACACATTTAACAAAATCAAAAGATAACTTTGCATACATATATATAGATGGGTGTGTGTATTAATGTGTCAACCTGCATAAATAACTCATTTAAAGCTCTTAGAATGGCAGTTTGATAGTAAATTTGGACTAAAGATAGATTTGTATATGCGTATGTATGATTCTCTACATATATATGAATATATATTTACAAACTCGTTTTCGAACCAGTTTTTATAATAGGTATACATCAGATAACAGTCATACAAAAAAACATAATTAAAAAATTTAATTTGTTTAATAGAAGTTAAAGTTGTTTATATATTCTTGGTTGGTAATTATTTGAAAAAGCAATTTAAAAAAAGTTGTTATCTGTTTCCGCCCGGGATCGAACCGGGGGCCTTCTGCGTGTTAGGCAGATGTGATAACCGCTACACCACGGAAACAGTTGGAAATTTGCTGGCGTAATACTCTAGTTAAGGCACACACATTTCCAAAAACTATTTTAATTAGACAAATCACATTTTGTTTGTGGCTATTTTAAAGGCATTTTGGAATGCGACCGAATGATTTGCCAATTTTTTATTGTTTTTTATTATGGCTAAACACAGCGAGGAGCTGCCAAAAAGCTGATAATAGAATTATGGGCAGTTTGAGTGAACAATTTATATATTTATATCAATACATATACTATATGTACATATATATATATTTATACAGATATGTAGACCTGTAAATATGTACGCATAGCTGCTGTCCATTCATAGAGAAGCAGAAATTCTACGTAAAATATGTATAATTGTGTTTAAAAATGTATTAGCTTATACAAAAGACGTCAGTATTTGTTTGTGATCATGAGCTGATTGAATTCCCCCTCGAAGGTCACAATATTGTGCATTAGATTTAGTCTAAAAGTTTGCTTTGTTGCGGGCTAATCAAGCCAAAAAGACAAAGCATCAAAGGAAGTGTGAACTGCAACTTGAACCCTTTGCTGGGGTCAATTCCTAAGTAGTTCGTCCAAACAAAAGAAACTTTCAGTGTGAATACCAAAAATGGTCCTTTAAGCAGCTGAAATATGATCGAACAAAGTAAATATTTGCATGTACTCAGCTATTGTATCAATAATTTCGAAATCACTTAAGATAATCGAGGCTGCAAATGAAATTCTAAAAACTGGAAAATTAAGCAAACAACTATGGAAGGAACTGGAGGTCAGGCTAAGCACAAATCAAGCGTACACAATGCATTGAACCTTGGATCAGAAAGGTATAGAGAAAGGGAGGGAGGGAGGGAGGTAGAGAGAGAAAGGCGAGAGACACATCGTCGACCATCGCTAGGAGCACAAAGAGCGGTTGGGGAGGGAAGTGAGCAATTGGCTGAAATGAACCTGTCAAACGGTTGTCCAAAATGTCTCTTTTAAATACGAGTATGTTTATTTTATGAGTTTTGCGCATTGCTTGAGTATTTATTTATTCGAGAGTGCGTTCAGCTCTGAGTGGGTTGTGTAACTTTTCTCGCCCAAGAAGTCGATGACAAAGCAAAGCATTGAACTTTGAACTTTGGCAGAGACCCGCTCGCTCGGACACGACTCGGAGTCGCACTCCGAATTGGATTACCACAGCAGACAAAAAATTAAATACGAATAATTTTTAATGCCAAGCTTTAAATGACATTCATTTTATCATTTGTCATATAGAACTGCAAATATACGTGTGTGTCTATATATATATATATATATTCTATACACTATATACATATATATAGACGTTTCTCTCTTTATGTGTTTTGTTGGTTGTCATTGTTGATTGGCCAAGACCACAACAACCACAGACCAGACCAACAGCACGGCCAGTGGGACCTGTGGGAACAGTTCAATGAACAGCTAAGCAAGTTAAGCGGCAAAGCAAAAGTAAACATTGTCTATTCCCGAAGCGAACGGTGGGACAACCTCAGCAAATTCTTTTATTATTTTTAAAAATGTATAAAAGGTTTTAAAGTGCAATTGAAATTAACTCGAATGCCAGTCTGAATTAAGGCAGAGTGGCATAAGCTTCCGTATATGTATATATATTTAATATTTAAATATTCCGTTTTATATATAGTCAAAACTTAAATTTGTTTACTTTTATATAGTTAGCCAAAACCTGCGTAGCCCTAATGTATTGTAGAATCTTTTTAATAAACAAAATTCTTAACCACAATGAATTATTTTAAACTATTGCTTAAATGTTCGTGAATTGCAATATGACACAATTGCCACGTTATCTATTAGTTGAGTTCCATTATTAACTATCTCGCTTGAATTGTTGGCTTAAAATAAACACAGATAATAATTTCATAGTCCAAATTTGATTGATTCACATGACAATAAAAATTGTAAATTTTTTCTGAATTTATACAACGGGAAACGTATTCTCAATTTATACAATTTTAACAACTTGTTCGCCCTCTTTAATACCCACATTAATACCGTGGCATATTGATTAAAACACTCAATTTAAAAATACAAATAATAATTAGAGCGAGACAATGTTATTTTATATATTAAAGCTAAAATAGCAACAGCATTATCAAAGGCTATTTTTAACAATTCTATATTAAATTAAATACATAAAATGAACAAAAAAAATTGTCTTCTGTTTCCGCCCGGGATCGAACCGGGGGCCTTCTGCGTGTTAGGCAGATGTGATAACCGCTACACCACGGAAACAGTTGAAACTATCACAGCAAGATAGCCAATTTCACAAACTGACCAAGCATTTATAGTCTTTTATTATAAATATTTAATTTATTTATGTATAAGTTATCATTTTCGATTGCGCATACAATTATCTTATACTTCAGCCAAGTCCACTGTGCTTGCTATTCCCAGCAAGCGTCCTCTCTATCTCCATCTCTGTCTCTCTAGCACCTAGTGCGGCTGTCATCTGTTGCCCCTGCCACATTCTTTGTTCATTTTTGGCGCGCTAAGCTTTTGTGTTAAGTTTGTTGAGTTTGCCAGCTCCTCTGCTGTCAATGACACGGGAAGTGAAAGGACTCCCAAAATGTTGGTGTTGCTATTACCATTTGGGGGTTATTTGATCAGGCAGCAACCTTTGCTTAGCGCTTACCTATGCAGTTCCTCCGATGGGGAAGCTGTTTGGGGCTGCTGCTGCTGCTGCTGCTGCTGTTGCCTTTTTTGTGGGGTAGTTGAACTTGAAATCCCGCACAAAGAGGAAACAGCAGACAGACTTGGAGTGCAGCATAATAAAAAGCAATGGGCACGTTTCCTGTTTAGCTATACATCCATACATATATACTTGTGTGTGTGTCTGCATGTGTGTGTGTGTCGCTGCGTGTAAGAGAAATTCCTTCTTCCGTCTAGGCGAGCACAGTTGGCGCTTGTGTCTCGCCACAAAGCCAAATGAGTCATGCGCTTTGTCTGGGCTTAAGAGGCGAGCGTCCCAAACTCTTGCCATTAACTTCAAATAAGTTTCGCGTCTATCAGTTAACACAAGTTTCTACTTACAGCAGTCGAGTCGAGTGTTCGCAGGAAGATGCATTTCTGGATTGATAAACGCTCGCAGCAATGCGGCTTTGGACGCTCACGTGTCGCGGCTTCGCTGTCGCATGCGGGCGGCGGCCTCAGCTATGGCCATCCGCCGCGACGCAGCAAGTCCAGCAGCAACAGTGCCAACAATATGGCTGGCACCAGCGGCAGTGGCATCGGCAGCGGCAGCGGCAGCAGTGGCAGCCATAATCAAACGCTCGCCTCGGTGCATCGTGGACCAGCGCCTTATGGGGGCGACTGCCAGCCGTCGGGCGCTGGCACCAGTCGCCAGGCGTCGCACTATGCGAGCAGCAGCAACAATAATGCACATGCCAGCAGTCAGCATCAGCAGCACCAGCAGCACCAGCCGCTGCTGCACCACAGCAGCAACAACAACAACAGCAGTGCTGCCCTGACAACAACAACTGCCAGCAACAACAACAATCCGCATGGAGCCGCCACCTCGGCAGCGGTGCTAACAGGCAGTGGCACGATTGTTCCACTGGTGGCACATGGCTCGCATTACCATCATCAGCACAGTACGCGCTATCAGCCAAGACCACAGCATCACCATCAGCAGCAGCAGCAACAGTTGCAGCAGCAGCAGCAGCACCAGCAGCAGCTGCAACACCAACAGCAGCAGCAGCAGCAGCATCACTATAGCTACAGCTATCATCATCCTCAATTTGGCAACATGGCCGTGCCAGTCAGGCAGTATGAGCAACAACAACAACAACAGCAGCAGCAACATCAGCAACATCAGCAACATGTAGGCGTCTATGCGTAAGTAATTCTATTTGATAATTTCTTTTTTGCATTTTAAAATATTATTCATTGTCAGTGACGATGCGTATAGCGCGTACCATCACCACCACAGCAGCAGCAGCTGCAACAACACCAACAACACTCGATATGCAACGCCTCGACGTCACAACTCCAGCAATAATATGCGCCTTGGCGCTGTCGCAGCGGCAGCTACAACAGGCACGGTGTCTGCCTCCGCCACGCCCATACCGCCCACACAGACACAGGCCGTGGCCGTGGCACAAAGTAACCAGCTGCAGCAGCAGCACCACGCCCTGTTGCAACATGCCGATTCGCAGCTGCTGCCCAGCCACCTGAAGTGCGGCATGTGCGCCTCGCTGGTGCTGGCCTCGGTGTTTGTGGCGGGGGCAAAGTTCTACTTTGATCACCAGGGCACTGGCCTGGAGGTGCTCATATTTTGCGCATTCTCGGCCACTTTCTTTTTGGCCGCCTGCATGGTGTCGCTGTGCCGCATACCCAAGGGCCTGCTACCCAGCACCAGTGGCGGCAGCAGCAGCCGCAGCGATGCTCGCGCCGTTTGCCACAGCCGTGGCGGCAATGCCACCAGCTGCATGCTGGAGCTGAACGATGTCAGGTATTTGGACGAGCGACAGGTGGAGGTGAGTGCGGAGACGGCGGCAGCAGCGGCCGCCGGGCCACCGCCATATCATATAGCAATATTGCTGCCGGAACAGACGCCGACGGCTCTGGGCAAACAGGTGCCACTGGATGAGTCACCGCCGCCGTCCTATGATAAGATACTCGTTTAGTTTAGGCTTGTGGGATAGCGCTTTGGTTTTCGTTTAGGAATTGAGCGTCAATTTCAGTTAAGAGCCAACTATAAACCCAATCCAACATACCAAATACTTTTGCTCAATATTTTTCTAATGATATCAACGACAAATTTATATATACATTTACATATACACGGCAAAAATGACATTTGCAGATAGATATACATATATACACTTACATATATATACATATACATATACAATTACATATACATATACATATATAAATATAAAGTAAAGTAAAGTACATATATTTTTAAGCTCCGATTAATATTTTTACACTTTGAACTTTCTAATCCGCAACACACACACACAGGCCCCACACACAGACCCCACACACACGAGCCCCAAAGAATCTCCAGTCTCTCTACTAACTATGTATCATTTTTGTTCTGTGATATGCTCAAAGGAAAATCATACGAAGTAATCCATTAGAGACAAAGCAAAGCGAAATAGATAAACCAGAATATATAGAAAATAGTTGCCATATAAAATAGTAATATGTGAAAATGTGAAATATTCAACTAAATACACATCAAGCAGCTACAACAGTATTATTAGTCAGTAGTCATTTAAGTAACAACTACTCATATGCAACGTAAATAAATAATGTCAAAGTGCAATATAATACAAATAAATAAAGAACGAATTAATTGCAAAATTCAATTTGAACTCTTCATATATATTTAACGGCCGCTACTCTTTAATATCGATAATAAATCGCAGAGCACTGGTGTGGTGACACTGTCAGTGGCCTATCGATACGGCTACCGATAGTTTAGTGTTGCCACATATTTCAATCGATATTGCAAAAACTCATTTGTAGTAATTTGTTTGTTTACATAGAAATTTGTAAATATTCTTGAATATGACTCGTCACGCACGTAATTGCACCGCCGGAGCCGTTTACACGTACAACGAGAAGAAACGCGATGCGGCCGAATCTGGGTACGGTACAAATGCCAAGCGGCTTGGCAAAGATTCAATCAAATCTTTCGACTGCTGCTCGTTGACTCTGCAGCCGTGCAGATATCCTGTGGTGACCAAAGACGGCTACCTCTTCGACAAGGAGGCCATTCTGCAGTACATTATCACCAAGAAGAACGAGTACAGCCGCAAGCTGAAAGACTACGAGCGTCTGCGCCGCATCGAAGAGAACGAAGTTACCCAGGAAGCAAACAAAAAACAGCTGGCTCGCATGGAGAAATTCGTTAATGCCGAGAAACCAACCACAACTCCTGCACATAAGCCTAGCGCAACAGTGTCAAAGTCCAGAAAGCTGGATGATAAGCCCAGCACATCGGCGGCAGCTAGTTCAAGCAGCTCTATCTCCAACATGAGCAATGGACATGAAACAAAACTGCCCAGCTTCTGGCTACCCTCCGAGTGTCCCAATGCTGGCGCTGCCAAAGCTCAGCCGCCCGATTCTACGATTTATTGCCCCGTTTCACAGCAGCCACTTCGAGCCAAGGATCTAATCGATGTTAAATTTACGCTGCTCAAAGATGGGGACAACAAACGTTCGCTCATTGCCAAGGAGGCACGCTACATGTGCCCCATCACACACGATGTCCTCAGCAATGCAGTGCCTTGTGCCGTGCTGCGGCCCACGTGAGTTGAATAAATTTTGAAACTGGCCTATAAATATATATGTAATTTATGGATATTTGCAGAGGCGATGTGGTTACGATGGAATGCGTTGAGAAGCTCATACGCAAGGACATGATACACCCATTGACTGATCGCAAACTTAAGGACAAGGACATCATTCCACTGCAACGTGTAAGTAAAGAAATTGGTAACTTAAAGGAGTTTATGGGAGTTTAGCTGTTACATATATTTGAGAAGAAACATAATACTCATAATATATATTAATATATATATATATAATTGGCGTAGATGGCTGCAGTTGCCTGATATAGACGTTGCAAAGCTCCTGCATCGCATGATCCATTGCTTTTAATTTTAGTTTCTAGCCATGGTACAACTAATAGTTAATTACATAGTAGGAGTAGCCTTTGTAGTTGCATTTATCAGAGCAGGAATGTCGCCTCGCCTGTGCTATGTCTACCTCTGCTTACTCTCCTTGTGGTTCTCTGTTCTTAGGGTTTAATAACTCATTGAATAACTGCATGTAGGCATTGTTAAATTGCAAGTTAAGCTGATCAGAGGTTGTTATGATATTTATATCTCTCTAGCCATTATGCCATATTGATTATATAAAACATCAAAGATAATCTGCATTTTTTTTAATGTGGCTGAAAAGAATAATTTAAATAATTTCAAGGTAGCCCAGCCTATTTTTATCTATCTTATTCTCTGCAATTTATATATGATTTAAATAGTTACATTTTTCAAAATTTAATATCTTTTGTTTCTTCCAGGGCGGAACGGGTTACTCGTTCACCAATGACAATCTGCAAGGCCAGGAGAAGCGGCCAATGCTGCAGGTTTAATTTAACTAATTAGTTTATTATATACAAATATAGTGTTCGATGTTCTATAGATCAAATACTACAAAATATCACCCGATAAAGAACTATGTAAACATAAATCATTTAAATTTATTTTGAATTATTTTATAATTTATTTAGAGTTATATTAAAACATTGTCTACATAGGCATTTTTGCGGCAACCTTGACACACTCTGACTACACAAATAAAACATGTTAAATAGATAAGTTTTGGCAAAAAGAAAAAACTACACGTTTTCTTGATAACAATAATGATATGTGATTCATGACCTTGAAAATTGCTATATAAAGGCAATAAAACTTTCAAATTTACAGCAAACCAAGAGCAACTCAAGCAACAGAAATATGTCACAACAAGATAAAGTTCTTAAGGTGATCTGCCTGCTCGTCCTGGTTGGAGGACTGCCTCTGTGTGCTGCGGAAGTATTTCAACAATGCAGCAATGTGGCGGCGGATACTTTTATCATGGCCATCGAGGATTGCACAAGCTACATTTATTGCAATGGCGAGGATTCCTTCAGGGACAGCTGCCCCGATCAAACGTACTTCGATGCGCGGGCGCAGGAGTGCGCCTTTGACGATGCCGGCGTTTGCCTGCAGGCAGTGCAGACTTCAACAGTGGCAGCAGCTGTAGATGAGCCAGCCTACAGCAACACGGATGCAGTGCAGACTGATGCAGCAACTGCAGCGCCCACAGACACAGATGCAGAGCAGACGAAGCCAGTGGGTAGCAGACCGCACTGTGACTCCAGTGGCGATGGCTACCATCCGCATCCGGAGCGCTGCGAATACTACTACAGCTGCATCGCTGGCTACCTGACCATAGTGCGCTGTCCATACAAGTACGGCTGGGACTATGCCCAGCAGCAGTGCAAGCCCCTGCCGGAGGCGCAATGCTTCAGCTTGTAGAATATAGATCTGTAGACTTAAGAATAGTATTGAGCTAACCCAGATTTACAAGGCAACTGTACGAGATGACAATAATAAATATGTATTTCTGGCATCCCAATGAATTGAATAAGTGCAGCCAGCCTCTGTGAAGGGGATTTGGCCCAGCAGCGCCTCCAATGCGCTTCCATTTGTATTTGTCAGCCGTTGTCAACATAATTCAAATCTCAACAGCAGGTACCAAAATTTATTTTTGTAACAATTTTTGTTTTTTCCTAATTTTTGTCTTTTTTTCTTGGCGGCTGCTTCCACATTTTTATTGCAAATTAATAATGCACACGAATTGCGAGAATCTCGCGTATGTATTCGTGTCTCTGTGTGTGTGTGTGTGTGTGTGTTTTGGTGGGCATGTCAATTGTGTCTCGGGTAGCAGATGGACTACAACTTGATGCTCATTAATGTGTATTATGAATTAACAAATGTTTTGATTAACTAAATTTTGTTGCAGCCAATTAATTAAACAACAAATTTGCGAGTACAAAACTGCAATAATTTCTCTTCGCTGGCTTCGAGCTGCTCTCTGCTCCCTGCTCACTGCTCCGTGCTCCCTGATGCCTAATGCCTGCTCCCTGCTAGCTGCGTGCTCATTAATTAGAACATGGAACCGACAACGACGTTGTTGATGAGATTGAGATCGTTAGAGGAGCAAAGGCAAAGACAGCCACAAGCACTGCGAAGACGACGACGACGAGCGAGAAATCAAATCAACAAAACAAATGGCAACGGCGACAACAACAACAACAGCAGCAACAACAACAACAACATCGAATGGCACACAGCAAAAATTGTCAAGAGATGGACATTCGAAAAATAGAAAATCTCCAACTAAAACCGAAAGAATTGAAACATTTTCGGATATTTTCATTTCAGATGCGAGCAGCAAACGGTTAACAAAGGTGCGCGCTTTAGCCAAAAGCTAAAAGCTGAAGAAAAACTAAATTTCAAGAAAATCTACGCGATGAAAAGTCGAACGAAATTTGCGGAAAACAAAGAAAACGGATACTATTAAGGATATGCAAGGATAATACAAATAAATAAAAGACTAAAATGTAAAAAATAAAGAATTTCAAATGATTTATAAAACTTTATTTAGTGCAGATTGAATTAATAAAAATAATAATAAATAAATATATTAAATATATATATATATATCTATTAAATATATTTCTATATGTAAAATATATTTCAAGCGCGTGGCCAACAAATAAAAATATACGTAAATAACAAAATAAAATAAAAATATTAGTAAACTATGAAAAGCCGACTATTTAATACACTTACAATTTAATAATAATTTTATAAAACAAAATATATTTAAAATTAAATTTTGTGTTTTTAATCAATAAACTTGACTGTTTTGCGTTTGTCTTGGAGCTATGTGAGAACAAGCCGTAATAATTTATTAAATGGAAAAATATTTAAAGCTGAAAGAAGAATTCCAGACAGTTTGATAGAAGCACAACATAAATAAATATAGTGTTAATTAAAACAAACATAATACTTATAACGTGAACAAATATGTAAAACATAAATATATAAAAAAAGTTGAATTTAAAATAAAAATTGTATAAATATAGATATTCCTAAAGTTTCGTAGGTTTCTTAAAACTTGTTGAGTTATTTATAAAATCGAATCCAATTATAGAGGTGTTCGACGTTTCCTTAATCGTTACAAACTGTATAAAAAATGTATAATATTTTCACCTAGGGCATTAGAAACGCATTCGAAGCATTTAGAAATATCTAAGGAAAATATCAAATTTAATAAAGGGCGTCCACAACTGATAAAACAAAATTAAAAAGCTATCAACATCTATTTTCTATGTGATTAAATTGTAAAAAATGTGTTTCAGACGATAAATATATATAATTATCTAATAGAACAATTTAATCTATATAAATTGAAAGAAAGTGTATAAGAAAAGAGAAATTGTGCGAAAATTAAGTATAAAAATAAAAAATTAAATTTATATAAATATATATGAAGGTACACAACAAAAAATGCCCTCTACACAGTCCAAATTTGTATATATAGAATCAAAATCAAACTGCAAAATCTGTTTGAAAACATAAAAACTTGCCGAAGGCATTAAACACAATATTAAATTCGCTTTTATCGTTAATATTCAACACGAGTGTTCTATTAAGTGGGAAATGCCGACAAGAGAAAATATTCAAAGGAAAACTTGATGTTTAATAAACTTAGTTGACAACGGGAAAACATAAAACTAAAAGTTCGCGTTTTAGTTGATGACAAATTGAATTCCAGTCGAGAAACCCCTTAAGTTCACTTGGGCCTAGGCCTATAAATAATTTAGCCGGGCAGCGGTAAAAAAAAAAAAAACGAAAAGCAAAAAACTGGACTGACTCGACTACAAAAAAATATAAAATATAAAAGAAAACAACATAAAAAGCATAAAAAAAATATATTCAAAAAACAAAATTGCGTAGACAGACAAATTTATGCGCGTCGCTTTTGTCATGGAACAAATGAAAGTTAAAACCACTCAGTAAATTAAATATAAATAATAAAATGAGAAAAAAATCCTTTTCGTGTTTCTATGGAATGACAACGCGGCGTATGAGCGATTATGTGTAAAATATTACGCATCAACGCGAAGCCAAGTGGAATGGAATGGAAGGGAGGAAGGGAGGGAAGTAGGGAGGTAGGGAGGAGCGAAGGGTGATGATGAAATCACGAATCACTTGACAAAGACAGCACTTGGACAACAAATCAAAATAGACAGGCTGGCGAGAGCGTTTAGCACAGTTCTTGTGGCGGCTATTTAAAAATACATACATAAGGCAACTGAAACTAATTTCGGAATATATCAAGTAAAAACTGAGCAAAATAAAAGAAAAAAAATGCCAAAGAGTTACGGAAAAGACACTTTCTGTGTGAACGAGCGCCAAAAAGGCCATACCCCAGGCCAGGGCGTCCTTCTTCCCCTTCCCCACCCCCTTGTCCGCTTGTTCCCCCTTGCATTGCGGTTACCCTGGCTCTGGTATTCTTCTGCCTTCGTCGCTCAATAGAAAAATGCTTAGATGCGATTTTCACTCGCTGTGCACATAATGGAATGAAGAAAATTCCGTCTGTCGACAACAACAACAACAACAACAACAAATCGCATGCTGGGCACCAAGCAGCTTGCAAAGATGTCGTAGTTGTCACTTTCGGGGCCTCCAATGAGTTGCAGTTTGCGATTCTCACACAGTTTGCATGTTATGCATGTCCGATGCACACACAAAAATAGCCCTCGGACAAAAGTAGTGGGTTACCCATCCAATACCCACTTACCAACACCACCACCACCACCACCACCACCACCATCACCACCATCACCACCAACAATCAACACTAGCAACCAGCACTAAGTAGTTTTTCATGGCATCTAGTATAACCGCAATGGCTAAACAATGGAAATTGGCAGATTTATAGCACAGCCCAGAAACCCACAGATCTAGAAAGAGATAGATATATAGCCAGGCCAGAACGAATCACATAAGAGATCAGAGACCAGCCAAAATGAAAACTGGGTGCCAGATCACCAGATACCCTGTTGGCTAAAGAGAGTATGTCGATATTTATCGGTGTGACGTACAGAATGTGTTTAATGTTTTAAGGATACCCTAGAGACAGGCAATTGGATGTCTCCTTTTCTGTAATATAAAAAATCACCTATCGATATTTATCGATTTGTATAGGTTGTATACATCTTATTAAGGATATGCATAGATATATAAATGGTCAATGTTATATCCATATACTTACTATATAAAAATAATCATATCGGTATTCGAAATTCTAAATATTATGTGGCGAAACTGTTGTTTGAGCGATATTTTTCGATTTTGGAATAAGCTTCAAACTTCGATAATAGATAGACGATGAAAGAAAATGGGAAAAATGTGTATTCCGCCTATTACACCCTTTATTTACTAAATTGAAATGAGAACAGGGTATTAAAATTAGAACAACAACAACTAGTTAAGCAAATTAATTTTATTTAAATAAATTTCATTTAATTGCCAGCCAAAGCAGACGCTAAGCCCCTGCACGCTCAGGCATCATCTCCCAGCCAGCGTCAGTCTGTATATGTGTGTGTTGCGATTGTTGTTTTTGTCATCTCTTCTTCTTGGCATCTTTTGTTGTAATTTAGCTTTGTCAACTGGGTCTCTGGCTAGATTCACAAAATAACCTCTAGGCATATAGAAATCAAGCGAAAAATTCTACCTTGGAATGGCATGCGAATGCTGCCAGCATTAAGTTTCTAACTCAACAAAATATCAGAAATATACCAAATTGCGGAAGGAGTAAACTGATTCACTTAAACGGTAGTCAATTTACCTATTTACTGACTTAAACACTCATGTTACTTTGATAATAACAAAAATATTTGAAATGAACTTTAGCTGCCTCTAAAAGAATTTCGTCCAAGTGGATTTCCATGAATTGATTCGTTATTTCAATTACCTTAAACTTTCTGTCTCTTGTCTTCTGTGCGCATACACATAGACATTCTCTCAGACATGGCCGTGTCACATTTGAGACGCACACAGGTTCAGCTACATCACAGCTATTCATATCGCGAAATGGCTAAGCATACCGTGGCGTATGAGTAATATGCCAAATGCTACGACACAATACGTATACGCCGCGTGCACGTCTCGAGCAGCGGCAATCGGCATAAAGATCAACGCTCTATAAAGAGCACTTCGTGGATCTCTTAACGAAAGAGTGCGCGACAAATATAAACAAATATAAAACCAAACGACAGCAAGCACAAGCGAAAGACAAACAAACAAATTATGAAAAGATAATAATCGAAACGAAAATTGTGAATGCGAAATGCGCGCGACTCCGAGACGACAAAAATGAGAAAAAAAATAAACAAATAAATACTCAAAGGACTCTTAACCTATCTTGCAGAGCCATTTATGTGAGGGATACACGGACACACAATCTTCATGAATTATGGAACATGTAAATACAACAAATACGAGGCAGCAGCAACAGCAGCAGCAGCAACAGCAACAGCAGCGCCAACAGCTGCAGCAGCATCAACTGGAACAGCAGCAACAACATAGCGACAATCAGCAACAATTTTGCCTACGATGGCATAATCATCAGGTTACTTTCCAAATGATCATTATTTAATTCATTGTCCATTAAATTAGCATGCGCTGATGGGTAATTGGAGGTGCAATTAAAAGTTTACTAAGTTAGTAGGAAAGGATTTTACAGATGACAGGGTTCAAGACTCTATAGTGAAGGGAATACAAAAGAAAATGAATTATTAATATTATAATAATGATTGATTCGAATTCTCACTTGCCTGTGATTTCCAAGCGGAAAAGATAAGCCTGAGATAAAGATTTATAACAATTTATATATATCATCATGAAAATAACTATTTTATTAGTGTTATACACATACTATTTCTATAGTTTCATACACATAATATTTCTATAGTGTTCTACATAAACTATTTCTTTATTATTTCCATAGTGCTATAACTACAAAATAATTATAACACTATATAACCAGTTGTTGTTATACTATACAACAATTATTTAAAATATTACTTAAAGTAGTTTTATGGTATGAGAGTGTGTAGGAGTATTTTTTTATTTTTCATAGTGTCATACAAACTTTATTTTTTTATAACAACAAATTATACATATTAAAATGTATAAAACGGTATGTAAAAGTTTATTTGCTGTATGACAAATTTTAAAAATATTATTAAAGTTGTTATACTCATAATTTTTTTTAAAAATGTGTGTGTTATATACACATATTTTATTGCTATATAGTGTTACACTCACAGTATTTTTAAATAACAAAAATACTATATAATATTTTATTGATATAAAACAACATAATGAATATATACATATATATAACATATATATATAACACACATATATATATATCTATATAACAAATAAATTCTTACATATATACAAATATATTTTTATATCCCCTTTACAGTTATACAAAAATAACATACACCACAAACTGTTATATAGATTATACACATTATTTTCATATAACAGTTGGTTGTTATCAATGTAAGAAGTCCTTTCAGATATATTTGGTTATATAATATATGTATATATGTGTATTATTTAATAGGAAATCCAAAAATTGATTTTCACTTTGTATTTCCAATCAAGAATTTCGCTTGCTATAAACCATGCCATAATACGTTCCGTTGACTTCAGGTGCCATTAATTCCGAACTACTTAGCTCATCCTATGATTTATTGGCTCCACTGTGCCACTGTGCCTGCCGCAGATCTAAAATGAATATAAATGAATGTTTTTAATAGACATGGTCAGCGCTATACCAGTTTGCACGCAGTATTAGCCAAAGGCTTGGCCTCGCTCATAAAATTGACTGGACATCGTTCAGAAGAGGCGACCAAAGAAATGTCACCCATCTATATATAGGGTATACAGATAGATATATGGTGTATATATACCTATATATATATATATATATATATATATATATATATATATATTGTATATGTATGTATTTATATATATTCTTATTCACACATAGTTTTCCGCATTTCATATACTGGCGATCGCTGTTGGAGGGAGCACAGGCAGCCGACCACAAAGCTGTCCAAAATAGCCAAAAGGCAAGAGGAAAAGAAGAAAAACAAAAACAAAAACAAAAACAAAAAAAAGGAAAATTGTCAAATAAATGAAATGCTCATTGCAATTGCCAAAATCCAAAGAATTTTTACTAGCAACTAAATCTAATTTCGAACGCGACGCAGTTGCAATTAATGCTCAGCTGCCATTAAGTGTCGCCTGGTGCATCTGCTCCAAATGTTTTCCGGGCCCCTAGCCTAGGGCATCGAATCACAATTTTAGCCAGTCAGCCAGGCAGCCAGGCAGCTGGCCAAATCTACTCTATACTATTTATAAGATTAGCTGACCCAATTGCCCTCAACTACAACGGCAGCCACAATTTGCACTTACCACATATCTCTCGATTCCACTGCATCTCGATTCCAGACCAGTTTGCTGAGCACGCTGCCGGTGCTGCTGGACCAGTCCCAGTTGACGGATGTGACCATTTCGGCAGAGGGGCGTCTGCTGCGCGCCCATCGAGTGGTGCTCAGCGCCTGCAGCAGCTTCTTCATGGAAATCTTTCGGGCTCTGGAGGCCAACAATCATCCCGTCATCATAATACCAGGCGCCAGCTTTGGCGCCATCGTCGCGCTGCTGACGTTCATGTACTCGGGCGAGGTGAATGTCTACGAGGAGCAGATACCCATGCTGCTCAACCTGGCTGAGACGCTGGGCATCAAGGGATTGGCCGATGTGCACAATAATAATGTAAGCACATATATATATATATATATATATATATATATATATTCTTCATCAAATCTCACTGTTAATCTTCTCTTAGTTACCCAAGACAGCAAAGAGTACGCCGACTACCTGTATGGAGGCAACCAACATGGATAAGCCACTCGCATTCGATGCCACTCGAACACCGTCGCCCACGCCCACGCCCACACCTACGCCCACACCCACGCCGACGCCCACGCCCAATCTGGGCCTATCCAATCCCACGCTGCAAGCCCCGTTGCTAGCCAATAAGTTGGGCTCGCCTTTGGAGAACTTCTTCCTGAAGTCGCTGCAATTCTATCCGAATCTCTTGCCGCAGCCCCTGAACTTCTCGCAGACGGCGCTGAACAAGACCACAGAGCTGCTGGCCAAGTACCAGCAGCAGTGCCAGCTCTATCAGAGCAACCTCGAGGAGGAGGAGTGCTACGGCGCCAAGCGCCAGAAGACGGGCAACGGTGCAGCAGGCGGCCAGAGCAACTCACAAAAGGACATCAAGCGCATAGATAAGATCGTGGAGAATCTAAGGACAAGCAATAGCAGTAAATCGCCCATGGAGTGCGGTGCTCAGAACTCGATTGTGGCCACTTCTCCCGTGACCCTTGCGCCCCAGTCCGTGTCGCACTTCTCGCCGCAGCTGCCCGTGGTCAAGACGTCGCCCAGCTACAACAGTCCCCTGAATCCCGCCGCCCATTTGTATAGCAGCGCCAAGCTGCCTGGCTATAGTGCTGCTGCCACGCCCACGACAGCACAGCAAGCCGCCCAGCAGTCGCATCTGGCCAGTCCGCCCTACATAACGCCCGAGGATCACGTCAAGCTGCAGCAACACATCGAACAGTACGCGGCCTGTCAGCGCGAGGCGGCGGCTGCCGCTGCGGCTGGGCAACTGATCAGCACCAAGTCGGAGCCGAATCTATTGTCCCTGAGCGCCGAGAAGATGGTGACGCCCAACAAGCCGCCGTCCAACTCCAAGCTCTATGCCACATGCTTCATCTGCCACAAGCAGCTGAGCAACCAATACAATCTCCGAGTCCACCTCGAGACCCATCAGAATGTGCGGTGAGCAGGCTCCAGACTGAGACTCTCTGTAGACTCTAGACTCACTCGAACTCCCTTTCAGCTATGCCTGCAATGTCTGCTCACACGTGTCGCGCAGCAAGGATGCGTTGCGCAAGCATGTCAGCTATCGGCATCCGGGCGCGCCGTCACCCTGCGAGAACGAAGCCCGCCGCAAGCGCGTCACCAAGCTGGCAGCACAATCGATCTCCGCCGCGGCACCGACGGCGACAGCGACCAGCGGCGAGCTGGCTGCAGGCGAGGTGTCCAGCGCGGTCCCCGGCTCTGCCTCTGGCTCCGGCTCCGGCTCTGGCCCAGCTTCGCTCTCCGCCAATCCGTATCTGTTTCTACCCAATCAGTTTCAGCTGGCCGCTGCAGCAGCCGCTGTGGCTGTGGCCGAGTCGAATACAACAGCCTCAAGCCTGGATATGGCGCACGAGGTGCCCATGTCCATGAAGAGTGTAACTCCCGTAGCCCGAAATGGTGAGGCAGGCAGCGAGACGGATGCAACAACCATTTAGAGCACCTATATATATATATATATATATATATATATATACTCCTCACACACTCACGCACACATACACACGCTCACAAACACGCTCTCACTTTAAATTTACCCCACCGTGTACCGTCTTAGACCCGGCTGTGATACTTAGCACAATTCGTCGATTTAATTTGAATTTATTCTCTCGTTAATTTTAGCGCCATTTGTTAGAGTTTCGCTTGCAGCTATCGATAAAAGAGGCCGCTTCGATAAGTCTGCAAGTGGTGGCATCACTGTCACAGTTTGAATGTGACAATGCGCAAACAGTTTGGGCAGCACTGAGTGCACGCACCCAAGCTGTGTGCATGATCTGAAACTGTAATATTGCGAGGCTTTTAATTTACCTTCAACAAAGACCAGCACACACTCACTCACACGCACACACGCCTACACATTCTAATAAATTAAGAGCACTTTTTATAAATATTATAATTATACACCAAAAACACACGCACACACACATGCACACAAAAAGACAAGGTGAAGACCTACAAAAAACCAACAAAATAAATTTTAAGCCACAAAAGAGATTTTGTTATTTTCATGCAAAAACTAGTTTATTTCATTTCATAATACAATAATTTACGTGCGCAGGCGCACTTTTTACAATATGTTTAAACTGTAATTCAGTTGCATAAGTATCAAAAATTTGTTTAAAACACATAGAAGCATAATGAAGGGGTTCCGGTTCGGTTTAAATATTCAAGGATCTTCATCGACGATATGATTAGCAGTAAAACTTTTGAGCTTAAACTTAGAGGACTAAATGAGTGCATTATATAAATATCTAAATGTAAAAAACACATGCACTTAAATGAAATCAAGCTGATATCGAAGACGATGCCAAAATAGGAACTCGGCGGCAATTACAGGGGATTTTAAATGGATCTGCTTCTCCTCTTCGTTCCTTCTTCTTCCTGATTAAGTATAAAAATATGTGCGCTGGCTGCGCTCTTCTTCGTTGTTCTGGTTTTTCTATTGGCATACTTTAAATAGTTTCGACATGCCAGACTTTGGTGTTGCAATCCTGACCAGTGGAGATCACAGTATTGTTGTCCAGCCACACCAGGCGCGTAATCTGTGATTGTGGATGCGCATCTAAGCGAGGAATAACATGTATTATTTTCTATAAAGCAGTTGAGTGTACTCCAACTTACTCTTGATGATGGTGTGCTTGGCTGGATTGGTCACAGACCAAATAATAATGGTAGTATCAAGCGAGCCACTGGCTACCAGCAGAGAATTGGGTGACCAGGCCACAGTGTTGACACGTGCATTATGGAAGCCCCATTCCTTGTTGTGAGCCGGCTGCAATAACAAACGAAAATAGTTTAAATTAAAGCCGTATATATATATGAAGTGCCTGCTCTCACCTTATATTCGTCCACTGAGTACAGCACAACCTTACGGTGAGCATCGCAGGCAACCAAATACTTTTGATCCGGTGAATATGCGACATCGGTGACGGCGCCTAGATGGTCCAGTTCAGTCTTCAGCTCCAATGTGCCGTCTTTGAGTGAATAGATACGCAGCTTCTGGTCATCGCCGCCGACAGCTACCTCCAACGTATCAGAATTCGTAGCTATGGAGCTAGCCTCGTATTTGATGGGCAGCGAGAATATCTTCTTCTGACCCTGCACCAAGGTGATGTCCTTAATGCACGCCACAGCAATAATGTTTTCGCTGCGCAAGATGGCCAAACCGCGTGGCTGGCAGTTCAGCTTGACCACGTAGTCAGTGTAGTTGTTACCCTCGACACTGAATTGACGCAAACTGTCGTCAATGCCACATGTATAGACAAACTCGTCCCAGGCGGCAATGCCGTTTATTTGATTGCCATGACCAGTGCCGGTGATGCGATCGTTAGTGCCGCTGCCGGAATTCCAGTTGGTGACAATGCCGTCGTGGCTGCCCGTATAAATAGTGCTGCGATCATCACTCAAGGCCAACACTGTAATTGGCTTATTGTGGCCCTTGACCACTCGCAATGGTTTGCTGGGATCCTCCACATTCAAATAAGTAATGATTCCAGAAAGCGAGACGGTTATCAAATGCTCTCCCTGCCACAGGCACGATACCTGTTGATCGTCCACGGTATTGCCCATGACAAACTCGCTGATCAGTTCCCGCGACTCAACCTGCCAGAGTCGACAAGTCTTATCGCCGGAGCAGGTAAGCAGCTGAGTGCTATCCGGCTTCCATGCAACTGCATAAACACCGCCCTTGTGCGCTGGTGAGCCGAATTCGCCCACGAGCTCCGAGCTTGTTGCATCGTACAAAAACACTTTTCCATCAAAGCCCGCCGACGCAAAGAATTTACCGTCCGGCGAGTAGCGCACGGCCTGCACAAAACGCGAATGATCTTGCTTAGTCATCTTGAACTTGAAAGGTGGACCTTCGAACACGCCAATTGTGTTATCCTCGCTGCCTGCAATTTCCTGGATTAGTCAGGATATATACATAGTTTATGAATACACATACCAGTCACAATACGGAACGGTCTGGTTGGTTTGAAGTCCGCCGAGTTGATGGGCTTGGACTGTCCACTGATTTCACCCACAGACGTGCCCGTCTCGGACATAAAGACATGACCAAACCGCTCGCGGCCCTCACCAACGGCAACCATGCGCTGATTGTCGGCTGACCAGCAAATGTCCTTGATAGGTCCTGCGATCGGCTGGTATTCATTCTTCAGCAAATGCTCCTTATTGACCGTATCCCAAATGCGAATCTTGCCCGAAGCATCTGAGAGTTGATAAGAGAATATCGTGGTTAAAATTCATATTATTCATGCACACATATATTATAAAATAAAAGCACATTTCTAATCAGTTCTCCAGTTCTTATAGATAAGGACGTATGCCAGATAGACGAGTGTATTCAAAACAAGATAGCATCAACGGAAAAGCTAGATAACATTGACTTAACATTAACATTTAGCTTTAGCTCGAAAAAAGCTGTTGTGGTATGGCTTCTGGGCAATTTGGCTTTTTTGCTTTTTCATTATGTTTCAATTCCCTTTTCCGGCGATAAGATAGTCCATGTTATAGGGTAATGTGGGATTGACAGCTGACGTGAGTCAGGGCAATAGAGTTGTTGATGGGTATTTGTAAGGTTTCTTTACAGCTGGTTGCATTGTTGAGACTTACCGCCGGATGCAATGTAGAAGCCGCTGGGTGAATACTTGGCCACATTCACTGCACACGAGTGTTCCGTGTAGACGTCGGCAATCGCTGGATTCTGGACAGGCGATGATGGTAATCGGAGCGTGACGAGGCAAATCAAGAAAAGCGAACAAATTATTAATAAATTAATATTTACAAACAAATTTGTTTGGCAAGCAGCAGCGGCAGTGGCCGAGGCAGCGGCAGAGGCCGAGGCAGCGGCAGCGGCAGCAACAGAGCAACATCATAATTATGTTGCGTGGGCAGTGGAACAAGAGAAAGATAAAAAGAGAGGCAGAAAGAGAGAGGCAGAGTGAGAGCGAAATTTGTGTGATTGTTTTTGTGAATATAAGCCGTGCCGGCTATAGCAATATATACAATGTATGTACACGCATACATACATACATGTACAGATATATATATAAATATAGAACAGCCAACACACATACACTCTCACACAAATGGAATGATCGCTGTCAAGTGGAAAATAACGCTTGAAAATTGCAGCTGCTGCCGTGCGCTGTCCAAAAATAAAACAATATTTGCTTTTTGGAGCAGGCGTCTCATATTTTGTGTCCCGTTATTCTTGCCCATTTCAGGGAGATATCAAATGTTCTTACCTCGATATTTCTGATGATCACCGAATTGCCATTGGTGTACAAGAAGTTCTTGCCCTTGGGATCGGCGCCCAGTACAATGGGTTGGCCACGTTGGGTGCGCGGCAGAGTTGCATAGATATTTTCTGCAAAAATTGTACGAATTCAAATTAAATTTGAACATCAATGCAAAACGTAAAGGAAATAGGGTGCGGCCGGCGGTCGTTTAGCCGGTTTACTATGCTTTCACCGGGTCAAGGGCTTCCCTCCCCTCCCCGGACATTGTTTATCTAAACACCTCGGCGGCGGCTACGCTGTGACGACGTATTCGTGAATCCCATTTATGGTCATTTCAAAGTGCTTCCGCTGTTTTTACCGTTGCCGGCTGACTCATTTTCAGCGTCCGCGTCGCTGCTGTCACCTTTTCGAAATTTATATGGGAATATTAGAAAAAAATATAACTCACTGTTTTCGTAGTCTGGTTTTTGTGGTTGCGCCATTTCACTTCTTTTAGTGGCTCACTATTTCTTATTGGCTCTGTATATATAGCAAATTGTGGTATTTGCACAAAAACACCCGCACTTGCACTGTATGTGACCAGGGATGACGGAAAATGTTGATGCCTTTCGTTGTTATTTAGTTTAACAGTCGAGACTGCATAACATTCCACTGTAATGTTATTAAAAGAATCCAATTGCTGTTAATTGTGTTTTAAATTCATACAAATTCATATACATACATATGTATTTATTTTTATAGGGGTTCTAGTGGTTCTAGAATTCAAATTATTATTGTGGAAATAATTACTTAATTTGTTGTGTGAAAAATCAAGAGCTTGACTCTGAATTGAGCAATTGTTGACTGTCTCTTTACTGCGTTTAAAATATTATAACATAGCCATGAGTATAGGTTGTCCGCAATTGAGATTAAGCAAAATGGGTTGCTAATTTAACAGTGTGACGTCACGTGCTTGGAAATTTATGGCGCGCATATGAATTGAATTCAAATTAAAAAACTATGTTTCCGTTGTGTCTTAAAGCCATTAAATAAAATGCAAACCAAATGTTTGGTTTATTAATAATTATATTTAAATGCTCAAGGCGAATAATAAAATGGTTTTACTATGTATTATTAACTATTATCACGTAGGCCTTCAATTTATATTAAAATATACTGAATATGATGTTCAAAAGCTCTAAAGCTATAATTTTTACTTTATTTTTTTTTCTTTACATAGTGACAATACTTAAGTGTGCGTATTCCATTTTACATCTGGTAATATTAACGTACATTTTGACTATTGATATACGTACATATCGAAATACTCGATAGATATTTTAAGATAACAGCTGTTCTGTTGTGAGTTCGATAAATTCACTTTGTTTACTGGAGCTAATTAAATTTTACCGGGGTTCTATATTTTATAAATGTATAATCTTGAAGCTGAATATATTTTAGTGAATTTTATAATAAATTATACTTACAAAACGTAGTGAGTGATACAGATTTGTAGAAAAACAGGAAATTCAAATACAATTTCATACTATTAGAAACACTCAGCCAAGTGAAAGAAACAGTTCGAAGGAAACATGTGAACTTGTTCAGTTCAATTGAGTTATTCCTACTCGTGAACCAAAGAAGCCATTTGTGGAGCTGAGGAGGAATCTTCTGCAATTAATTAATTTGTGGTAGCATGGCACAAAACCTTCTGGGGAATGCACATGCGTTGCAGGTTAGTAAATCGCAATTATACATACATATCTGAATTCAATGTTAATTAACTGCCTGATTATCTAGAAACTGAATAAAGAGGATCGTCAGCCATGCAAAGAGACAGCGTTAGGATTGCCAACAAAGTCGCGCCAGCGCCGTATCAAGATAAAAATTGAGACTATAGTGCAAGCAAATCTACAGAGCGTAGACTTGGCTAGCAAAAATTATTACTTCATTATGGCTAATTGGTTGCCTAATGATCGCATGCCCACGGAGGTGTCAGCCGCCCAGTTTAATTTAAGGAATGGCCTGCAGAACATATATCATACTCAAATCGATCCTGGTAAGGACAAGATTACTTTGCAAGTATATGTTCAACTGACCAGATTGTGTTTAATTTCAGACTTGGGCAATACCCATTTAAATGCTATACAGGAAGATTTGCTTAAGTTTCTACGGTTGGACTGCGCTCCAGAGGATACGTTTCCACCTGTCTTCACACTGAAAGTCAAAGTAGGAACTGTCAAAAAATCCCTCAAGCTACTTCATGGTGGAAAGAACTGCCAGTTTGATGTCTTGCCCATAGAATATCTGTTCTCTGTGCTGAAGCAAGCTACATGTGAGGCTGCGCAGTTGCCGCCTCCAGAATCTTTTCATATTACCAATTGCCAATTCAGACTGGATCCATATGAATCTCTATCGGATCTTGGCTGCGAGATCCATAAACAGCATAATCTCTCAAGTCAGTGCTGTCAATCGTACGTCAAGCGTTGGGGCTACGCATTTGCCAGTTACATGTGCGCCGACTTAGCCATCGAGATGATACCAAAGCGTCACATGCCCAGCAATTGCACTGAATCGGAGGATCTAGAAGGATCCCCTGAGCATGCTGAGCTATTAGACGTTAAAGATATTAAGGTAGAATCGGGAATGTCCCACGATGATTGTATAAATCAAGATGCATTGGATGTCCTCAATAGTTTAGATTTGGACAGCATTTTCGAAAATGTGGATAACTGGAAATCAACTGGAAAAAGCAATAGTCCCAGTAGTGCAGAAAGCATTCAAGCGAATGGTCACAATGAAGACGAAGATCTGATATTAGATGAGGAACAAAGTTTGGAAATAGTTCCACCACCGCCACCGATTCTAGACCAAAAACTTATAGATGATTGTGCAATATTTAAACGCAGATCTGTAGAAAAGATTCAAATCGAATATATCAAAAACGAGGATACTGAAAATCTGGCAAATGTAAATTCTACATCAGTTGATGATCGAAAAAGAGACCATGATCGATTACATCGTAATAAATATTGGTCTCCAATAAGAAAAACGCCTCAACGACCTGTTGACTCTGAAACCCGTCGACGCTCTTGGTCTCGTTCTCGATCTCGTTCGCGATCCCCAAGATACAATAGCCAGGACCGTGGACGAAAAAACAGACGCGATAGGTCTCAATTGGGAAAAGGATATGTTTCCCCAAGTCGCAGAATATGCGTAGATCGAAATGCTAGGCGTGACAGAAACCTTTCACCTATACGATGGCAAAAGTATGGACGCAGTCCTTCACGTAGTCCGCGAAGACTCAATTATGACGTGAATGAAGCAAGGGGTCGCGAGCAAATTCAACATTCGATTAGCTCTTCGTTGGGCGTTACTAGTTATTCTAGAACCCATAGGGGTCAAACTGAGCAAGCACAAACTGAAACTGAAGACCTAAGAAACAAATTAATCTCTCGGCAATTTGCTCCGCAAAGCAATCAATCAATGTTTCAATTTAGTATAAATAAATGCGTAGAACCCCAATATCGTGCTAGTCATACTATAAATATCCAAAACATTCATATAAACTCACTTAGCCTAAATACTGGAATACAGTCAGTGAGAACAGATGCAACAAATGAAGTTTCACAGCCAAATAATCGAATGGCTGTTTTAACTTCGATTCCGCGTCAAATACCATCCCACATCACATCTTATGGCAGCTATGGATCAGATTTGAGCTACAATCATCAAATGTCCTATGAAATACAGCAGTCTGTGACGTACCAGCACTCTCAGCAATCTTACTATAAATCCCATTCTCATTTTGAACCGGCTACTAGGAACGATTTAGCAGCGAATGATTTACGGCATCGCCTGAAAAGACAATATGAGTCCTCAAGTCAGATAAATAATTATTCTTGGGAACAGAACCTTTCTGAATCCTACCGTTTTTTAGCTACGCAAAAAGATAACCCAGTCCCATGGCCCTATGGATATGGCCAATATTTTCCAAATCAGTAACAATACATCCGAAGATTTGTTTTTATTGTGTTAATAAGAATTAAGATTTTTAAAAAGTAGTTTAAGCATAGTTATAAGTATTTATAGAATCGGGAGTGTAAATATATTTATTTACACCTAAACTCCCTCTAGCTATAGTTTTTTTTTATACATTATAGTATTTTTAAAACAAGTTGTTTTTATTATATATGCATTTGGAAAACCTCGTCTATTAGATCACTATGAAACCATGGGCATATGATTTTAAATTTTCAAATTTAATTTCCTATCGAATGACATCTAGATTAAAAACTGTTCTTGGTGTAAAATTGTCATAAGAGCACCATTTTAAACAACCTTTAAGAAAGATCAAACATTGCTTAACTTGCTCTAATGCTTAGGTTTTTTTTTGCATTTGATATAGCTTGATTTACCGAAGCCGCTTCCTTACCTGGTCTGATCAGTAAAACTTGTAGAATATAATGGTAAGTGGTGGAAGTGTTAATGCATGGCTTAAATAATTATTTTAACTATCCCTATGCAATATAAAAATTATAAATTCTTGCTGAAGTCTGAAGAGATATAATCTATCATTATTATTAAAATATCCATAATATACTATTATTTTTATTTATTATTTTAATTCCCGTGGCTTATGCACCAAGGACATAATAGCCATACATAGCAGTATAATAGTATAAGGGTATAAATATATTTTTTCGTGTGAACTGAATATACAAACTTGTTTTTCTTGCCTTTCGCTTTTCTATCGAAGGATATCGATATACTGCCAATTTTAACATCGATAAATATCGATTTTCATTATTGTGGAATCATACGTTTAAATAGAAAATATATAACTCTTTAATTATACACCATAGCCACTAACTACCATATCTCTTACTATCAATCCATTGAAAATATGTATAACAGGCAGAAGGTGGCGGTACGATGTACCCCCTTCTCCGTTCGTCTGAAGACAGTGATCTCTTGTACTTGTGTGTACTATATGTAGTACGAGCTTATCATTTTTTCCGCAATTGGATTGCTATAAATATATGTGTAAAAGAAATTCGGAACTTCAGGTCTTCGCAGGATGCAGGGTATCTGTTAATCGGGCAGTCTCTACTAGGACACTCACTTTTTTCTTTTCTATTTCATTCATTCAATACTTTATTCATTACATATTTTGTTTTCTTTACAGTGTTTTAAGATATTTATAAAAATATCAATTTCAGTTTCAATGGTTTCAATGGTGCATACAAATGATGACAAGTAAACCTCTGGCTTAATTCATAGCAATGGCGTAGGTTATGGCAGTAAGCTCTGAAGCAGCGGTGTTATGGCTGCCAGTTCCTCGATCAAGGCAGGATCCTTAACAACGTTGTTCTCAATATTCTTCAATAGTTGTTCGAAATCCTCGATTGTTATTTCGTCATTTTCTGCGGTCTCCACACTATGGGCGGTCTCCACGCGATGGTCGGTTTCTACGCCATTGGCGGTCTCCATGCGATTGCAGGTCTCCACGGGTTGGTCGGTCTCCACGCGATTGGCGGTCTCCACACGATTGGCGGTCTCAACGCGATTGGCGGTCTCCACACGATGGGCGCTCTCGGCAACTGGTACTAGGAAATATATAGATATATGTAGTACGGCCTTCTTATGTGTGTATGAACATATGTGCTTTACCTGGTACAGCTTTCTCTACACTTTTCGGCTCGATGATAGGGGGTCTGATGGGAGGGGATGACATGGGTGCAGGTGTAGTAGACTTGACACAACCCTTGACGTGTTTATTTCGCGTACTCAGCAAATTGAAGGCCTTCGAGCATTTGGGACAGGAGTAGATCTGGACTTCGCATCTGTGCTTCAGGAATTGAAACTCCATTAGAAATTTCCGATTGCAGGCGGAGCAGTTGAATTTTTTCTCCATGTGATAGTTCTGATAATGCCGACGTACTAGGTCTAGACGTGCTCCGGTATACTCGCACTGTTCGACCGGGCAGCGAAAGGATTTCTTAACATTTGGAGGTATGTCCATGCCGTGCTTCCGATGCATGTGTAAATCGTACGGATTGCGGTTCTTAAACACCTTGCCGCAATTCAATTCACAACGGTACTGTCGTATTGGTAACAGCTCAGAAATATCTGGAATATATTCAACGCAACTTTTGTCGATCTCGGACATTACAGAAAATTTCCAATTCCAAATGCCATCGAAGATATTGCATGCAACGTTTACACATACATGCATACATACATCTGTATGTATTTGTGTATGTACGTATGTATATGTATGTGTACGAATCGATGTACAATCTGAGTTTGAAAAGTGTTGCCACAACAAATAACAAATTTGAACGTGTCGCATTTGGAAATGCAATATTAGATGCAACAACATTATTCTACAGATACATACACACATACATACATACATACATACATACATACATATATAAATACAGTTCTATTTTAGTTAAGCTTACATTTTAAGTACAAATTTGCACTTACCTATTCGTTTACGAAGCATCCAATTCAAATTTATCCTATTACTAACACAGTGTTGAACAACGACAAAAAATCCACAGCTATCAATGGAACCGGTGGAAGCAATGGAAGCAAACACTAATACACACATGCTTGTATACATATTTACATTTGTGTTTGACAATCATAAGCGAATGGCTGGCGCCAAATAATAATTCATTATATTTAATATTTATGTTTATTTAAATATCAATATGTAACTACATGCCTGTATATGAGTATACATATGTTTGCATACATACATTTGCGTTTGTTGCGTACGTACTTAATGTACGTACATACATACATACATACATGCGTACATACTAATGCGTGTAGCGCTTTTCAGCTTTTGAGCATTTAGTGTTGCAAAATAAATAAAAGCAGCTATAATATACACATGTACATATGTATGTATATACAGACTGTCTTTTCTTAACAGAAAATTCACATGCACACACGCACGCACGCACACATGTTGGAGTGTGTGCGCAGCAAGTTTAGTTGCGTCCACATACAGTGTATCAATAATGTCTTCGTACACCAGCAACATTTTCTCTGCGTATAGCGAGAAATTTTACACAATTTAAACACAGTCTTATTATTTAATGAACTTTATTTTGCAAAAATAATTATGTACATATGTTGATAGTCAACAGTCAACCTATATCAAATTCTGCTACAAATTTACCTACAGACATGAAAATGTCTACGGTTGTTTTACATACAAATGCGTGTACATTACTATACATGGGCTACCTCACTGTTAATGTACATATGTATGTGTGTACACACATGCGAATGTAAAAGGAATAGAATTTGTCCATCAGCGGTACACTCACTCACACACATGCACGCATTTATCCGTGCGCACTGTTTTTACTACCAGGCGAGTGCTCGCTCTTTCTCTCGCTGCTCTCAAAGCACTCCCCTTAACCAGAGCGCGCAGGTAAATTTTAGCCATTTTGAATTTGGCTTACGGAAACCACGCCTCCATTCTATGACGTACATTAAAAGCTGGGAATATTTTTTATTTATTAATTTAATTTATTATAATAAACGCCTAAATTCAAACAGCGGGAGACAGAAGTGTGGTTAAGTAGGATTTCAGCCAAATTTAAGTATAGATTTGTGATTTGAGTATAGTAGAGCAAAGTATGATTTTAGTATAGAAAAGTATTGTATGAACAGTATAGCTGCGAACAGAGTCAGTGTATGGTTGAGTAGAGTCCAGTATGATTTCAGTATGCTTCAGTAAAGTATAATTTAAGTATGCTCAATAACGGTTCTGTATGATTCGAGTGTGGATGAGTAAGGCGAACATATGAATACTTAACGACGCGGCATATTGAATGCGTCTTCTACAGTGTCAACACTACAATTAGAGGAAGGAATATTCCAAGCGCTTCTTCCGTTGCGTCGAGGAGCATTAGTTGGAGCATCGCGATTGGGCCTGGCTCTGCGGGCACCAAGACTTGGGAAATCTTCGTCTGCATTTAAGTTTCCAGAGAAGGCCGAGTGATCGACCATCTCGGGCTTCACATCCACATTGAGGTTGATTCCGGCTGGCTCCACGTAGTTAGTTATTCTGGACGTATTTGCAGTCTCATTTTCTGGATTAATTACCTGAAACTTTGGCTCCTGCTTGGGCGGCATGTGGCTGCCAGGCACAAGCTTGATTGCCAGATCGCCGCACATATAGTCGCTAAAGAGATAGCACCAACGACTAACTTTCGACTGGGTACAGTATGAGCTCCGATCGTTCTCCTCATGAAACTGAAAATAAAGACGTCAATGCACATTAAGGAATTGGGGAATTTGTATTCTTAATCCTACCTGGCACGAGATGCCCGAGTGGTACTGAAAGAAATCGGTGTTGAAGAGGTTATCGGTGATGCTCTTGTTGATCGGCTCGGTAATATCAGCAATGTCCATGACCTCCTGCTTGAGCACATACAACAGATATTGTATATCGTAGGTGTGAATTGTGGGCAACGATTCATCGCTGTCGCTCTCCAGGTAGCGGAAGCAGCCCTTGACTATGGGCAACAGCTCGGTGGTAGTGAAGACTACCAACGAGTCTTTGTTATTGCAATCCGAGTTGCAACCACGCAAATATTCCACGATGTTTGCATAGAGCCTGCCTATGTCCGATTCACCCAAAGCATTCGGCGGCAACGGCAACTGATGCGTGGTCATGGTGTGGTGCATCGTCTCGCTGCCCTGCCCAAAAATCAGCTGACCTAAAAGATCGAGGTGAAGATATTAGAGATTGTTCGTATGGCGAGATCTGCGATGAACTCACCCGGGTTGATGTGCGAGCTGTAGAGAGACATCTTGCCTGACTTCAACGAAAACTCACAGGCAGAGAACTCAGCCGGAATATAAATCTCATTTGCGATTGACTTCGTAAAATAATTGAAAGCAGCAAACATAAATTTGGTGTTCTCCAGATCTGTAGAGCGACAAAAAACCAGGATCAGCAGGAATCTGAATTGAAAATTATCCCGCATAAGCTTACCATGTCGTTTCTTGCCATCGAGTATCATGCGCTCAGTATTGCGCTTCATGCGCATTTCACGCTGGGCTGCCTCCATCTCCTCACGCTTTACGGCTGACAGAGGTTGGCCGTGGCAATTAAGGGGCTCCACGTTGAAACGCGCAGCCACATCAGCATCTTTGGCGGACATGTTGTATGGTCCTCGCTGCTGCGCAGTCATTTTCTATTCAACGGTTATATTTGGATATTCATTCTGATTTTCGATTTATATATTCACATATTGCGGTACTTACACTCCAGATGCCGCCGCAAGCATTTACCGCTTGGGGCATCGACATACGTCGACCTTCCAAAGTGCTCTTCTTCCATTCACTAACGAACATCATAAAGCCATTGTGCTTCTTCGGAGCCATATCATTCAGATCTATTTCAATTGAAAAAAAAAAGTTCTGTTAAGCAGCAAAATTACTCTTTGAGAGGCATATTTATACATATACATATGTATGTGTATGATGTGTATGTGTGTGTATGCACGTAAAGAGAAGCACGCTGTAGAATTCAACGATTTACAGTTATCTACTTTCGCGTATGTATTTACATACATACATATATGTATGCCTGCACATGCATGTGTGAAAAAATTTATTTGCACTAATATTTGATAAATACCGTTTTTGTTTTTCTATTAAAATAATGAAACAATAGAGTGTAGCACCGCACACAAAATGACAGAACTTATTCCGACAGTATTCCAGCTCCGAATAACTCTACAAAACAACGAAATCACAGCACGAACTGAACGCAGAGCGGCTGAGCTTACTGTTCTAATTCGATTACATTACAATGTCAATGTTCGTTTGAACCGAGTTTGCTGAGATTTCTGATCGAATGCTATTTTGAATCGAAATCAGAATTAAATAAAATTTGTTACAGAACGTAGTTTCTCACTTTAAGGCAACAGACTCGTAACGTTGTAAATAAACGAATAAGCAATCTGCGCTGAAATTATTTGTCTTTTCTAAGGATCACTGCGTTAAGTAAATTCTAGATTAAATAAAAATGTCAGTTACAGTAAGTTTGACAGTGCCTTCTGTTAATTTTGGTTTGATTGTTACCAGCTTTTGAACGTAATGGAATGTTATTCAATATTTTAGCTGTTTACTAACCACATTTAACAGGACTGCTCCTCCCTAAGCTGACGCAATTCAGAGTCAGTTTACCATTATGTTATTAACAGTGGCTTTACAGACATCGAAGCTTAACTGCGTTAAGTTGCTCTTTATTGCGTTAACGTTGCGTTATTGCGTTAAAATAACCGAAAAGTGTAAAAGCGGTGCCACCTGTTAATATTACGTGTATTCAACGTAAACAAGCTTTGCTTTTAGAAGCATAAACAACACGAGCCGCGTCGGACGTGTATCGCGCGCCAATCCAAATTGTACAACTAATTTTAAACATTAGTAAAATAATAAAAAAAATATAACGTAACCTTAAATATTGTGTTGTATATTGACGGCGAAAAGTGACAAGAAATGAAACAGATTTGAAGTGGTGGCCAATATGAAAATATGAATGCCTGATTTTGTCAGTTAAAAGTGGCCGCTTAAAGCTCGGCTTATGTAAATTTATAACCGAATACCTATGCAAGCTGGCGTTTATGTATGTATGTACATACACATACATATACAAGTGTAGCTTGCCGGGCTGTCGTTCAGTGCGGTTGAGTGTTAAGATACCGTTGCCGGTGCATAGTTAATTTCGCACAGAGTGAAGAGCTAAGAGTTACGGGCTTTTAATTTCCTTAATAAATCAAAAATTCAAGTGCAGAACGTAGCTATGAAAGCAGTGTAAGCTGTGAGAAAATTCACACACACAAACATGCGCGGTCGCTCGCATACATGACGATCATTCAGTATTGCTACTTCTTCTGCTTCTTTTCCGGGACGTGTGCGCCTTAGCTTACCTGAGTGAAGGAGTGAGAGCGCGATAGCGTCGGCTGGCTTGTGTGAGTGCGTGTGTTAAGGCAAAATCGCGAGAGAGCGAGTGAACGAGCGGAGTGAAGCTTTCAAGTTAAAGTTCTTTAGCTTGCGTCGGCGTAGCGTTGGCAGCGACATCAGCAGCAACAGCAATAATAACAACGACAAAAACAACAACAACAACAACATCAACAGGTTAGACTTGTCTACAGGTTAGTTGGCAGTTTTTCTCTCATTCTGTCTCTCCATCGCATGCATTTGCACTATATTTCTTAATCTCTCCAATTAGAATTGTTGCGACAGACCGTTGAGAATGGTTTAAATTTAGCTTTTAGCTTTAAAATGCGGCTTGCTCGTCTGCAGAGCTTTCTTACGCCTGACCATTTATCAAATGAATCAGCCAAAACGATCTTAAACCTCCCCTTCGTTCTCAATGCCATTTGCACATTCCTATTCAACCATTTTTGCTGACCCAAACAGATTTCAAGCAGTCAGCGGGAACTCTACGTGACGAATAATTTGATGATATATTTAAACATCTGAATGTACAGTAAAGCTTCCCTGACCAGTCCAAATTTATAGAAGCTTGATATATATATATATATATATAAATAATTTATTTTTTGGGCTTCGGGACTACCGAGTGTTCCCCTTAGGAATGCTAGAGTAGAAAAGTTGAGCGAAAACCTTAATTCGATATACATGAAACATATTTAGTTGCGCTTAGTTAGCCCTTGGTCAATTAGTTAAAATGCTTTTTGCATCATTGGCCGACAAGGGAAGCTCCCACTCGAATGCTCCCATTTCGAACGTTTGTGGGTCAGCCAAGCGGCTTGGATAGGTCATCCACATGTGACGTTAGCTGCGCCCATTTGGGCCCAAATTAGCTTTTAGGTCACCGTTAAAGACTGACCTTTTATCCACAAAACGGAAGTACGAACACCGTAAATGAAATTCCCTCGCGTGTTTGGCCAAGATAACAGGTAGAAGACGAACTTTTCTATAGCTGTTGCCGTTGCTATAGACGTTGTCGTTGTCGTTGCTAAATTATAGCCATGGATACGTAGCTTTTGGCCAAGGTTGGATTACAATGACAATATGAGGCTTGAACAACTGGCCACGCCCATTGCTGGAGTCGGAGTCGTCTCTATGAGCTCACTTTTTGGAGCATTGTGTGTGTGGTTTTCCATGACGAAATGTGCCTTTTCCCCCTGCCCTTCTTACCCCTCCCTCCCCCGTGTCTCTCCCTTTTTGCCATTTAACCATTTTCATTTTGGCCCGTTGAAGTTGGCATCGCGACATTTGGCGACAAGCGCTCTAACTTGGCTAAGTTTCTTCTAATTGCCTTGCGCATTTGCAAATTTAGAATTACAGTTGGAAAATTTACAGCTCTTATCACAGTGCAAATTTTCACAGCAGTTGTAAACTTTGCATTTTTGTTATCGTCGTTGTTGTTGCTGCGGTTGCACCTGCCGTGACTGAAAGTAATTTAAAATGTTTGTTGTTTGCGGCTGGATGGCTGGCGCTGTATAATATAATTATTTATAAATGTTCAGTGCTCGCTGCTTCCACTTCTGCTGCAGTCGCTTTCCCAGCAGCGCACTGGAAAAACTATGCAAATGTTCAGTAACTCTTTTTGTGTGCGGGGCCGAAGGTACGGACGCCTTGCACCTGTGCAAAGCTATTCTCAAAAATATATGTTAAGATAAGCCTAGTTAGATATGCATAAAATAAAACAGGCCAAAAGGTGATTGCCTTTAGGCAGCAAGCGAACCTAAAATCGGGCCAAAATATTGATCGAACATTGAGATGAACATGCACAGTTATAGAGTATATATATATATATATATATATATTATATATTTATATATTTCGAGTCTTCACTGTCTCCTCCGTAAGCAATATACCTCTTTATACCAACTCTACATAGTATAGAATCTTGAGCTGTTGGCCATGAGACGCTGATAGACTAAGAAAAAAAAACAAGACAAAGTTGAGTTCATCGTATTTTCCGGCCACAAAAAATTTGTTTATGGGCACGTCCGAGTGTCTTATCACTGAAATTACGGGAAATATGTCACAGATTCATTAACGCACTATGCAAATGTAAATCGGAGTGCTCTATGGAAGCGTGTTTCTTTGATACCTAATAAATGGGATCTGCCCAGGTGGTAGAACATCAGAAAGGAGGCCTTTGGGCCAAACTAACTCGGCCAAAAGACAGCGGGGCCACTCAACTTTAGCTTTGCTCTTTTAACAAGTAAGTGTCCTAGTAGAAAGTTGACCGGCTAGCAGATGCCCTGTAGTTTTTCGTTTCGAAAACCTCTTTTGAATATGCGACTAATTTTCGTTTCATATTATACATTTTATATTCGAAAATAATTAAATACAGTCAAAAATAAAAATTTCCATAAATTTATCATACCCTTTTTCCATACATTTTCGATAATAATTTGGAATAAAAATCATTTCGTTTTCAATGCACAATTTGTAAAAACCGGTTTAACAGTTAGACATGCACACACACACACACATGCATACACTGCCGCATGCCATTGAGGTATTTTATTTACCAAAAACTGAGTAAAAAGTAGGTGACGTTAAGCACCGTTAGCCCTGCCGCAGTTGAAGTCGACGTCGCAGTCACCGTTGCCGTCGTCATCGTCAACAACAATACAGACGAAACTGGTTACTGTTTTTGCTTTTGTTTCACTCGTTTTGTTCGCTGCGCTTCTTCCAATGAATAAAACTACGACACACAAATTATCAAGACCCGAAAAAAGGAAAAAAAAAACTAAATTTGTCTGCGCTGCATGGTGAAAGAATGCTTTAAGTCTACCACGCCCACTCCCATCATGCGACATGTAAACACGCACACACACACACACATACACACATACACAGGCATATGTATGCATATAAAACGTTTGCGTTGAAATATTTACATAACCTGAGAGAGCGAAGAGAAGGTTAAAAAGCTTTGGTTGACTGGCTAAATACTCGCAACAACCAACAACAACAACAACAACAACAACAACAGCAGCAGCGAAACGCGTCACACTTGCGTGGCCAGCTTTTGTGCGAATGTGAGGAGGGAAAGAGAGAGGGCAGACGAAAGCTGCGGCACGCATGCAATGTATTGTCAGCTTGGGCGTCAGCTTCAGGGCCACAGAAAATGAGAGGCGGCTTCAACTTGTTGAATGCAAATTTTTAAATACACTCTCACGATCGTGCTTGCGCTCGCTCTCTCGCTCGCCACTCGAACTCTAACTCTAGCTGTAGTTGTAGTCTCTCATTTTGTGCAAGTTTCGTAATTAAGTGACCGGTAATTGTGTTTTGAAGCATCAGGCTCAATGCAAACATCGCTGGTGTAGCGTCTATCTCAGAGCATATTAGCTTTATTTACTGCGTTCTCTGCTTTATAATTGATATTTATGCAGCTATTTAAGAGCGCTGCGAAGAGACTGGCGGAAGGGGGGAGAGAAAGAGAGGTGAAATGCAGCTGTGCATTAAACAGGCTGCGCTTCAGCGATTCTTCTCTTATACAATTTCATTCGTTTATTGTTCTTCTCTATTGGGGAAAAGGTAGAAAGCTTATGGCATTCAGTTTGAAACTAAGCGCAACAACAACAAATTCAAATTGATTTGCAGACAGGAAATTAGTTTGGTTCTATAAAAGCAAATGCATTACCTAGTGATGTGAATCATTAAATTTTACGACAAATAGAAATATATATATATATATATCAATGCACTGGGACAATCAAATGACTTAATTAAATGAATAAATAATGTCTCACTACTCCCAATTACTAAGCTCTTATCAAATCTTATCACGCCTTGGCGGAACTAAACACAAAGCCAAATTGTTAAATCTATGGAGAAACAATTGAATTGGATACCAATTAGAGTCAGACAGTTTGCTCACTAATCAAATCTTAAAATTTACTTAATGCCAAACGATTACAAGATACTCCTCAAACAGTTGACTATTATTATAGTAATTAACTTATGCAGTTGAAGTGGAACAATATAGATTATATATAGATATATATTATTTGAAGTGTGCAATGTGCATATATGATCAAATATAATATTAAATAAAATAAATAATATAATATAAAAAAATATATAATATAAAGTAACTATTTGTATGCAGCTGTCGAACAACCACAACGTTTATAGCTATGGGGATTGGGATTGGCACGGCGCGAATGTCATCAAATTGGAAACTCTAGAAATTGCGTGAATCACGCCAGACAGAGCTGAATGCAAGAAATCGTGACTACTGGGAAAGGCTGGAGAAATCAACATCAAAAACTAATAGCAATAAAAAATGAATATAAATAAGTCATACTATCATGAAAATAGAATTTAATATTGAGAATAACAGATTTCTATATTTATAAAATAGGAGGGTTCTAAAGAAGGAAACAAATAAATGAATATTAATATGAATTTACTAATTTGACAATTTGTACGATTCTATATAGTACGATTCTATATTTATGAACACCACTGTATATCATCAATCAATATTCTTATTAATCCTTATTAATCCTAAAATGCGAATACGTAGCCTAGTACTAAATGAGTGTATAGAAGCGTATAGAAAGCTTAATTCTTTATTATTAATTAATATTATTATTATTAATTAATAATATTTACTGGACGTCTCCACATGAAAATATTAGTTTTATTTGTATATAGGTTTTGTTCTCTATAAATTTGCAATATCCCAAGCGGTTAAAATTGATCAATGAACATTTATTGCCTAGTCAATGGCATCATTTATTACCTCCACTAACACGAATCAACGACTGCAAAGTAAAGTAAGTAAAATATATAGAATATGCCGCCAATCCATAATGCCTGGCAGTGTGCCAACAATCATCAGCTTATGGAAAATTATAAATTAATTGTACAATTGACCCTATTAGTGAGACGGGTGGAAGCTGAAACTATGCGCACATTGTGAGTGACAATGTGAGTAGTTTATGTATTCATTTGCCCTGTGAATACTTTGAATAATCGAATACCCGAATAGTTGAATTCTCGAACCACCAATTTCATCTGCTTGCACAAATTTATTTTGTTGAGCAAGTTCCGCGCGACTTTGCCCGACCTTTCCAAACATTTTTCGTTGGTTCTGTGTTTGAAGATCGCGTTGATTGCTTTAACTAATGAGTTTCGATCTATGACCCTTCCCAACATAACTAACAGTTTCAAGACCCATGCGATGTTGCAATAGCAGAAGTAAGAGAGAAGTGCTCTGCTCTGGAGTGAGCAAACATAGATACCCTTTAGATAGCCTTTCAAAGTCTGCTTTCAATATTTATTGATATGAAAGAAATATGAAAAATGATAAATTACTTTACTATATATATCTACAAAAATATATACACTTATCTCATCAAAAAAGAGAGCAGTCTCCCTTATTCAATAACTTGAAAATCTAAGAATTTCTGTTTATTTCTGATTGAAGCTATTATAAGAACTATAGAAAATCTATATGATCTGCTGTGGATGATGTCAATTTAAAGTTCTATTCCATCTTCCAGCTCCTTCACACAAATGATAACTGAATAATCAATAAAGGTTTTTAATGGTTATAAGTCTAATAACGACTGTTAATTCATATATTAGATTATCTACTTTTAGGTATTACTCCAATATAAATTTACAATAAATAAATCTATATAATACACTATTCAATGTATTACATTTGGTGATTAATTTAGAATATCAAACTAAGGATACGAACAGATATATAGTATTTATATTAGGTTTTCGCTTACCCAAAATTAAATCCAAATGTTAATTCTCGGATCCACTCAGATATTCGCTTTCAGGGTTATTAACCTGGTCGCCGTTTCAGTCGTTTTCTTTGTTGCTTTGGAATTTGTATGCTCACGAGTCGCACGTTCAAATAATACAAATATAAAAACATTAACTTTTTAGATATTATTATATTTTATGAATCTTTACAATTTTGCTGACAATAATATTGTCGAACTGTGGAGTTCTCGTTGACGATTGAATCTAATGCCTGAGCGCTGTGGCCTCCCAAACATTTGCTTAGCTTCCTTCGATTACAACAGATTCTTGATTTACTTACAAGGCCTGCGTTGTTATCATAATCAGAGTCTGCAACGCGGCATCCCACTCCGCCCTCCATCGAGCGGCACGGATCGGGCATGTTAGCCTGCATATGCAAGGGGCAACATTCGCATTAATAAAATTAAAATATTTTGCTGGATGCTATGCCAAAAAGCGCGTGGCGAATATGAGAGGCAATAACAACCGGTTTAATAACTGACAACTGAAAAGGCATAAATTGAATTACATTAAGAGGGCAGCAACCAGAAGATGGCTTTGCTGACTCAAGCCTCATTCAAAAGATATTTTTATTGAATTATTGCTCAAATGACAAACAAAATAACTTCTTTATGTATATATATATATAGCAATCTATAGTTGTTTTTGTTGTATCTATCTTATATATAGATAAGTATCGGCAAATTCTGTCGGCTTGCCTCATTCTCATTAGTTTCTTGTTTGCTCTGCAAACACACAATGAAAACTTGTTTATAAGTAAATATATATATATAAATATAAATATATATATATAAACTTGATTATGATCATCATGTTTCCATCGTGTGGGCGTCTAAACATGTTTGTCTCTCTATGAAGGCGTGGATATGCACAGTGGAATTTATTTGTTTGTATAACTTAATAAACAAAATATATGAAAATAATATACAATAACCTTAATTAGCTTACAACTCGCATTATATTCAAATAGAAGAGAAAACCTCTTCAATTTACACAAATCAACAAACAGTGTAAGCGAAGCTACTGCAAAAGTCTTATCGAAGCTGGAATCTTTCACACGTTGGCTGGGCAGGTGATAGCTCATGGGTAGACGTGGCCCGGCCCGGCCTGCTCTTCAAGCCTTCCCCAATATTAGCTGCTGCCCTTGTTGACGACAAGTCTTTTGTGTTAACAATTTCTCACACATGAAACAACAGACGAGCTGAGATAACGATTAGCAATTAGTTTAGATTCAGTTCGATCAAAATTGATAGATCACGTGCTCTAAGTGAAGTACTACTAGGAATATTTTTTATTTGAAATTGACTACTAAATTATATTTGTTGAATTCAACTTTCAACATGTTTTCCATTCACCTCGACATATTCGTATGCCTTCGAAATATACCGGCTTATCAAGGTATTCCAAGATTTCACTCGCATTTGAAAATCAAATTTTATTAGAGATATTTTCTTATAAGAAATATTAAACAAGTGTTATTATTTAAATATTTTAGATTAATAATATAATATTTAATATTAATATTTTTATATAAATTTAATTGTACTAATATTATTTTTGTTGTTTATAAAAAGAAAATAATATTATTTAGTATATATTATATTATATTATATATATTATCTATTATATTATATTATATAAACTAATATGGCTTAGATAAAACTCTATCTTATTAACTTGCTTCTTAGCTGTTCGGCTTGAACAAGTTTAGGTCTCTCAATGCATATTCGCTTTGTACTATGGAAAATAGTTAACTTTTAACTAAGCTTGAGGCCTATGTTTACTCAAATAGCTCTTGTTGTTAATAAGCAAAATGGCAACAACTTCCGGTGAAAAGAAGAAAGAATTAGTATTTGATAGCGATGGGTAGTCTAAGTCGCTTGTGCTCTTCCTGTGACAGAGCTACGCATGCAAAGATCCCAGGCACAAGGTTCTCAAGCTCAAAGCAAAGCTAATTCACAGTCAAAGACATCTTCTAGCAACTGGGACTTAGGTAGTAGCAGCTGCGGCAGCAGTCTCATGGAACTAGGTCACTCTATGTTACAAGGCAGGGGAACGATGTGAACTATAGCCTGAGTTGAGCTCAGTCAGTCAGCACACAGTTGTCGGTTATGTTGTTTTAAATAATTGTGGCTGTTCTTGTTTGATTTGTAGTTACCACATTTGCTGCGTTACGGAAGCTGTTGACGTCTGATGATGGGTCGTCTATGCGACTGCCTCTTGCCTCTGTTCAGCTTCTCTTTTCTTATTCGATTTTCACGTTTCGTTGCATAGTGAAAACTTTTACTTTGTGATGTCTTCAGTTCTCTGCCTATCCATTTACTTAGATACCCTGAGTGTTGAGTGTAGGTAGGGTATGCACAAAGTGAATCAATAAGTTATAAGCCAATTTAAGTAGAGAATAAATATAATATAAATATAATATAAATATAATAGAATATAATATAATAGAGTATAATATATATTTTGACAACTCATACATTTTGTGGTTTTATTAATTAATTCCTTAAAAAAAAATTAGATTTTTGGAGTTTTAATCCTTTATAAGATCTTTACACTTTATAAATTTGTGAATATTCCTATTCCTAGTTCCAGACTGCACAGTATCTCTTAGTCGACACCTTAAAGCAGTTTTCATGAATTTTTGGTGAAAGTTTGTCTTAAGCGCATTTTTAGGGTTTGAATTGAGAGAGTTGCAGCTGTGTCTGGGGCGCCCTTCGTTAGCTTACGAGTGGTTGGAAATGTGCATTATATATATATAAGTATATGCATATAGTATAGTATATAGTATTCATATGTGTTTTAATGGTGTCCACCGATTGTCTAAACTTTGCGTTGCAAGTATTTATCTTTCATTATGACAACTTGGACAAAAAGTATGCAAGTTGTGTATACAATCAACCTGCCAACGCCCAGCTGGCAAGCGTATGACAAGCTCCAACCAACTATATAGCGCTATCTAGCTGCTCTGCCACAGTGACTACAGTGGGTGCCTCATTTGTGTGTGCCGCTTGCCGTGCAACGCTGAGTCTCTCGCTGACAATGGCTGTTGTGTCTGTCAAATGTTGCCTGTCTCACACAGCTGCCCCATTCTCTCGCTTTATCTGTTTCAGTTTTCTTTAGAACTGTTTTTGCTAACTGTTTTGCGTACATTAACTACATAATATGTGATTAATTCCACTTGAAACTAGGCTTATTCTTCTTTAAAAGCACATATTTATTAAGTACTCTTGATTCTTATATTCATAATGAATATATAAATTATTCTTATCGTAGTTATTTTAAAGAATTTATATTATTTAATTATAATTATCATTATTATTATTATTATTATTGTTATTATTATTATTGTTAATTTAGAATTAATTATTAGAATTAGTATTTTTAATATTAATATTATTTGGATTGTAAATATTTATAATATATAATAAGTAAATAAGCAAATTAGCATTTCATCTCATATAATACTTCACATGAGCCTATGAAGGGAATTGCTATTGTCATTAGCATAATATTATTGTTAAGTAATTATAATAACTAATATTCATAGTATTATTCATGATTATAATTATTAATTAAATATAATTATTATTTTTATTTATATTATTAAGAATATTATAATACTTTAATTTTTATATCCGTAAATAGACACTCATTACTTATGCAACTTATTAGTATTATAATTGTTGTCATTACTTAGGCAACTTATTAGTATTATGATTATTGCTATCATTTAATTATTATTATTTTTCCTATTATTACTTATAGCTGCACATATTTTAGGAAAATGAATATAGTTATTTTAAAATTCATTTTCAGTTCAGTCTATCATTTTCATTTTGAATTAATTTATAATTATCAAGTCTTTATAGACAACGAGCTTACACCAACCTACATGCAACCACTACTCATATCGATTATGTTTATCTCTTTAAAGCAGGCACGTATGTTATGAGCACAAAGAATGAAATTGAGAACAGTCCACCTGCTTAACACCACCCCACACGCCACCCCTTGGCCGATAATAACGGTCTTAATGATAATGATGATGGTGATGACAATGACGATGTCGTTGGTGGCCCGTTGTCTTTTCATTTAATTTGCTCGCGCTAATTCTGCGCTTGATAGGCAAGAGTCACACGAAGAGTCAAGAGACGCTCGGCCCCAGTTCGGTTCAGTCGATTCAATAAAGTCATTAGCTAAAGTGGCCAATGCATTGGGGACGTATGAGCGCATGTGTGTGTGTGTGTGTGTGTGTATGTGTGTGAGTCTGTTTGCAGCCTCAGCCACATATGGTTCGTTGGCTTACCAAATAGAAAGTGCAACGAGGCTTCGGGCTGGAACTGCACAGTCTCCACTTCTACGCTTCGAGTGCCGAATGCAGGCTACACAGAGTTAGCAGAACGTGTCCATGTCGATGCATAGCTAATGCATCCCCTCCCCTCGTTACTTTTTTTTTCTGGCCATAATTTTGCATGCTGTCTAATGCCCAGAGCTAGCCAACTGCCCAACTAAAAACAGGTGGAGATGCCGGCCGGTTAGCGGTTGGCGGTCTACGACGATTTATTAGTTAATGCTATATACAACAGAGCCAAGTGAAGTTTGGCAACAGCGCTGTTCGTTGCGAAATCTACTGTTGCCATCTTTAAGCAGGGAGAATGTGTTTTTTATGTGAAGTTTCGCAAAAGTATTTTAACTGAAAACATAATATAAATAAAAACTGACTGGAAAACGGAGAATTGTCTATAACTAATTATAAACGGCGCCAACTGAAGTTTGACCTCAGCTCAGGCATTTGTTTTCTCAGAGATGGAGGCGGAATCTCATCCCTAGACAAAATGGTTGTAAAGTTCTGAAGTGAAGTTCGGCAATATCCCATAAATAAATATATAACTAAATGAGCTAACGAATATTATTAGTAGATCGTAATTACTTCGTAATGTAACGTAAAATGAGAGAACATGAAAACAGTCATTAGTTTGAGCAACATGTCAGCTATAACTCCCCTCTTTAGGAAGTATTTTCGCCGTGTGAAGTTTGGCAACGTTGCAGCAATATATAAGCTAAAACCAAATTGCAAATGATTTATGTTGACAGAATATGAAAACAGAGATTAGAGAATTTTGGCCACATCTCAGCTATAGCTCCCACCTCAGGCAGTATTTTTGCAATGTGAAGTTTGGCAACGTTGCCAATAATTGGATAAGATCAACTTGTAAATGATTTAGCTGCCTGCTATGTAACTCAATTACGAGCAGCTTTTGTCAAGCAGCTGCTGCACATTAGAGCTTGCCCTTTGAACCCTTAAGTGCTTTGCCAAATAACCGCAAGCAAACGTTTTCCACTGAGCCCAATTTGCACAAAGTTTTGGCTGCGCTGTTGCTGTGGCGATTGTTGTTGTTGTTTACTGTTGTGGCCTAAAAAGATTGGTGCACTTCACCATGGCAACAAGTGCAACAGCAGTGGGGCTGTCTATCTGGGAGGCGTTTACAATGGCCAAGTCGCGTTGCCAACTGTAGCCAAACAATGAACAGGGCACGATTCCGGCGAAAATCAATAAATATGTTAGCTTTAGCCGCCAGGCAGGGGCAGCGCTCCATTTTCGAGGGTATATACAGGTAATAAAACAGAGTCTAAGTCCGAGTCTGAGTCGGTGACCGCGACACGTTTTGCCATTTGATTCCGCGCCAGACCGACAAATTGAAGTAAATTTCCTGTTTGCCCGCCTGTTTTTCTATTTGCTGACCTAATTTCCGTGGAAAAGCGGCTTTTCATTAGTTGCAAACGTTACCCTTTGTACAAAGGTCTCGCTCTTCGACTAACAGATTTGGCGCATTTGATTAAGTGGCCCCCTTTTAGGGTTGTCGCTGCGATTACTATATTGAGGCGACCTGAATTGACCAAATGTAAATTAATTTTCTGCTAATGGCCACAAGCAATGACTAATAAGAATGGCTAAGCAAGTGAGAGCGTTGCCGACCTTCTCATACCCGTTCACAATCAAGCAACATCGACATTTATTACAAAATCGATAGAGGAATTGATGTAGGAATGATAGGAGTAGGATCATCTAACTCGTATAGGAAGTCTAAAACTGAGGAAGAGATGCGGATGCAAGAGGTATACATAGATCGTTTTTGGTCAATCTTCTGGGAATGTCCACAGTTAGCTGTGAAATTTGTATACAGTGTTGGCAGGTCTTGAAGCCTAGGAATAGACAAGTATTTGAAAACTCCAGAAGAGAAACTAGTACGAGAATTAAGAGAATTTCTTGTCAGATTTTTAAGAATTCCTATATTATCAGGCGAAATCAGCGTGCTTACTTTCAAAACTCCAGATCTGACTTGAAAATGTCTAAATTGGCATCACTGGTCCTATAGATTCCAGACAGTTGTAGGTTCTGCTTTAGATATATGTATAGACTCGTACAGGAATATATTCATCAAACCCCAGACAGTGACATCGCTGTACTAGATGTAGTATATCCAGATTGCCATATGCTCTATGTGGGGCTATCGGATAAATCTTAACACTTTATTAGACCAGTAGATATTCGGAATTCCAAGTCTCTGTTATGAATAGGCTTCTCACAAAACCAATATACTCTCTTCAAGACATGAACAAGTGTATAAAGAGGAATGAAAAGTGTTTGAAATTAATTTTCTTTGCTTAGGCCAAGCGGGTTTATCAGGATAAAGAATGCAGGTATCGACGTGCTTGGTGTTCAATTTCGGAGATGTGCCCGGTGTTAATGTAGGCTATAATTTATGGAGCTGGGGGACTGACTGCTGTCCATGGCACGATATCGGCAGCCCACACGATGTGGCCAATGGTGCCGTCATAGCCGATGGCCCGCTGACAATTACTTGGCCGAAACGGCTGAAAAAACGTGTTGGCTACTCAATAAGCAGCATCTACTTGCCCACTTGCCCACTTGCCTACATGCTTCAGCTGTGAGTCCACTCCGTCTATCCCCTTGACACCAACGCGCCTGTAAATCATATAAACATTAATGTATGCACGGCACCTCTGAATCACGCGCGGATTACCACAAAGAGGGGAAGAAGAAAGAGAGAGAGAGAGAAAAAGTCAAATGGCCAGCAGCACTATAAACTATAAACTATAAACTGCCCTCGTTGCCCACACACAAGCGACAACAACAAAGTCGAAGGAAGGAACCGACATGATTCGGCCTCCCTCTGGCTCTGGCTGTGGCTCTGGTTCTGGCAGAGGAGCTTGGAAATTTATGCAAGTTGAAAGTCGTGACACAATTGGTAAAAGTTCATTTGTTGACTTCGACGGGCAGTCAAAGAGGAGCTAGCCAACCCTGAGCGAGGTGTTGGAGGGAATGGTAGGCCTAAGGCTAGGCCCCCTTATCTATTGATCTGTGGATTGACCAACTTGTCATATGTTTCTATGCCAAAAACAGAAACATTTTTCCGACATAGCCAGAGGGAGAGAGGAGAGAGAACCTTTCGAAAATCGACAACCTGTTGCTGGCTGCCCTCGGAGCTAAGTAGAACACCTCACACACAGTTATTGTAGATGATGGTTCCACTCAAGCGACCATACGAGGGGCTTTCCAACCGAATCGAGAAGCAGAACCAACCGCGTGTCTTTCGCCTAGTAATTTAAGAAGCTCGCCTGACTTTTTGCATTCACTTTATTGCCTCTGATGATGTTGGCTCGCTGGCTGGCTGGCTGGCTGGGCTGTCTGCCTGTCTGGCAGTCTGACTGCTTCTCGATTTACCGCTAAGAGCAACAAACAGCGACGCCGCGCAACGCCGGACACCCGTTCTCGTTTGGCAATCGAGTCTACAATTTCTTGGCGCTTCTTGGGTTTGTTGTTGTTGCTGCTGCTGTTGTCTCCATTGTCGTATCGGCTTTGTCATCTTTAGTTTCGCACTAGTTTTTCCTCATTATGTCATTGAAAGTCGGAGAACTTAATAAAAGATTTTGTTCAACGCCCTTTGCTTAGACTGAAGCAGACTGTATTAGTCCCCATTGTATAATGGTGTTATAAGTAAGTTGGATGAAGTTTATATTAGAAGTTTGCATTCGTAAAGAATGAGTTGAGATGGGAGAAAGATCGTTGTTTGTTTTAGTGTTTGTGAATGGGATTACAATAAAACATCGTTGACCTTCCTCTATTCAGATACTCTGGGAAATCTATCAATACTTCATGATTTTACCTGTCGTTTATCAATTTTATTTTATATATGTTATAAAATGGAACAGCCTGAAAGTAGGAGGAATTAATTTGAGGAGAGTAAAGATAGTTAACAGAAAATGTTATACAAATGTATCCGAGAGAGTTGTACCTGCAATCGACTCTTACTTCTTCTGCCTATCATCTTCTTATATGCTGAACCCATGATCAATATCTAAAATTATGATGCCCTATTTGTATATATTTGACGGCTGCAGCTCTGCCTGTTTGGATTGTACAGGTAGAGCTGCATTAGCTGACCTCATTAAGTATCTGTTATCTATACTAACATAGATCTTTTGATCAAGCTGTGTTCCTATCCCCCCTCACCTGCTTTTAGGCTAACCGTCTACAGTCTCCGTCGCCAACTACAAAAGCTAAAACTGTAATATACCTTATAGATTAGCATTATCACTTGGTTTTTGATAAAATTTTGAGTATTCTTAGACAATTTTTTTAAAAAGTATTTTAAATATTATTTTTCAAAATATCCTAAATAATATTTTTAATAACATTTTAATTATATTTTAAATAATATTATAATATTTTAAATCGTACTTTAAATAATATGTTTCATAATATTTTCAGTGATATTTCAAATATTATTTTTCATTATATTTTGCATAATATTTTAAAAATTATTTAATAATCTTTTATATAAAATTTTTATTATAATTTAAATAATATTCCAAATATTATTTTGAATAATATTTTTAATTTAATTAATTTTTTATTTTTCAATCATATTTTTAATAATATTTTTCAAAATATATTAAATAATATTTTAATAATATTTCGAATTTTTAAATAATATTATTTTAATAATATTTTTAATAATCTTTTTAAAAATATTTTTAACAGTCTAGCCTGGTAGTGTGTGATTTTCTACTAGATCTAGATGATTGGAAAATATTAGAATGATTTTCACAGCAGCTCAGCGCAGTATTTAGAGTATCTGTTAGTCTGTTACTGCTTGGTTGATACAGTCTTATATCTGTAATTAAAACTGTCTAAAATGTGATCACATGCAGGCCAATTCAAATCGCACAAACACTTGTGTTTCACATCATAAGCAGTTGGCACTCGGTAGAACTTTGATTGATTGCCTCGGATATTGAGACGCGGATCAATTTCAGCTGTGTTTAATTGGCTTTTAATGACAGGAAATTAAAACGGCTTATTTAAAAGCACAAATAAGTGCCATGTAGCCACGCTCGTCGCAGAGTTGCCGGAGACAACTGTGCCACTCTCTGGCCATTCGAGTACGGTTATCTGTCAAATGCACAGCCATCCGCCCACACACGCAGCTGCCAATACGTGGCCGTGTATATCGAGGCATCTCCATATCGCACAATGAGCCGACGAGTCACTTCTGCGAGAGCTTTTCCGCATTTCAAGGTCAGCGGCGGCAAGTAGCTCTTTACGTATGAATGAGATCTAATTGTTCGTCAACTGAGTTATGGGCCTTGTCAGACCTATGATGAGTGAGGCAGCGCCAAGTGGGCCCACTTAGTGCTACATGCTATATAATCACAATGCCAAATATTGGATTATTATGCCCCGGCCGGGCCACCCACAGTGGGCAACCCCTGATGGAGGGAGGCTTGACTGCATAATCAGCCAACTGGGTGAACGCTCCGCCTCGTTGTCATTGTCTATGACAGGCCATATATGATGTATGGCTTATATGTGCCGTTCAATTGGGGCGAGAATTGTTGTTTACATTTGGAATACTTTGCAGCAGCTGAAAGTCGAGTACATATTTAAGCAATTGGCCTGAGTTATTGTAGCATTATGTTTAACTCTCTCTCTCTCTGTCTCTCTATCTGTTTGCAGCACTTGAATACCCTGGATCTCAGTCTTTAGCGGGTATACACTAGCAAGGCATCGTCTTTCGTTATGCTGTACAGTAAACTATGGCCACGTCGACACTTTATGTTGCTGGGGTGACCTGCCTGGGGTTTGTGTGCTTCGCTTTGGCCTCTGTCGCCATTGGCATACCCATTTGGGGTTACTACGACAGTCCATCTGGTGAGTACTGATTGACCTGTACAGGGTATGGTCTTGGCTTACTAACTGTCCGCTCCACAGGTGGCTATGACTACGATCGCGGCTACTTCGGCCCCTTCAAAGTGTGCAAGCAACTGACTTACAATCGCGAGAAATGCGGCAACGATGTCTCCAAGTTCCGGCTGAGCAGTGAGTATATTTTGAGAGGATCGAGGCTTTGACTAAGTCTGCGAAATATTCCCCTATTAATCTTACCAGTCTAATACGTATAAGTAGTTGATTTAAATATAATCATTTAACTAAAGCTAGTTCATTCAAATATAATAAATAATCTACTGATCTATTGCTACTTTATTAGATGAATATTCCTCGGCCTAATTTTTTTTTGCTTTTTTAAATTATTTTATTATTTTGAAATGAATTTAATATAATTATGAAATATATTCAGCAAATGCTGAGCTACTATATCTTAATATGGTCCATACGCACGTTCCACGCCTCCACTTTCAAATCTTGAAAACATGTTTAAAAACTTGAGTCCTCGGCTCGACTATGATCCAATGAGTTTATCGTAATAGCCTGGCCTAATAATATAAGGCAAGACATTTAAATATAAATAAAATTAATGTTATGTTAGGTGAAGTCTTTTATCAATGTAGAACAAATATCTCATCAAGTCGATCCCAAATGTATTTTTCCAAGTCATTGTCAAAGGTGTTGATGGGAACCAGCAACTAATCAGCACAAAATAATAAATCATAAATTAAGTAAATTAATATTATTGAACATTGTTTAAGAAAATAATAATGTAAAATATATCATAATAATCATGTTTTTTTCAAGTCCGATTAAATTTTAATTAGAATAAAATATTTATTCGACTTTTCGAGTATGCAGAAAATTGCGAGAACATATTCATTATTAGCGGCACCACTTGTGCTGGCCTGTTTAATAAACTGTTCAATTTGAGTACATGAAATAATAATAAAATATGTAATATTATGTCTAGTATTATTTGATTATATTTAGAATCAATTTTAAATTAAATGCAGATCAATTGTGACGCATTGCCAAGAAAAGGAACTTAATTTTTAGCTTAGGGAATTAGATTCAGTTTTATTTAAAAATTTATATTTTTTATATCCCACGTTTTCATTCCAGATGCGGTATTCATCAGCGGACTCTTGGCAGTGGGCAGCTGCGCTGTGCTGGGCATCTTCTGCATCATGTCGGTGATTCAACACGCGATGATCTCGTCGCGGGACAAAGTTGTCATGTCCTACACATCGCTGGTCATTGTCAAACTGATATTGGCCCTGCTGGGTGGTAAGCACATATAGCTGCATATATACCCGAAAGTATTATTCCACGTGCTTTTTCCGCTCCAGGTCTATTGGCTATAATAGCCACAGTGCTGTTCGCACTGCAAATCGATGAACAGGAGCGTTTCGGCTTCAAGATATCGCGTGGCATATCCTTCTATATACAGGTGAGTAACTCCATTTATATGGTTTATTAGGTGACTTTAAAATTTGTTTGCCTTTGCCTTGCAGATAGTGGTGATTGTGCTGTCCATCGCGCTGTTTGTTGCCGCCTTGTATGACGTCATCTTCTCGCGCAGCTCTGGTGGCGATCCGACAATGGCGCTGGACGCTTCTTCTCCGGCTAGTGCCACCACCTTCAACAATCCGGGCTTCAAGGAGCCGCGCAGTCGTAACGGCGTCTCGATGACCGATGCCTCGGGCAAACCATACAGCGGCATACGAAACGGAGCCGGAACCGCTGGCAGTGTGGCTTCGATGAGCACGACCGTAACGAGCGTTTCTAATGGCTCCACGCTGGACTCGGTGACCCGTTCTCCGTTGCGCTCGAGCTTGAAAAAGCCACGACCCCGGCCGGATCCGACGCTGGGCATACAAAATCCTGGATACTCTGGATCCGGCAGCTCGCCGCCCATGCGCCGCAACGGGAGTGTGAAGAAGGTTCGCATTCAGACGCACAGCACGGAGGTTTAATGTGGATGGCGGATCCCGAAACCCAACGAGATCCGAATCTGAAGTAAATCAATACACGAGAGACACAACAACAACAACAACAACAACAACAACAATTACAAAGACTGTGTACTGTAGCAACAACACAAGAAACACACAAATCGACACTTCACGCAACACAAAACCAATAGGAAAGTTTCAAGATTCTGTTTCAAAAGCCAACAAATTGAATTGGAATTTGCATAAACAAATTGTTTTCATTTGTCTTCCAAGTTCAATTGTTCTCGCTAAGCAAGGGAAGCAGCCAATTTTTCTCTCCTTTTGTTTTTTTGTCTTTAAAAATTGTTAATAGCAATTTTGTATGCAACGGTTTCCGTCCAAGGGCAGAGTCAAATAAGTTAGCTTAAATTGTATTTGGCGTTTCGTTTGGCATATGTATATTATTTAATATATATTGTTACCATTCTTAAAGTGTCCTTAAGACCTAGGCCCAGTCTCCCCGACCCCAACTATCCGCAAAGAAACACTGTTCCAACTTGGTAACGATTTAGATGTAGATTCCATTATTTGCAATGTATAGATAAACAATTGTTGCTAAAGTTACATGATACATAAAATACATACTACAATTAAGCTTGTTTGTTTACAAATACGTTTAATGTTTTTCGCTGTAAGTTACAGATTAAATAAATTAAATGCAAATTAAATAATAAACTAATAATACAGAAGAAATTAATAGTTGAGAATTTAGTGCAATATTTCAAAAATTCAAGTGCCAAGAATAATATATGTGGTAATTTTTAAAATGAATTTTTTGGTTTATTTGCATTCTGTTGTTCAAATATAATTATTTGAATTGGCGCCTAACTGATGTAGTTGCAGTGTAACCAAAGCTGCCTAAATGAAAAATACCTTAAAATTTATGTAATTTAAAAAATACTGAATAAAGAATAAGGAATTATAGTAGCAAGCAGTGACGCTGCGAACACTGCTTTATAAATACTATATTGCTCAAGCAGTTTAAACGACAATTGTATTTTGCAGTATATGAATTGCAATATGGTGTACATTATTAAAGCAGTGTAAAGAAAGCAGGGCATTCACACACAAAATCAAGCAGTTCTGAGTATTAATCAAACGAAACTGTTATATTTATAGCAATTTAATTTAAATGATTATTTAACGAATTTTTGTTGGTATATTTGAGAATCAGAGATATATATGAGATGTATAAATATAAAATATATATAAATTCAAGTGTCTTACTTTCAGTTACAAGAACACCTTTATTTCATCGCAAAGCCGTTATATATAGCAATGATTTGAATAATATAGTATAATATAAAGACAAACGCTACGAAAGGCATTTAATTGCATATATGAAATATGTCAGCTGCATTCCACAAATGCTCGCCCAGTTTGTAGGTGGTCCGAATCTGTGACCTCAGCTGGGGCCACACACATTTTCCTTTGTGCGCTGCCTATCAGCAGTTGATATTGATACGTTCTTTGTTTACAACTCGAGCTGGCAATCTCTAGTCGGACGAGAGTACATTTACACTTATAATGTACAGGCAATTGATTCATTCAAGCCCAGCGGCACGTTGATAAGCCAGACAAACTAAATGACACTCAGCCAGGTGACCAGCATAGACAGAGACAGAGACAGACAGGGAGAGAGAGAGAGAGAGAGAGAGAATAAAGAGAGCATAAATGAAAGAATAAAAGAGCAGAAACGATTCGAATTGCCTCGACTTGAGCCACTCGAACATCGCTCAGTTCGAGCTGAGATTTCTCCGCTTCAAGACGTCGCTTGATGATACGAGCACCCTTGCTACATATATAGAGACGCGTGCAGCATCTAGTATATAAAACAAATCTAAAGCTTCCAGTTTGCTGTTGTAGCGCTTTGTTTATAAATTCGAATCTGAGTCCAAATTATGAAATCAACAAAAACATTGCACAAGTTTATGCCGCTGCCGCTGCCGCTGCTGCTGCTGCTGCTGCTGCTGCTGCTCGCCTCTGGTTGGAGCCATCCAAGTGAGTAGAAGTAGTTGACTCTGGGCAAGCATAGATATCGATACAGCCACGCCTACTCTCAAATTTATAGCGCCGGATGCAGCTGTGGCTGCGAGCGACTCACAGCAATCCATATTTCTCATTCAGAACAATGTGAGGCCCGAATACGCCAAGAACTATGAGATATCTATGCCGAGAGCACCCCAGCCGGGGGAGCCCTGCCTGACAATCAAGTGGAAAACAAATCCGGACGGAACTGGGCCAGATGATCCACAGATTTATCTAGTCAATGGATTCTTCATGACCATGTCCCACTCACAGCCGGCGAATGCCCCACAATAATGAAGGCGCCTAGAGTCTAAGAACTATTTCATTTCATCCCGGAATGTTAGAATAATACAATATTAAGAGCAGACTTCCAGCTCCATTATACTATATATATATATATATATATATATATATATACAAACGTAATTTATCGGACGACAATTTAAATTATTAAATTCTTACATTTATCATCTTGGATTTTCTAAATTATTATAATATTTTATAATATCATATATTCATATAATTTTAATATTTTATAAACTAAAGAAAATTAAAAAAATTTTTTTTTTATTATTTTTCATGCGATATAAATTTTTAACAAATTACACATAAATATTATTTTAGCTGTGATTATATATTTTTCTTCTAAAATTCCAAGCTTTCATAATTTTTTATTTTATTTTTAAAGTTTGCATTTAATTTTTATATTAGTATGAAGGAGAGATCATAGATCGATGGGCTCGGTTACTAAAATTTCTATTTTTTTTCTAGTTTAAGAACATAATAAAATATTGAATAACATTTATATGCAACAAATAAAATATATGCAACAATTTTTGTAGATTGCAAACTTTTATGTGTTGAATTTATATCCAATGCATCTATATCCAAGCAGTTGCACTGCATATTAATTTGCACTGCTTGCGAGTTGAAAAATTCATTTCAACAGCAGTTAACTAATGAAAAGTTGTTCGTGGAAGCAACTCAAAGCAAAAAGCAAATGGTCAAGTCACAAACAGTTTGCGTTTGCCTAACCAATCGAGGCATTATTCGTGCCCAAGGCGCATCGGCCCATTCAAGAGAATTTTCGAGCGTTCAAAAGATCAAATTAATGGGTCATTAGCTTTACCGCCTGCCTTGACAGCTAATGATTCCTTATTTGTTCCCGAACATTAAGAATGAAATGCGAGGCAAACGTTTTTCAATGCCTGAAGAAGCCCTTAAGCTGCTCACTTTGCAGGCTTCCGCTGGAGTGGCAAAAGTACCTGGAAAATTCATTCAAGAGAAAACAGAAGAAAAAATCATTTTCATTATTATTTAACATTATTTTTTTTTAATCATTTGACTGTATTTTATAGTAATAATTAAAGTAATTAAAGGCAAAGGGAGCAACAGAGAGGCAATAAAGGTATTATTCAATCGAGAACAAAAGCTGATTCTGTGAACGAAGAAGCCTCAAGTTGTTGGGCGCTAGCATAGCAGTCTATGCTTAGCCGTGGTATTCAGAGAAATGCTGGGAAGTATATGAAGAATTTTTATAGTTTTTTATTTTTTTTTAATTTTAATTTTTATTAATTCTATATTTTTTAATATTTATTATAATTAAATAAATAATCTAAATAACAATAATAAAAATATACAATATAATATAAATATAATATTATAAATATAATAATTTTTTTCAGAGAATTCAGAGAAATACTGGGAAGTATATGAAAAGTTTTTATAGTTTTTTATTTTTTATTATTTTAGTTTTTAATCATTCTATATTTTTTAATATTTATTATAGTTAAACAAATAAACTAAATAACAATAATAAAATAAAAAACAAGAATATGCTTTATATATATAATATTGATTTTATTTTTATTATTATTATTATTATTATTATTATATTATTTTTATTATTATTTTATTTAAATAGAAAAAAAATCAAAAGATCATAAAATCCTTGCCTGGAAATCCAATTTGAATAAGTTTTGGTTCCCAGGACGACTGTTATTGGCCAAGTTGGGCCCAGTTTGAGCCCAAGTTTGGGCCATATAAATCTGTAATGCGCCGCTGCAGCTGCTACAACACAATAATAATGCTCTGTTGGACAATTAATATACAATGAGGATAATTTGCAGGTCGATTCGCAATGCGAATTCAATCTGGTGGCTGTATTATTTCGCGAGCTATGCGAAACTCAGTCGCCTCGAGCAATAAAGTTTTAATTGACAAAGTTGTATAAAGTTTTGGCACATTATTGAACGAGGCAGCCAAATTGCTGTATCATTCGAAAGTTACGTACACGCCGTGTGTGGCAGCTGTAGAGGCAGAGGCAGAGGCAGAGGCAGAGGCAGTGGCACAGTCAGAGGCGGAGTCAGCTTACATAAATGTTTCTAATAGTTTAAGGCTAATTTGCTGTTTTGTAATTTAGTTTTAATTTGGCAGCGCATCGTCTGAGCATACATATTTAACGCAACTTTCATTTGACTAGATTTTCATCACGCAGGATTATGTGTGTGACACTTGTGTGGATTCACCGCAAGGACTCTGCCTTTGGCTTCACATTCTTCATTTAATTGCCACTGCCACTGCCACTGCGGCACAGGAAATTCGCAGAAAATAGAGGCGAATGGAGTGGCTCTCATTTCCCTCACTTCCCATTTTCCATTTTCCATTTTCCATTTTTCACTTTTCATTTTTTATTTCCATTTTAATTAAGCAACTTTAGGCATTTGTTTTCATTTGCCAACTTTTGCAGTTCAGCAGCAGCAACTTTTACACCCAGCGCCAAAACATACCAAAATATTTGGCCCGAAAATAGAAACGGGTTGACTTTGCGGCGTATTATTGCAGGTTCATAAATCTATAAGTCCAGCAGGTGTGGCCCAGCCAAAGTGTTTATCCTCGTGAACATAGCGAAACTTTGAATAAAATAATAGTTTTATTAATGAATATATGTTCTGTTTAATTATTTTAATTCATTAAACAAAACAAATTTTTTATAAATGTTTAAAATGTTATAATTTTATATATATATATATATATATATATATATATATATATATATATATATATATATATATATATATATATATATATATATATATATATATATATATATATATATATATATATATAATATTTATTTTATATTTAAATTAACAATTTATTTTAAAACTATTAATTATTTTAAAATATTGCTAAAAATGATATCATTTGGTTATTTGTATATATTTTGTATTTACTTTTCAATATATATCAAAAGTTACTGAGACATTTTTTTTTATTATTTTCTTCTATTAAGTATTTTTTAATTAATATATCATATCATATTTAATTAATATATGATATAATATATATAAAAATAGCAAAATTAAATATTTTTTAAAGCAATATTTAAAAATAATTAATAATTTGAAAATATTGCTTATAAAATTATATCATTTGGCTATTTGTATATATTTCATATTTTCTATTTAATTTCACTTGAAACTAAAAATGTATTTGAAAATTATTAACTATTTTAAAATATTGTTTTAAGAAATAATTTTTCTATTTGTATATTTTGTATAGTTTATATTTAATTTATTATTATTTATATTTATATTTAATATTAATTATTTTAAAATATTCCTTCAAAAATTATATAATTTGGCTAGTTGTATATTTTTTATATTTTATATTTAATTTTGCTATATATAAATATATATATATATATATATATATATATATATATATATATATATATATATTTTTTTTTTTTTTAATTTTTATCAAATGTTACTGAGACATTTTATGTTATTTTGCTTACAAAAATATTCACTGTTATAATATCCTTATTAAGAAGCACAATATAAATATTTGCATATAATATTTATTTATTCACATATTAAACATTTAATTTTGATAACAGGCGAGGCACTTGCTGCACCACAGGATATATTCAGCTATGCGACAATCAATTATATGTAGTCCTTGTTTTCGCAGAATTCTGTTTGCAAATAATTACTTGCTACTTCATAATTTAATAATTCAAGCTGAAGTACTGGGAAGACGCTGCCTAGTAAATATTCTTCAGAGCACTTCGGGAAAATTGTGTTTAAGCAACCTTCTCGCTTACGTGAAACAACCAATTACACTTAATTGAATATATAATATTTATATAGGGCAATTAGTACCAGTTGCTCAATTTTGTTGCTGCTACCTCAACAGACAATGCCTTTGATACAATTTACAGTTTTATTAATATTTTGCAGCAACTGTATAGACACAGCTCTGGCGGAGGTTTGTCAACGTATGCGTGTGTGTGTGAGCCGTGTATGCGTGTGTGTTTGCCATGATAAATATGCAGTTCGAAAATATTTTCAGAATTTTTCGCCGACATGTTGTGTGGGGATTTATTGCATCGCGACTAGCATTACGTTGGCAATTTACAAAGGATGCCACCCGCTGCACGAACCGCTTGCCACATGCAGCAGCAACATTTGTTGCGGCGCAGTCGGCAAATTTTGCTGTGGCTGGGGTCGGGGTCGGGGCTGTGGCTGCGTACTGGTTGCCAGGTTATTGTTAGCGTCACCAATTTGTAACTGTCACCAGAGCTCGAGGAATGCGAAGAATCCATTCCTGCTTTGGCTGAGCGAACATATCGAAAGTTTTTATTGGACACGACAAAGCCTAGCTCAAGGCTGCGCTCAGGACTACACTGAAACTGGCATTTCTGGGAGGCGAGTTGGAGTATAGTCCTCAGTGCAAGGCTCTTGAGCGCGGGGTTGACTTAACAAACAATAACAATTTTTCTGAATAATATATAGATACTCGATGCCGAATCACAATATGTCGCCTTCCTCGACCTTGAACGTTTCGTTCTCCAAGTCAATGAAGTCGACCACATTTTTGGGATCTTCGTTCTCTTCCTCGAGCAGGCAGTAGATATTGTTGGACTCCTGCTTGATGATCTCAGTGCCCAGCTTCATCCAGAAGGGACGGCAGCGATTCTTCCACTGGCGCAGATTGAAGAAGGCGCAATACCTCGACCCGGACGCCTTGAGCATGGCCATGTAGAGCGGAGTGATTTCATCGGCCAGGAGCTTGCCCATGAGGAAGACGGCCGTCTTCTTGCTGTGCGTGTCGTTGAAGTCGATGTAAATACTCTTGGCCTGGTTGTAGCACTTCTTGGCGATGCCTGTCTTCGAGGTGTCCCTGGCGAAGAGCTTGCCCAGATTAAGAAGTATCTCGGCCTCATGGTCCTTGTGGTCGTACAGGCGCGAGAGTCGTAGAGCTCGCTTAAAGCTGGATATGGCCTTGTCTAGTTGGTCAAAGCTTTGGCCAGAGAAAGGTCATTGCAGATATATGCCATAATTATAGGAATATATATATATATAACTTGTTACTCACTTCTCAGCGCACTGCCCCAGATATAGATAAAACTTGATGTTCAGCTTGACAAACTTGTATTCGGTGCAAGCCGTCAGCTCAGGTCTGATCTGCTCGAGGCATTGCTGAGCGGCGTGATACTGATTGCCTTCCATTAGGAAGAACGCACGATCCAAGAAAGTGTCACAGAATATGTCCAGATTCTTTTGCCGCCCGACTATGGGTGGAAGGGATATACAATTTGGATCCATTTCATATATATCTGCTCTTACTCTCAGCTATAAGCACGGTGGCCCTGCGGGCCATGGCAACGGCCTCATCGGGTCTCTGGCGAACCGTCTGGCGGCCATGGACAAGCATTTGGCGAGCGAGCTGCTGGGCAACCAGAGCATGGAGTATGGGGCTGGCTGAGCCCTTGTCTGGCTCCGCTAGCCACATGTGTCCCCGGACCAGCTGGAGTGTGGCTTGCAGATAGGTAATAGCGTTGGCTCGCTGGCCAGTGCGCTCGAGGAACACGGCGTAAGTGTGATAGATGCGAGCAATCATCTCGGCTGCGTCGCGCTCCTGGCCTTCGATGTTGTGGCACAGCGACACGATGTGCTCCATGACAGCGTTCAATACGTATTCGTACTTTAAGCGGTATGGCTCCAGCAGCAATAGGGTCTCATAGAAGAGTGTGAAGCACTCCTTGAGGCCCTTCAGCTTGCGCTTGACCACTGCCAGCTCGGCCTGCTTCAGCTTCTCAATCATCTCGATGAGCAGATTGCGATCGTCACTTATCTTCAAGCGAATACTCATGGACTCAAACAGCGCATGCTCCTTTTCGGCCAAGCAGCGCACGAACTCCGGCATCATCTTGCACCCTTCGTGCCGCAATTCTGCCTGCAGCGCCTCGTAGATCGGGCCACGATTTCGACGCGCCTCGATGAAACTCAGCGGCACAATGCTCGCCTTAATCAGATTCCTATCGAAGGTGACGTCGCGAAAGGTGCGATAGGGCAGCTTGGCCCTCACCTCGCGCTCAATGCGCAGGATCTCTTGTTGACGGCGCGACATTCCTTGGAAGAGGCACGAACTATATCATCAAATTCAATTCGACTTGTATACATTAAAATATAAATATGTCAGAGATTTATTTTTCGATTGACATTAAATGTTAGTCAGACGCTGTAAAGAGCAAAGTGACAATTTTTTATTTTATTTTTTTAACTGCTCTTTAATGAATGCAATTATTTTATTATTTAACGTTCTGCTAGCTTCACTTGAAACAGAAACTAATTTCTATTATTTATTATTTTAAAGCTATAGTAACAAATCAAAAGGAAACCAAGCGGGCAACCCCACAATCTTCATTAATATGCCTAACTATTTACATGGTAAAAAAGAAAAAAGGCGAATACAAACAGCACGAATCGTTGCCATTAGCTTATAGGGATTTTCCAGCATTGCTAGGTCTTGGAGCGATAGTGTAGTAGAGTGAGTGATTGAGTGTGGCGGACTTTTGGTTGGCTCGAAAATAAGATGAGGCACGAGTAGAGAGGGAGAGAGACCAAATTTCAGTCTGTCTATTATTTGTGTATGGAAAATTTATATATATGGAAGTTCAGTTATAATGATGCCCTTAAAATGTGTGTAATGAATAGCCTGAAGAGTGCTCAACTGCATAAATAATATATCTAATCGGTAAAGTATTTATCCCCTAGATCAAAGACGGTCTATCTGTATCTATAGATGCATAGATTCGGAATCTATAATGAATGATATGCTATGAAATAGAGAGTTTTCAATCTATTACGCACACACGTAAATCATCTCTCCATTAATCGATAACTGTAAAATCGATTAAGCACGTTATCGATTCTTAGTTATTTAATTATATTTCCTATGTCTGTAAATTAAGTATTCAGTTGCATATATGGTTTAGAGAGATTTGTTTTTGATTTTGGCAAATTCACAATTTTACCTAAAAATATTGAGATATATTGATTCATTCTAGCCCATTAAACACTCAACTCTTTAAACAAATCGTGTGGTCAATTGGCAAGTCACATGTGAGTCAGCGCCAACGCATCTCCTCCATACAACTGCACGCCTACATCAAGTGCGTGCACTCCTTTTCGAATTTTATTTATAGAATCTCAATCGTGCTTCAATTGTGTTGTGAATTGCCAGCTGCTGATTTCATTTTGGATTTGCTACGATGACAGAGATGGAGAGCTCTCGTGGCAGGCTCTGGCATGACGCAGTCAGTTTTTTAGAGTATAAATATCGACACGGTGACACGAGCTCTCGAAACTTGAAGGTTTAATAAGCTGATTAGAAAGCTATTTATAATTTACAGCTTTCCCATGTGTGCGTATGAATGGAACAAGCGCCCAGTCGGGCATACTCGACTGCAATCATATTTGGACCATAGAAGAGATAATTATCGATTATACCCAATTATAATATACTTGTTTTGAAAAGTGGACAAGCATCAAGAATTTAAAAGAGAGTGCATAATTAATTTCCAAGCTCAAAGGTTGGACTTAGGATTAGACTATATGAGCCTATTTATCTATATGAGCCTATTCTGAGCTTATTATTTATAGCTACTTATACCCACTCAGTTGCCTCCAATAGCTTTACAGATGTAACACATTTATTAAAAAATTGTATTTGTATTTTGGTCCCTTGCTTTGCGTTCACGTGCAGAAACATCTGTTTCCGTGAGACATTCTTGTGGCAAAGTGTAAGTTCATAAGTGAAGTGAACGAAGAACTTAAAACAACAAACAGCATGTGGCACGAATAACAGAAGCATTGTTGTTGTTGCCCCAAACCAGAAGCAGAATTTCAATTCAATAACTTCTGCCTGCCTGGATGTTTTGCTGTTTTGTTGTTTGCTCGGACGTTGGCTGTGCGCCGAAAAGTGTGCTTTGATTTTCGTTGCTGCGGAGCAGGGAGCGTGGCAGGCGGCTGGGTGGTGGCTGCTACAGTTACACATGCTAGTATTGGCATCGGAGTAGATTCGATTTTGGCTCGTTTATTCCAACGGCCCTATGAATGAAATTAAATGCAGCACCGCAACAGGCGCCTGCTCCATATTCAACCTCAACCTCAACCCCGTCCCATGACCCGGGCACGAATGACGAGGGCAACGACGCGTCGGTCGCTTGTTGCAACTTTGGCTTCGCCTAGCAGCAGCTTGTTTCTGATCTCGACTTTTGGCATCCGGCTGCTTCCAGCACAGCGCCAATGCCTGTGCCTGTGCCATTGCCGCTGCCTGTGGCTGAGCAGCACAAACTTTGTCCAAGTTGTGTGGGCGTTGCTCAGCCCCCAAAGTGCAGCGAACAGAAAACAGAGCCAGAGCCAGAGCAGAGTAGGAGGCTGAGCTCTGCGCTTGCCTAAATTTATGGCTAGCCGACGGCAGAGGCTGTGAGGCAGAGGCACAGTCAGAGGCAGAGGCAGAGGCAGAGGCAGCGACAGCGACAGCTACAACGGCTACAGAAGCAGCCATGTGACAATGTACATTGCAACGAAAATTTGTGGCTTGCTCAAATTAAGTTGCATAATTTTTTGGAAAATGCTGCGTTTCTTTCCTTCTTGTTCAAGTATGTTAATAAATCAAATATGGAACCTAAGAACGTTCGCGAGTCATTTGCTGCTTCAAGCTATCAAAAGTACAAGTGGAAGAAGCAGCGAGTGCAGACGGCGAGAAAAAACGAAATACCCATCGAAATAGTTGAATCTTTTGAGAATATATGTGTGTGGTTTTGGGAAAGCGGATAACTAACTTTGTCCGTGTGTTATATGATACAGTTTTTTCTTTTTCTTTTTTAGGAGAGCGATTTCAAAACTTTCGTATGGCTGTCTATTATGGTTTTTGTAAATGCTTCCATATATGTCGCGGCAACTTGTGGAAATGTGGTTTTCATATAATAACTTTGCTTTAGAATGAGTATCAAGGGATTTTTGAGATATTGTTTAGGAGAAATAAAGAACAAAATGAACGAAAATATACAGAGGGAGAGAGAAAGAGAGTGAAAGAGATAGATAGCGAGGGATATAGATAGAGAGAGGGAGATATAGGTAGATAAAGAGATAGAGAGCGAGAGAGGGAGATATAGATAGATAGAGAGATAAAGAGCGAGAGAGAGATAGAGATAGAGAAAGAGATAGAATTAGAAAGGGGGGGGGGGTAAGAGAAAGACACACGGACAGATACAGAGGGGGAAAAAAGAGAGAAACTGAGCAAAGGAGAGAAATAAAGATGACGAGAGAGATAGAGAGAGAGAGAGAATGAAAAAAGGTGGAGAGGGGAGGAGAGAAAGAGAGACGGACAGATACAGAGAGCAAGAAATAGAGAGAATCCGAGCAATATAGAGAAATAAAGATGAAATAAATTAAAAATACTGTTGGTGAGAGACGTGTGGAGAGAAAGAGCGAGCAAGGAGAGCAAGAGAGAGCGCTCACTCTGTCGAGAGGAATATTGAAATATAGAGAAATAAATTTATAATAACAAAATAGAAAAAAACAGAAATGTTGAGATAAAAAGTGAGAGAGAAAACGGGAGATTGATATATTGATATATTGATATTGGGTAAAAAATAGAAACATAACATGCCAGTTATTAGATCTATCATAACAAGGGTTTGAGAAAAGACTGCAAAATATTTTCCTTTCTCTACGCTTTTTAATCATCTTTTGTATTATAAATGAACGTAGAATTGCAATTTCGTGAACATAGTTTTTAATGTTTCGCAATGTCTTATAAATTGTGTGTGTACGGCACACACACACACACACACACACACACACACACACTTGAGCATCTGCCACACGGACTTGAATTTCATTAACACAATTCGGTGGGAGCAGCTTAGCAGTTCCGAAGTGATGGCCATACATCAAGGATGAAGGATGAGGTCTCTTACGAGTGTGTGCACAGCATGCATCCATGTGCAACACGCTCTGGTGTCTGTGCATGTGTGTGTGTGTGTGTGTGTGTGTGTGTGCAAATAAATATATGGCAACGCACAGTAACGTTAACTGATGTCGCTGTCAGGTCTATGATGAGCGTCTGCAGGAGATGTCGTGCAGGGGGTCATAGCCAACACGGTTGTGGTTTTCAAAAATGGCAGCGCAGCAGCGGCCATGTTACTGCCTGCCAATTGGATCTGAAATTTATGCGCGTGCATATTTCGTAGCGGCACAGCCATTAGCGCTGTCACAGTATTATTAACACTTACAATTTCAATGTGCAACGGTAAACTTGTATTTGCAGCTACTCGCATTACGCCCAATCCGTGTGTAGTTGGAGTTTGAATAATTGATGATAAGGATTCATATAATATTGATGAGCTATTTAAGAGGTTTTTTCCGAATGGCCTGATAACTTAGAGAGGAATGAATGTGCTTTTAGAGAACAAAAACCCAAATTTGCTGTCTTCGTGATTTAAGAATCTAAATGCTTGACAAAAATCAGACCCCAATATAAATTATATATGAAATATATATTGGGATATATTATAAATTATAAATGTATATAGAGTTGACCACTATTAAATACTTATAATCGTATTTAATATATAAATAATTATTATATTTTATAAATAATAAAAATATAAATATAAATTTATAAATTTTAGGTTTCAATGTACATATGTGTCTCATTAAATTAATTAATTAATTAATATTCTTTTTTGTTTTGCAGTTGCAACTGACTGTAGGCAAAGCTGTTAATTGATAGTTAACATTTTAGATTTTAGTGGTGAGTTAAGCATTTTACATTATAGTTAACAGATTAATGTAAAATACTGAACTTATTTTGGAATCTGATATATTCAATTATTGTAGAAATTTTAAAGTATTGTCAAACACTTTCAATATTTTAATATTCCTTTTGAATGCTACAATCCAAAGTTTTAATAATAAAGACGATTTGTAAATAAATATAAAAAATATATATTTTGTAAAAAATTTATAAATGTTAAGACTGTTTTTATTTCGCATTTTACATAATTAAAGAATGACGGCAGAATGCTGGAAAACACAATTAATGCACTTTCCAAACTTTGCCTTTATAAAATAGCTAAAATCAATAACTTCCTGTTGGACTAAATTTTAAATTAAGCTTGAGTCTTGGAACGCACACTTTAAAACCAAAGTTAGTTTAGTTAATTGAAAATTAGTAGACTCCGAAAGTTCTTCCCTCGGTTAATTATCAAGTTGGAAATATATAAAAATATTAATTTGTAAAAAATGTAAAATAAAAAATATAAATTAAAATTAAAATAAGAGCAACATAATTATTATTGTATTTAATAAACAGGATTCATAGCTTATCTGATTACAGGGTATCTATTATTCGGTATTCAGATGACAGGCATTCAGATTCCTCGATTGCAGAGCTCTGGGGCTAGTGGAATTTCTCAGTGCAGCTGCTTAACAGAGCGACACACTGACGCAAATGTTAAGCTAGGTCACTTATGTTCCACACTGTGGATGGCATTTGTGGCACGAGTGGCCGTTATAAAATAACGGTGCTGTATGCTGACAGCATTCAGTGCGCCAATAGCCCCGTGTGCTGACGGTTATACAGTGCGTTTCGCGGCCAATCGACGTGTCCTCGAAATGTGAGTGTTAAATTGCGAAGTTAAGGATTGTCCTTAGTTCGAAATGTCATCTGGAGAATGGGATTTGTGCGCGCTGAAGGCGCTGGAGGAGGAGGAGCAAAAGGAGTTTCTGGCGCTCAGCCAAAAGAATCTTTTCGAGGCGCCCCTCCCAACAGGTGGTGGGGAAAATGGCAGCGTCAGCGGTCCTGGTGCTGGTGCTGGTGCTGGTGCTGGTGCCGGTGGCAGTGCCAAGCCAGCCTTAACCTATGCGCAGCTGCATCCACATCTGCTTAAGCTGCCCACCATCGACGAGTGCCAGCTAATAGCTACCAAGCGGCAGTCGCCTGGCAGTGTCGCCAGCAGCACTCGGTTGAAGTTTTCCCGCGCGCTTTCACTATCTGCGCATTCCTTATCAGCCAGAGGAGCAGGCGGAGGTGGCGGCGGCATGGGCTTTGGCAAGAAGCTCAAGGCACGCCTTGTGGGTGCTAAATCAAGCGGATCCTTATCACCATCCCGCCACTCCTACAGCTATAGTGTCTCGCCCGTATACACGCCTCCGCCTATGCGTCGCTGTGCCACGCTCCATCACACGCAACCGGTGCGGAAGACATTCAAGACGTTGCAGCAGCTGGAGCGTCAGAAACGGCAGAGCCAGGCAGCCCAAGCCACTCAGATGACGCCGCAGCTGCAGCGCATCATGGGCACCAACAAAACCTATTGGAAATACGGCGCCAACTCCACGGCTGCCTCGATCATCGGCCAGCGCGCCCGACTGCAGGAGCAGCAGCAGCAGCAACAGCCGAGCGAACTGGAGTCCAACACATCGGACGAACCGAATGCGGAAGCAGCTGAATCTGAAGTACCGGACAGCGTCACAGAGACAGGTTCGTGCAGCGTCCCATTGCCGCCAGCGGACTCCAATGAGCTGCTGCGCCTGAGCCTAATGCTAACCGCAGCCAGCACGGCTGTGACAGTGACTGCCTCGGCAGCGGCGGCAGCAGCAACTGGTGGGCAGGCAAGCAGGCGCTATCAGCCCCACGGCATCGACGAGGACACTGTCAATGGCGAAACTGTTGCTTACGAAGCTTTCCACAGGCAAACCAAAAGCTTTGAGCGCGCGCTCTTATGCGGCGGAAGCTTAACATTAACAGCGCAAGAGAGCCACAGTCCTGGCCCGAGTCCCAACCGCAATCGGCCAATGCAATCCACTGGCGGTAAGCGTATGTTAAAGTCCACATCCCTTGAGGGGGAGAGTGCGAGTGTGCTTGATTACCACCACCAACAACAACAACAACAACAGCAGCAGCAGCAACAGCAACAGCAACAGATTATTGGTCAGCCTTTGGCAATGATGGGCCTGACAACGGCCACAAATCAGCCCGAGGAGCATCAGGGAAACGAAGTTCGTTATCTGAAGCGGGACGGTGAATGGGAGCCAGCCGTGGGGCGAAAGCAAGTTAAATATAATCAGGATTTGAGTGCTGCCTGTTATGGACACACTGCGACGCTAGGTGGCGCCACAATCGAAGACGAACTGGAGCATCATATCAAGCACTGCTCGTGCTCCTGCAATCACATGGGCTACGGCAATTCAATGGACTATCAGGTAAGTGTTAACAGCAGCTCCCTAAGAGCACACTATAGCTTCCTGACTCGCGCATTCCTTCGACAATCATTGTGGCGTGTATTTTAATTGCAGCTGTGCAGCTGCTGCTGCTGCTGCTGCTGCTGCTGTGTCCAGCTATTCAATTCTAATGGTGGCACATTCAGTTGCCATTACTTTCAACTTTCCTTCCACTTTCTAGAGTCCTGTTTACACACACACACACACACACACACACACACATACACGTACGTCTACGTGGACGTGTACAATTCAACTCATTATCATCACGTTCCTTTGTGGTGCATTTTGTGTTCATGGCTTCATGGATTGCTGGTGCTGAAGCTGCCGGATTGCTGCCCGGATAACGTTTTGTGGCTGCTCCCATGCAGGTCTCAATGCGTTTGAGGGCTCTATTGTTTTTCGGCTAGTTGCAAACTAGTTTTGCGGAGCTAGCCGAGTTCGCCTTTGATTCAAACAATACGCTAAACTTAATTAGCTATGGGCAAACTTTATTGCTGCTCTGGCTCTGTCGGACTCTAATCAAAACTAATGCCAATGCCAGGGCAAATCTACGCCATCTGTGCAAGCGCTAATCGATTAAAAGAAATATTTCATTTCACATTTGCATTCATAATACAATTCGGGGCCATCGGGGCTGTGGTCATTCAAGGGCGAACAAACTAATTTACTCCTAACAACTTTTACCTGGAAATATTTGAGTTGATGATCTGCTGTATATAATGCATTCAGAACTTTGATAAAGGAAGTATACAGATATAGATATATATATTATTTATAGATAGTTCTATAGATAAAAACTTGAGGGAAACTCATCTTAAAGTACGCGAACATTTACTACAGGGCACTTTGCATGCTGGGCTACTTAAAAAGGGGTCTTAATATTTAATTCAATTACTCGATTAATCCAAGTAGGGAACATGCGTCTAACGGCTGGGGCGGTGCAGTGGCTGTCTTAGTGTTTGCTTCTTTTTGTAATTAGCTGAGCATCACTGCAGAGTGCTTTGGGGCGGTGTTAGCGGTGTCCAAGTGTCGGCACTCACAGCTGTGACTACGGACGTGGGTACTCCGGTTGGCAGAGAGCTGGGCACGGGCAAGGAGACGGGCAGGGGCACATTGGGCATCGTGCTCCGGTCCACGTTGTGGTCGAGGGACTCCAGCTTGATGTCGTTGTGATTGTGGGCGGCCTTAAGACCATTGGAACTGGCGCACTCCAGTGTGATGACGGAGGTCTGCTCCTCCGCTGGCTTGTACATGGCGGACTGTGATCCATCAAGCGTCTTCGTTACGTCCACGGGCTCCAGCGGATGGGAGGCATAGCTGTAACATATTTCGCGATTCGAGAGTGGAATCATTGATAGCTACTTTAGCGATATAAGTGTAGAGTTCGCGGTGCAACTGGCTCCCCAATCACTTACCCTATCTCGAGTGGTATGTACTCCGGCTGATAATAGGCAGCGGCTGCGTTTTGGTAGAGTCCATACTCGGCGCCAGAGCCATTGTGCCAGCCGCTGGTCGGGTAGCTTAGCGCCGAGGGTCCGTTTAGCACGTTTGGGTACAGCTGGTGGGTGGGCGAGGTGGGCGTCGGATGATAGACCTGATGTGTGGGTGCACCGTACGTTTGCGGAGAGCTCGAGCAGGTTGCTCCACTCGCGTAGAGATCCGATTGGGACATGTTGTACTGGTGACTATGCGGCGTCAGGTGGTGTATTGTGTAGCCTGGCGACGGAGTCGTATAGTTGGGCGAACCATTGGTGGGCGAGGGCGAATTGTGTGTAGCTGAGAGAGGGTAATCCAATAAATAAGATTTGCATTGAAGCTCATTTCGTTCTACATACATATATTGCGGCTGCTGCATACGCTCACGGGCATTGGACCGGGCACAGTTGTCGGGCTCCAGTAGTTGCTGTTGCCCTGCCAGCTGGTAGGATACGAGAATACCGAGGCAGTCGAGCTGGCTTCCACGGGCACGAACCCTGACTGAGAATAGGAACTGGCGAAGCAGCCACTGACACCGCTGCTGCCGGTACTGGCGCTCGTGTTCGTGCCGCTGCTGGTGCTAACCGAGCCGATCGACGACTGGAGACTGGTGGGAGTTTGCGGAGCAGATGGAGGCTGCGGCGAGGAAGAAGAGGCATTTGCGCTTCCATTCGAACCGGAGCCAGAGACGACTCGAGGCCGACTGTACGGCGTCGAGCGATTGGGCGCCGAGCTCCGATTGGAAAGAGAGCGACCATAGCGATCGCAGCTGGCAGAAACGTTGCCCGAGGTGGAGGTCGCTGCCGACGAAGGTGTCACTAAGGCATGCGACTGTGCCATGGAGAGTGGTGTTGGTGGTGCTGCGACCGCTGCAGCACTCGTGTAGTGAGTGGGCGGCGGTATGAGCCAACCATAGTGAGTGTCGTGAGGGTAGAGCGTGTCGGGCCGCTCCTTAGCATCTAAAAAGGCCTTTGCGAATGGGTTGTACTTGATTTTGAGTGAAGTCACCTCCTCGTTCTGATACGCAGTCACCGCAATGAACTGAGTCTCTGGAAACGGGTAGGTGACCACATGACGCTGCTCGGAGCCAACTCGCACCAGATGAACGCGTGGCTCGTACTTATGCAGTGAGTTAAGCATTATCTGTTTAACAGAAGTAACAGAAGTAACAGAATGTTAATGGAATATGTTAAACGATAGGAAACTTCTACTCTTACCTGACCGTTGCCATTGGTCTTGTTTGTCAGTTTCACTTTGGCAAATGAAATGGGTTCCTTCATCCAATGGGCACCGAAATTAGGTGACTCGGGGTGTACATATATAGGATTCGAGGGTGGCACCTCCGCCTTGCCACCAGGCACCTGTTAAGCAAATAGAAAGTTATTTAATAAATTAACATGATTCACATCGAGTCCAATCATAGAGCTGGTTCCTTAAATGGGTATATGCTGAACTTGTTTAATTATATTAAATGTATTATGTGTGCCATTTGTATAATAGATGAATTTATCCAATTAATGGCAATAATTCCCAAATGTATATGGCGAGCACATGATGTATGAGCGGAATTTTAAATTTGATTAGTTCTGCCTTAAGCTTTTACGGCCTCGTGTTCTTATTTATCAAATTAGCGTATGCAAAGTAGGCAAATATATTTGACTTCAGGTTCATGTAAAAATCAAACCATATTCTATAATCTTGTTATGTCAGCTGTCTCGGCAATGATGCGCAGTGACAGACCAATATCATCTGAGATAAATGGGATAACAGGATGAGGTGCGGTAAAGCCAGACGAGGCAGCTATATGAATCAAATAGTGTATTGCTTACAATTATTGACAATGCTCTCTCTGAGCTCATTTTTGCGAATATACTACACTATAAATAATTCGATTAATAATGCTTCTTTTTTTTTTAATTTGTAAATTTTAATTATAAAAATTTAAATTGATATATATATAAGTATTTTTAATTATTATGTTAATTTTTAAAAATATTTCTAACCAATTTATTAGGCGTATTTTGTTAGATTGAATTATTCTGAAATTCACTCAACTTTAAACTAAATTTCAAAATAAATTTTGTAATTCTTCATATTTGTTAAAATAGCATAGAGAACCCCGGGTAATTTCCAGATAAATAAAGTTGTTTTTCACTTACGAAAAAGCAAAAACAAACAAAAGAAAAAAATGTTCCCGTAATGCCCGCCCATTCATTAGTCAATGCCACCTAGATTCAAGTTGGAGTTGAGATGTTTTGTAAATAGTTTCATTCACGTACCCATTCACCATTGACGTACTTCCAGCGGTGGGTATCGACCTGCACGAATTCAAGTAAAACGGTATACATGGCAGCCGGATCCAGGCCGGAGGCACTGATTTTCACAACCGGAAACATTCTCCTGCGAAAAAGAAACAAAGCGAGCAGAGGTTCGCAATTAAATTGGCTGCTCTTAACAGTTATAAAGCAATGAGTATTCTACAGACAAATAGACAGGTGTGTGCCACAGATTTCCATTTTCGTTTCATCATTTTTGCATTTGGCTTTGCCGTTGCCTTTGCTGCCTATTTGCTGAGACTCCATGGCAGGGTGTACTGCAGGGTGTATAGAGTACAGAAACTTGCATAGGTTCGCTTCTCCATCTCTCTATCTCTCTCTCTCTCTCTCTCTCTCTGTCCTTCTCCCTCTTTCTTTTCTCTTTCATTGTCCCGTCGGTGTTTCTGTATCTCTGTGTCGGTGCCGCTGTCAGTTTCGGACAAATATTGAAACGCGCCGTCCGCGCACTGTTCCACAACAATTAGTACAAGATGGCGGCTGTTGCCGGGCCGCGTTAATTAGCACCTGCCCGGTACCGGAGACCGAACACCACAGACCAGAGACCAGAGACCGGAGACCGGAGCATTTAGTTTCAAGTTCTAAGCGCGTTTCACGCGGTATATATAGTATATATATATTATTATATATCTGTAGTATTATATATATATATATATACGTAGTTAAATATATTTACATGTATATGCACCAGTACTTGAGCAAATATTTTTAGGTATTTTTACAAGCGCTCACATGTAAATAAACATATATTGGGGCAGTTCGTATGTCTACCTGTACATGTGTATGTAACTGTGAGCTGTAGAAACGTTAACGCTTCATTATAAGGTGCAAACAGCATTGCAGCTCAAAACCAAATGCGCAAAAAAACTCATTGCCAATTTGCATAGGAAAACAAAATGCAATGCGAGCCAAAGCCGTAGCTGTTGGCTACGTTAACTTCCATTTAACACGTTGCTCTTCTAAAATAAGGGCCGATAAACAGGCAAGCCACCCAGCCACCCGATCACCCAGCCCTCGGGGCTCATGCAACTCACCTGCCATTCTTGGTGACGATCATCTCGTTGGTTAGATTTTGGAAGCGCAGCCAAAGCTCTCGATCATCCAGCGAGACACGGAGATTACGATCCAGTTCATTGGGGCTACCCGCACCGCCGACAATGCGATGCCCGCCGCCGCCTCCGCCGCCAGCTGAGCCCAAACCAACTGAGCTGCCAGCGACACCTAGCCCATGGCCATGACCATGTCCATGCGCGTGTCCATTGTGGGCTCCGTGATGTGGTGAGGGCGAGTCGCCTCCAGCAGCACCGCCAGCACCATTACCACCACCGCCGCTACCTCCAGCTGCCACATTTCCATTCAGCCCGGTTGTGGGATCCACGGCTGACAAGATATGCGACGTGGTCATGTCAACTGCAACAAGCCAAAATTTGATACATGTTAGCAATGCACTTGAACTAAAGTAAACTAAAGAAGAAGAGCAATAAAACTATTTAAAAAGTTTGCTTTAAACTTTGCTAATTTCTACTAAAATTCCAAAATAAAATTTAGTTCTCGACTTTGTTGTGGCCTATCGAATTTTGAGCTCACTCTCAATTAAGTACTTTAGTTGTATATGATTTGTTTCTTACACAGCTAATATTACTAGTAATAATATTTGGTAATTATCATTATATATGTATATGTATATGGCCGTATGCCCATATTATTTAGGAGAATCATTTTTAAAAATTTACTAGCTAAATTATGCACGTAAAAATATTTATCTTATGATAACTATAATTTTATTATTGTATTTTAATTTATATTAGATTATATTTTAATTAAAATATTATTTTAATAATATAAGAATTTAATATATATAGTATATATATAATATAATAATATGAGCGATATAATTAGCTTCATAATAATTTTGAATAATAAAAATAAAAATAAAAATTAACTTAAGCTGTATCATTTTTTTTTTCGTTTAGTCTTCAAATAAAATTGTTGTATGTTTTTATGTTTATAAATTCCAAGAAATAGTTTCAAACAAAATAGTTTTCAAACACTTTTCATATAATTTAATTTTAATTTTTATTAAAGTATTGTGAAATGTATTAAGTGTTCTAAATAATTATGATTGCTTTTCAAAACTTATATATTTTTATTGTCTTTTTATTTGTATTAATTAATTAAATAATTAATTGCGTAATGTAATATAATTGAGTTTTTTTAATAGCTCATAATTTATGTTTATTGGGTTCATTGAACATATGTTGTACAACAATTTGTTGGCCTACATAAATTTAATCAATTGTGAAGTTGCAATAATCAAACACGATGAGTGGGCAAACTTAAATCTTTTTCACAGTTCCTTTCGATTAATTGCTATTAAAATGCAATATGTGTTTCACTCTCCCATAGATTGGTAATAGACTGTAAATGTAACCAGTTAGTAAAGATACAACTTGAGAGTTTCTGTTAAACGAACTCTGTCTTGTTGCTCTGCGCCATTGGAATTACATCAAAGACCGTTGGGCTGCCCGACCCGACCGACGCGTCAGCTCATCTCAGCACTTTATACACTTTTACAGCACTATCCCGGGCGCATTAGAAGAATAGTCGGTCCACGTCTGTTGTCGGCTTTTAATTATATTGCACACTTTAGCTATGCCTTGCCCATGTCTGAGACTCCAATTCAAACTCTCAGTCCGACTCAGGTCTCGGAACCTCGCTCGAATCTCAAGCGCGCACTTGGATGCTGGCCGGCAGGCTGGCTGCTTGGCTGCTTGGCTGGTTGGCCATAAACAGCGGGCACCCTTTTTATTTATGGCCGTGGCAACAGTAACAAACACCTCTGTTTACTCCGGCATCGCAGCATCACAGTCGCTGCCTTTTCACGTATTCCATTCTTATGGCCAGCTCTCGGCCCCGGCACCGAGCACGGATTGTAAACGCGGCGGCCAAAAGAAGAGAAGAGAAATACGCTTTAAGTCTGTTCGGTGATGTCTAAATTCTGGCCTGGCACTGAAAGTGTTTCTCGCAATGTTTTGTAATCATAAATTAACAAAATGTATTAATTGTTTTGTTTGTTTTTATTGAGTTACGAAATTGGAGATGAAATGCCGACTATGAAGCACCTGAACTCTAACCCCAGCCAGATGAAGCTAGGATTTTTATGACCAAGTTTGAGCTATTTGATAAATTTTGGGATTTCATATATTCAATTTCAATACTTTATGACATCGCTTTGTTACCCAGAATCTATCCCAATCTGTCGCTTCTTTTGATTTATATCCAATTGTTCGTGAGCCTAAAATATGTCGCTCATTCGTTATGTATATGTATGCGTAATTTGATGCTGCTATCCGAAATCCTGATTGAAATAAGCTAATGATAAGAGGGTGTCAATGTACTCGTTACACGCAACAACACCATCAATTCATTAATTTGGTAGGCTGTCCGCATCAGCAGGCAGCACAACACAGAACCCAGCACAAACACGGACTCCATACGCTAATTTCGGCTCGTCGTTGGCTAAAATCAATTCTAGAGCAGGAAAACGTATTTCAGATTAAATTAAATGTGTTCTACATGATATATAATTTAATTCTCTGTTCATAGTTATTTCATCGGCAATATTACCCAAATATCTCTCTCCATCTTTCTACTTAAATTACTGAATATATTATATAAATATATATATAAATATATATATATATATATATATATATATATTATTCTTGTGTGTCTGTGCAGCACAGGCATTTGAGATTTGGGTTGTATTCCACATCAGTTCGCACCGCTCCAACAGTGGGCCTAATGAAAAGCCGTTTTTGTGTGCTATCCGAACACGTGTCGGTGTGTGTGTTCCTCACTATATCTGTGTGTGTGTGTGTGTGTGTGAGTGCCTACGTGTGTGCGTTCGTGTTTGTCTATGTACTTTAACTTAACATTTGATGGCTGCCATGACGCTTTTTGGTCGGACTTTTTCCCCATCCACTTTGCGATGTTGATTTTTGAATGATTTCGTGACTTTGATGTTTGCTCAGACCATTTCGTATACCCCATGCACAAACACACATATATGTAAATATATAGATATATATATAAATGCATATGTATAAATCCTCAATACAAAGCAAAAGGCTTGAATCTGCGTGTTAGTAATTGCTTGCGTTCAATTTTATTTGTATTTAAAAAAAAAGTGGGATTTGAGTTGAATTCGTATAAATACTAATATTTGAGTCCCCCTATATATTTGCAACGACGTCACGTATGTAATTGCTCAATTTGTAAAATATATTCAAATAACAAGAGTTTATTTATATATATAAAAATAATATTGGATGGCAAGGGCTGAAGCTGAAATTAAATTAATTAAAATATATCGAAATAAAAATGATAATAATGATAATTACACTCTTTATATATTAAAGCCATTAAAGTCATAAGATTCAATTTGATTTTAACTGTAGAGTGAAAAAATAAAAAATACTATTTAATGAAAAAAACTTAACCAAATATTGGTTAGTCGGAAAATTGAATACGCTCAGCCTATGGAAATTTGTACAGCTTGCAAAATTTCCGGTCGAACGAACGCGTAATTATAAATTAATTAACAATTACGAGGCTTGTTTGAGCAGTGCTCCAAACCAGCAACAAGCCTTTTGCTGTTTGCGGAGCTCTTAAATACAGAATATAATTACTTTATGGCAATTTCGTTAAAGACGAACATATCCTAACATGCGAGAGTATTTAGTCGGCAGCAGACCGATAAATGAGTTCTATATGGTGTTTTTAGAGTAGACTCGATAATTCGCTTGTTAATAATAAATATTGTGATATAAATATATTTCACAGCAATTGTGCTTGGCACCTGTACAGGACACGTTCACTCTAACCGCTGCTGGCAGGTGGCATACGAAGCGGCGCTGGCAGTGGCAGTGGCAGTGCCAGTGGCAGTAGCTGTCAGACACTCTGACACTCTAGTGGCTTATCGGACGCGATTAAACGGATTCGCTAAATTTCACACTTCATTTTACATGAAAATAAACCCAATTTTAATTTGGTCTCTGCCTGTGAAGCAACTGCGGTCCGGCCAGCAGGAGCGCGACATGAATGCGCGACTTTTCGGTGAGGGTGACAGGGCAGATTTGACATAGGCGTGGGCGTGGCACGTATTATCGCACTTTTGTTTTCTGCACACCTTGCGCCTTAGCCAACGAGGCGTCATTGATAAACGCACTTTATGAGACGCATACTAAAATATTGTACAAACTGTAATTAATTAGTAAGCATTTGTCAAGTACTAAACTCGGAAGCTCGAAGACGTACGACGAACGGCGTATGGCCACACCACAGCACGCCACAGCAGAGCGGGGAGGAATTTCCTTGGTTCTTTTGATTTGTATTTAATAGGATAATTTTCACATGCGTCGTAATTGGTTAGCATAGCTAAACGGGGCGCCTCTGTGTGGGTCCCAGCTATTGTTGTTGCCGGTTCAGGCCGGGCCGATTAAAATGCCTGCGGTCGTGTCGGCGGCACAAGCAAATTCTTATGTCCCTCCTAATTTGCGTGTGAACATTAGGCCAGTCCACAGCTGCCAGCTTGCCAGCATCTAGTCGAGTCGCGTGGGCCGATGCCGCTGCTGTTTTATATTATTAGAGTTATTATTAGGATCATTAAGATGAGTTATTGTCACTTGCTGGTTTCATTGGGCCAGTGGGAAGTGGAAGTGTTGACTGCGATTTGGGTGTCAAATTTTGTGTTTTGTGAATTTTCGGCGCTTTGCGCTAGTGTTTGGTTAAATGTTTGATTTTCACACGTTTATTTAAATAGGCTTGTCAATTGAAAATTTGCATATCAAACACTTTGCGTTGCCCAAAAGTAATAAAATATATTACAGCAAATAAATGTTGGTAAAAACCATGCTTAGGCAATTTAAGAAAAAGTTTGCAAAATTTGATGACAGATGAAAAAATGCTTTTTGTACTCTATGCAGTAAATTCTATTCTATATCGGCTAAGATCCTTGATTCGGATTTCCTTTTATATCCCGATTTAATATATTTATTTTATAGCTATAAGTATGCAAATTAATTTCCTTACAAATTATAGTGTAATCTTGAAGATCGATTAAATTTATCCCAAGTCAGCATCTAATTTGAAGTCGGACAATTCAATAATCACTTTTCTTGCATCTATCTGTGAATTCTTCAATTATAATATTTATTTATTTTATATATATTATTTTTAAATGTAGTAAACGTTCAATAATTTAAAGAAGACATACAGTACTCAGTGAGTAAGCTACTATCTATGTATATAAAGATGCTTGTATGAATAGGAGAGAATATGAATCTGTGAACTTTCATTTAAACAAACCAAGAGACATGTTTTTGTTGAATATATAATATATTCATATTAGGAGTGTTAAAAGTTCTTATAGAATAAAATGCTTATTTAAAAAAAAAAGTAATTATTACAGCTAAGATTAAAAAAAAAATTAAAAATTTGATATGCATCTATCTATCTAGCTATAAGCATGAATTTAAGGTTAAAGTTATTTAGTTATGTTAAAATTTTGAAAAAAAATGCTTGCGATTGAGAGCACAACCTAGTTTGATTAGAAACTACTATTAGATTATACTAATATTATAAATGTAATTATATTATATTATTATTATTATTTACAGTATGAGTTTAAGTCTGTACTATGTATATAGTTGACAGTTTTACATCGGAATATTAATTGATATTTACTTCAACTTTTTATGATAAACATAGTTTATTTTACAAAACATCTTTGTTGTTATTGCTATTTCAAATATAAAAAGGTTGATGTATTGAAATTATATTTAATTCTTTACACAAAACAGTAAGCTAACATTATTTACTAAATCAGACTCTACTGCAATTAATGCTTATTAAAGTTTCCATGAATTAGCTATAATCGTCCTCGCTCTTCATTATTTCAATGGGTTAATATTTGTTATTCGAATATTAAAAGAATAAAAAAAAAATAAACCCATTTCTTAGTGAATTTAAAAAAAGTCTATCTTGATTTTACAGGACTACAAATATATTCGGAAATCAGTAATTTGGATTGGAATTTCTTCTTTTTAATCTGATTTTATATTGAGACTGGTCAAATCTTAATTTCTGTTACAAAATTCCATCACATTTAATTGACCTGAATTATGAGTACATTTTTTTTCCACTATTCTAAATGAAACTTACATAATTTGTGAATATTGTCCGGCTCGCACCGGTGGTAATTTCGTAATCCCTTGAAGGCTAATAGTAGATTCGGTTTTCTCAGCTTTCTTATCACGCACTAAGTCACTCACAGTAGACACAATCACGAACGCAATTATTTAAGTTTTTTTTCGGTTTATTCGAATTTCGGAATTCGTCCACGCCTCAAAAGAAGTTCGCAGATACCGATTAATCAGACTGCAAAAGGAATAGAGAATCGCTCAACGATTGCGCCGAATTCTTTTTCTTTTGTGGGACTTTTCGAGTTGCCGTCGTCGAGTTTGGGCCGTCGTCGAATACGTTGTTTGCGTTGCCACCGTTCCCTAGCTAATGATTGATGGTCGGTGCTAATTTTTTCAACCATCACAAGCCGTGCTTGCGTTTTAGTAGTCGAGGCGCTGCGCGAGATGTTACCTCTATTTCTCTTTGGCCGAGTTGTTGCCCATGCCATCTTGTTTACACGTTTGGCTCAATGGCTGAGTCAACTCTTTCTCAGCCATTGTCGAGGAATGCCAACGTATTGTTGTCTCGCTCTCGCTGGTGATCAATCACGATCGCCGCTGATCGCAATTCGTTTGGCCACACCTTCTAACAGGTAACGCGCACGCAAACAACATCTCCCTCTCCCACTCACTCACTCTCTCTCGCTCAGTCTCTCTCTGTCGATCTCACAGCCCGCCATCGCTTTGGACCCGGCCAGCAGGTAGAGACTTCATTTCAGGTTTCAGATTTTAAAATACCATTCATGAGCGTGAGCATGAGTCTGAAGATGAGTATCAACTGTCGCTCATGCAATTCGCTCAATTCTGATATCTGGCTGACCTCCTAGCACACTACTCGACTTGGCATGAGTCCTGTCCACGAGAATCTCTTCGGGCTTTACATGCGCCACTTATTAAGCGTGAGCTGTGAGCTGTTTTTAATACAAATGACGAAATAAACTCAGAGGCCTATTTTGCAGTTAGTGTTGTCGTTACTCCTGACCGCCGACTTACGACTGAGTTCGATTTGTTTAGACGCTCGTTTTGTGCTTTTGTTTGCGCAACCAATTAAAACTTTGTATTTTTTCCACGATGCTTGATGCTTGTTTGTTGTTGGCCTGCCCCTGCCTGGTCCATACCGAAAACTGGTTTGCCTCTCATACCATTTTTCTCTACACCTCATTTTTTTGTTATTTAAAAATATTTTTTTTTGTTAAATTTTCAGCTGAATTTCGAGTTGTAAACATTTAACCGCAAACGTCAATTTATATAAGTACGCATGTTCACATGTATTTTTGGTCAAATGATACAGACTTGCTGGGGTCATCAGAATTCGACTCGATTGAATATTGTTTCATATAGGATTTGCTAAGATAGTATTGAGGATCACATTTGCTGTGAAAGTCTTAATGTCATTAATATCTATGCATTTAGTAATCAGAAATAATCTATAAGACATTTTGTCTTCGCCTTGGACGTTGGCTACATTTCGTGTGATGAAAAGAAACCGATATTACACTCTATTTGTGTCTATCGACTGTTGTTGCTGTGTTGCTTTTTGTTTATAAATAAATAAATATTTATAACTTGTTCGTGTTTTTGAAGATCACGCGCCTGGTCAAGAGTTTCGATCTTCTGTGCATTCCTCTTGCTCAAGCCACCGCCGCGAGTCAATGGACCGCCTCAGTTGGGCTGGGGGATTGGGGTAAATGTTGATCAGGCAGATAGGTTGTGGCGCTGGTGGGCAAACAGAGCCGCGACTGTGACTACAGGCCTACAACCCAACTCCATGCGGCAATAAAGTCGGTGAGTAAATGAGAAGAATCAACAAACTATGAAACTTAATAAAAAGAAATCAAACGGGAAAAAGTGCTGTAAACCTCTAATACCAAACAACACAGGCAGCATGAGTTTTCAAAAGATATCCGATCAAATTGAATTCGTTGTGCAGTTGTGCATCATGTCATATGCTAGAGAACAGTAGTCTGCGGCTCTTTCATTAATAAATGCGAATGCGGCCAGTTCCTGGGAAGCAAAGGCTAGTGGTCTCGTGGCTGGGTTTACAAGGAAAACTGAAACAAACTCAATATCAATCTACTTTGCCGCGACCTTGCCCTAAATATTTACCACACCGTATTGTAGGAGCGTTTTGTGCACTTTTATGACGAACTCTTTCTGCTTGTGTTTGCAAACAATTCGAGTTTATGGACAGCCTAAGCGAATTTCCCCGCCTCAATTAGGCTGAGGTTGTAAACTCATAAACAAAGAATACGGAAACGCACATGCGTTCGTCCTGGTAGCAGGCAGACGGACACAGCGCGGGCTCACAAAGGATGCACAAGGATGTTGTGCTGCAGGCCGATTGCCGATTGCCGACAGCAATTAGGCCCCGGAGCTGCCTTCGGGAATATCCAGTAAAAAGCAATGCGCTCGCCCAAGTTCAAGTTTAAGTTCGAGTTTGTGTTTTAAGTCTTTCATTTCTCACCTTACTCTGCCCCTGGCGCTGCCTACCTATCCAGCCTGACGGCCCCGATCCCAGTCTATTTGCCCATAGAAGACCGCATTTGCATATTGCGATAAGCCAGCCTAGCTGGCTGGCCGGTTGGCTGGCTGTCTGTCTGTCTTGTTTGGACTGCATGATGGCTGTGCCCTCGTCTGGGCAGGTTAAAAAGCGGTATAATTCGTGTTTTCGTTTCTCTTAAGTATGTTTACACTGTCCGACATGGGCATGGTCTAACTGCGCCCCTCGCCATTGCCCGTTCGATGTTTGCCCTGGCAATCAACTGTTTGCAACCGTCGCCGATGCCGTTGCCATTGCCGTTGCTGTTCCCGTCCTCTTTGAGTTCGTTCTCGTTTGCCGCTGGGAGGATTTTCGTGGAAATGGTTAGCTTTCAGTTTATGCCATGGCAAAAAAACAAAAAAAGATGACATTGGTGTTGTCTACTATCAACTAATACTAGCAATGGTGTGACTTCGCAAACAACAGCTGAAAAAACAATTCAGAGCTGAGCACCATCAAATCAGATTACCTATAAATAGACTTCGCTAAGTCGAAAATAATTTAGTTAAATTGCTAAATCATCGTGATGCCTAAACTTATTTTTAGTACAGTTATTATTATTTATATTACCAACAATCAGAGCTACTAAGTGGCTTTTTGGGTTAATCTTCGCTTAAACAGACTTAAGAGGACTAAATAATGAAGTGTTTTAAAATATCACTGTGCATTGGTACATTGCTCCCGCTGAAATAAAATGTGTATCAGGTTTCGTCTTAATATAGATATAAATCTTTCTCATATGAAAACCTACACTAATTGCCGACGATAATTCTGAGTGAAGTCATTTCTGTATTTAAGCAAGGTTACTTGGTTTATTCATGACTAAATATACTTTATTAATAAATTATTTGAAAAGAAAGAAAGAGAATCTCCTACAGCTCTTGATTAATATTTTATATATTATTTATAATATATTAAAATAAACTATTAAACGCTTTCATGAAAGCTCTTAATTAATTTTAAAAATGTATATGTTATGAAGTATTTAAATATGAAAGTTTAGAATTTTCATTACTTTAAATAATGGAAAAATTCGAAGATCTTTATCAGAGATTTCCAAATATATTTTAACAAACAATATATTATAAGGAGCAGAATATTGATTAAGAGCTGTAGGGGATTATCTTCAAATTGCCAGAACTCTTTCTAAATATTAAAAATTACTTTATTTTCAAATAATTTAATAATAAGCAGACGTATGTATGGATATTGTAGTAGCATAATATAAAATGTAGTAAAAAAAGCGACATTTTATAAATATGTTGAAAATAAATAAATTTAAATTCTTCAGAAAGAGTTTTGGCATATTAAAGATAATGTCCTATAGGATCAGCATATATGATCAATATACATATATATTTTAACTAATAATAAACGCCCTTCATGAAAACTTATAGCATTAAATATGTGTATAGAGTTAGCCTTGTTTGAATGATTATTTGTAATATGAGCATTTTGAATTTTTTTTAGTATAATGGAAAATTTCGAATTTGTTTTTCAACGATTTTCAAATTTATTTTACTGCACTACATCGAAGCAGATTGAACATTTACTTCCAGACTATTATGCATTATGTATTATGTAACAAAATATAATAGCTATCAGTACAAGTATTAGTTATTAGTTAATTCTATAGTTGCTACTGATTCCTGTAAGCAGAATATATAATATATAATATATAATATATAATATATAATATATAATATATAATATATAATATATAATATATAATATATAATATATAATATATAATATATCATATATCATATATCATATATAATTTTAATATTCGTTTTGTGTAGTATTTTGTATTATTTTATTTAAGCTGGCCATTAAGTTGTCATCTGTACAAAAACCACTTCGAGCAGCTTTTTTATTTTGTAATATTATTTTTATGTGTTTCATATCTTTTTGTTATACATTTTTTGTAAGTATATATATTTTTGTCTCAATATTAAAATATTCGTACACGTGTTACGTTTGCTGCGCTACTGTAAAGTCGACTACAATGCGAACGACCACAATTATGATGCTATTGTGATTGGGGCTTGTGGTGCCGAAATGTGGCATGAATAGACACGAGTTGGCTGAAAGTGGATTTAAGATGGCAATGCTTGCAATAAGGGCGGGACAAATGCTGCACTGAGCAACATAGCAAGGACGACTGAAAGCTTCACTTTGGCGAGAGCAGCATTAAAGGGCAGCAACTTGTTAGTCCAGAATGCTATGCACTACGTATGCCGAGTGCAGAGACAACCATTTACGAGCTTGATCGGATTGAATGCCGTAAGAAGAAAGGCAATATCTGCCAGTGGTCTTTGGAGGTCAGCAATAACTGCTGCTTGGGTAGCCTGTCCTGGTTGGATGATGGCTGTATTTATCGATCTATTGCATAAAATATTGTTGTTGCGACTAGAGATTGTGGATTGTATTGAGATTGTATACTGTTAACTAGCGGCCGGCCTTACTTATACTCACGACGGCATTTTATTCATTTTATTATTATTTTTAAAAAAATTAATTTTTATTTATTGCTCCACCTCAGATATATGTGGAGCTGGCTGCAGGGTCAGCTCAAAGATCACATTCACCTAAAACGAGTAAATAAGAGTAGATATTATATATATTTATTATTTATATTTTGTATACAGACTTTAATTAAATAAAAAACTCTTTAATTTGAAGAACAATTGCGAATATAGATAAAATTAATTTTTTTAAATTTTCAACATAGTTCTGTATATTTACAAGAAAATGTAGATTATTTGAAGAAAAAGCTAATTATTTCTATTCAATTAATTAATTAAAGATTCAATTACGTTTGTACAGAGTATTTGAATTATTGCCTTTATTAAGAAAATAGAAATATTTGTTCGTTTGATTTCGTCGTCATTCTTGTTGATAATATCGCAGATCTTATATATATATCGCACATGTCAAGTCTAATATAGTAGTTGCAGATAGTTGGATGGAAATGTTTCTGTTGGGAGTCGAAGTATTTTCGAAGAAAGTCTCCGTGGCATACATGCATACAAACAACTACGAATACGTATTTGGACAGCTCGAATTTCGGCATTAGCTGCGAGCTCTCAACACGAAAAAAGTTGTTTGATTTATTTTGGGAGCGTTCGTATTAGCATAAAGCTTATGAGTGCGAGCGTATGTGTGTGTCGGCCTGGATTGCATTTAAATTAGGCTGCTGGAAAAAAGTGGGGCTAGCCATTGCTCCGTTGCCAGGCCTAATGACCACAATAAATTATATTCATTTAGGATCGTTTAACATATAGGAAAAAAGAGCAGAGGCTGTTAAAGAAATAATTTATAGCTGTTGAAAACTTAACATGTTCATTTGGCCACATGTGTGTGGGCTTTGTTGAGGATTAAATCTATGAGCGTTGGTGTTCGAGTTTGTGTATGCTCAGCTTCCAGTGTGTGTGTACGTGTGGACAACAAATGAAAAGCCAACAACACGAGCGCCTCCTCCACGCCGAGTGATGCCACCCCAGCAATTTACCCGCCCCTCAATTCCAAGCACAAACTATTTACTATGTGCCACATATGTACATTGTGTGTGGTGCCCGTTGTGGTCTGTCGGGTGGTGCTGTGGGTGTGCGATACTTGCTGCTGCTGCTGGCAGCTACGGCACACAAATTACAGTTGCACACACATTTGCCTGTGTTAAATTGTCTCACAACCAATACAAAGTGACCTTTTTCATTTATTTTTATGATTCCGCCCATCCCTGATTCTCACAGCTCCGCACCGCTCAGCTCCTGCTCTGACCATAAAAAATGGCCAGTAAATATGGTTGCCCAAACAACAGTTACCTCGAACCGTGCATTGGTTAGCTCTTTCAATCCTTGGCTAAAGAGAATTGCACTCGCTCGCTGACAAAAAATTCTTCGAGGCTCTGAAATCAATTTGAAAAAATTAAATTTGAAAAGCTTAAAATCCGAGTTGGAAAATTTTAGTTATGTGAAGGCCATTTTCGAAATTGTTCAAGTCTACAAATATTTATTTATATATATTTTATTTTTGTGGTAAATTTTGGGCTCTCATTTTTGTTTCCAATTACTTTTGCTTACTCTATGTGCTCTAAACCTTCTCAAAGGTAAAAGTTTCGGGCTGGATTTGCTGCTTATTAGCATGGCAGGCGAGCAGCTGTGCAGCAAAACCAAATCAAAGTCAATTTGTGGAGCGCACACGCTTTCAGTCATTGTTTTATTCTATTTGTGGTCGAGATTGTGGGCAGAGTCGACAAACTATTTCAGTTATGCGAGACTGCAAATCAAAATCAAAATCAAAATTTTGTGTGTTTGGCTTTGTTGGTTTTACTTTGTTATATACTTCTAGTTGTGCGGCTTTGGGCATTGTTACGCCAGCCGTTTACATACCCTGGAAATGAAGCTGTAAGCTGATGTAAACTATACTTTATATTTGCTTTGCATAATTTTTTTTTTATTTGTTGAAAATATGCATTTTGGCTAAACTTTTATATAAATTTTACCATGTTTTCTCTCGTTTTTCAAACTTTTATTCATAGATTCTTATGTAAAATGTTTTTGAAAAAATAACACACTTTTGTTTGCATAAATGTGTTTTCGTAATAAATTATTAGCTTCCAGGCAAATGCGATTATAGCTTATGCATGCTCGGACTCTATTTACCTGGCTAGCAGAACGTAGTGCAAATAAATTTATGCACATGTACCTGTACGTGATGCAGGAATTTATTATTGTTGCTCTTGCAGTTTGAATTTAAATATGAATCGTAATCTGAAATAGTTAATTGTCCGCTTCGAGTGTAGAGCGTGCCTCCAAAACAATTGATATTTCATGTGCCAAGTATCAGTAGTTAAAATTCAGTTATCTGCGAGATGGCCACGTCCTGCTGGCTGACTATATTCAATCATGTACGATTCTGAGTGTGCAAACGAAATCATCATTAAATACAATGTCTGGAGGTGCTTCCAACATTTATTATTAAAGTTTCATTGGAAGCAGTCCTTGGTCGTTTGGTACATGGCTGATATGAAAACTTATAAATGCATTGCGTTTGCTGTGCTCTCGCCTGAGTTTTTGTCTCTGGCTGCGTTCAAATGAGTTTTGCATAGACAAACACAGGCAAATCATTTTCCTCTTTCTAGTTTCAAGGTGGCTTCCTGAATTGTTGACCGACGCAGAGGTAGATCGGTTTTCACATGGAAGCGATGCAAGAAACTGCCTCGACCAGAATGCCTGGGCTGGCATTGCATAATCGAGAGCAAACAAGACTGGCGAAAGCAAATTGTTTCTGGGACTCTTTGGTTAACCGATTTTTCGAAGACTTCACTGGACTTGAAGTTAAAGCGAGAGCAGATGTTTCCCCTCTGCAAATTAAAACGCGCCGTGCCTACATAAAGAGCACGTTTGCATTCAACGCTTTTTGTGGCTGGCCGTTTGAACAGTTTTTTCCATTTCCAACACAAGTGGCTAACGAGACGTATGAGCAATGCCAATGGTCTATCCAAAATAAACATAGAGTGCGAGCTTCAGCTGCTTGCCTGCTGTGCTTGCGAGCACTGCATTTCCCTTAATGACTTGCCCAAGTTTGGTCTTTGTTTTGCCAGCTCCATTGTTGTTGGCAGCAGGCAAAGATGAGCATGGAAAAATATTAAACAATAACAGCAATAATAGCAGCAACAGCAGCAGCAACTAAGTTGCCTTGCAATTTCGCAGGACTCGCCGTGCTGCCCCCAACGCTTGAGGCTAGGTACACGATTGTACCGTCCGCTGCCTTTCGTTTTAGCCAGAACTAAGTTTATTTCACATTTGTATTCATTTGTTTTGAGTTTTATTTACCCAGCAAAACAACACAACCACAACAACAACAACAACAACACCAACAGCAAAATAAATATTCTCGAATATGTCTGTACATTTAATTTTTCCAAATACTGAGCACTGCAAGCGGGAAAGAGTGAGAGGTAGAGAGAGAGAGAGAGAGAGAGAGAGAGAGAGAGAGAGAGAGAGATAGACAGAGATAGAGAGAGAAAAGAGAGGAAGAGGGCGAGTGTCTGGTAACTGCATTGCCCATTCCTTCTGTCTCATCATGTACAATAGCTTCTCTTCAGGTTATTGCCTTACATTGGGGCGGTAGCTGCATAAAAATTATTCTGTGCTTAACGGAAATTAAATCCTAAAATGTGAAAAGAGCAACACTGCTTCAAGCAATTTAATATTACCAAAGTCCTGGATTATTCGGTTTAACTATCTGGCAATTACAATTTTTTATTAGAAAATATAAAAAATACATATAAAATATATACAAAATTTTAAAAATAAAAAATATAAAATATAAAAAATTAAAAATGAAAAATAATAATAATATCAAATAAGAAAAAAAAATTAAAATAAAATATATAAAATCTAGCTGCCCAGTAATGTTTCAATGTAATTTTATTAATTAACTTGAAGATCGGCGGTCCAAAAGTTGCTAATTATATTGATTTATCTGTATTTATTTACAGTAGATAATCACCTAATATTAGTTGGTTTTTGTGGTTAAAATAATTCATAAAATTAATGTTCAAAGTGTTTAATTTTCATTTTGAATCCAAAGATTTGAATGTAGTTTATTGTAGATTAGCTAAAAATTAATTAATTTTAAATACATAAATAAGCCACAAAATATTATATATATATTTTGTATTCAAGCTAACCACTTATCGATTTGACTGCTTCAAATGGAATTGCTACATTATTCTAATTAAACATTGGCTACTCTCAGATTGAGGTCACTCGATAATTGCAAAGTAAATGGTTTAACAGCCACGGCAAGACGCACAGCTCGTAAGATAAACTTGTCGGGGCAATCGACATCAAGTTAAATAGGCACTTTGTCTTCCACAAGAGTTATTGCCACTAATTATATACTCCACGGGCAGGAATCAACAAGCTGAAGGAGCCACTCACATCGTGGCCAAATGCAAGCTGACAAGTCGGATAAGTTACCGCTGCTGTGTGGCCAAAGGATGAGTGGGTTGCAACTGCAACTTGTCGTATTTACCAAAAAATGAAGGCGTGAACCAACGTGGGGGTGCGCGCTGTGAGATGGGTTTGTTGATGCTGGAGCAGCGTTGCTGAAGCGACAACATCCAATTGCTCATGGCGCTGTCCACTGCGTGGAACAGGCGACACAGCCAGCAATGCAACGGCAAGGGAAAGCGCAGGAAAATACTCACTTTGAGCTGGCTCTGTCGCCTTTTTTCAGTTCTTTGCTTTTTGTGACATTTTTGCAGAAGGTTTTTGCATTCGTGCAACTTTTTGTGGCTTTTGTGGTTGTTGGCACGCGGCACAGCGTAAAAGAGATGTACCGTGGGCTGCCGGGCCATGTCAGTTGGTCGCCTTAAAGTTTTTGCGTGAACGTTTATGTTGTTTGTGCGCTCGCAAAAAGTGTGAAAATTGTAAGCTATTGCGCGTTCTAATTTCTGTAGTGCTGAGAGTCTCCCAGCTGCAGAGGGCAGTCAGGCAGCCAGGCAGCCCGGCAGCTTGGCAGACCGGGCAGTTCAGGCAGGACTTAGCAGCAGCTGGCTGGCCCTGCGATGTGCGTGCATGCCACTCAAAGTGGAAATGGAATGGGAAATGAGGCTGTGGATGGGGATGCGGCTGCGGATGCGGATGCGGATGCGGAGCTGCGCATGCTGAACAAAGTTGAATTCAACGTGCCAAGAACGATGCAAATTATTAGGAAAGTTGGACACATTTTTCACAATGCATATTCCCTGTTCTTTTTTTTTCATTTCGCTTCTTTTTTTGACAATTTTCATTTTTTATTCACGATAAATTAGAGCTGCCAACACTTTCCCTAAATGCGGGCGCTTTAAGCCAACGGATCGGGCTGACCGTTGATGAGAGCGAGGGGAACCACGTTTATTTATGTTCAGGGATTTTAAAGTAATTTCCAAGCAAGTCAAGGACCCGAAGGTCAATGGGGGCTGCAGACCGGCATCCTTTTAACCTCACACATTGCGACAATTTAACGCCCTGCACTTGACATTTGGTATTTACTGAGATCCAGGTCCTTGTCGGCCAGGCGGCCATGCTCTGTCCTGTCCCCATCAAGCATTTTCCCTTTATATATGTATACGTGTGGGTGGATGTGTGAGTGTGTGTGCGCGTGTGTGTGCATTCATACTGTATGTCTTTTGTTTTGCACAATTTGTCGTGCTTGTCCTGGTCTGCGTGCCCATCGCTGGCCACGTCTGACTCCCCGATTCCGGGCTTGATTCCGGCATTTCGCTTGTCCCTTGCGGAAATTATTATTTTGTTTAATGATTTGTGTTCAGTCTCGTAATTGAGGCTAGGCAAGGCAGGAAAACCATTTTTTTTTCGTACTTGACCCACAAGCGAAATATGGAAAACTATCGAAGCAAAATGTTGTTGCCGCCTTTCATTGCGCCAAAGTCTGTGCGACGAAGCAGAAGAGAAGGCAACGAAGTTGTATGAAAAATGAAAATCCTTTTTTAGACATTTCTGCAGCTTTTTAACAGCAGGAGCGTGGGAGGGAGTTGGAATTTCATTGTCAATTGACGCTCATGGCCGTCCGATAAATTAAATATTTATTAACTTTTGAAAAGCATTTATGAAATATTTGGCTTTGTTAGGGAATGTATTTATATTGCAAAATTGATTATGTATAGGCCAACACTTAGTTGATTACATTAAACTTAATCATTTCGAAAGAATGCAGATTACTAAATTTGTTATCCCGAGTGAAGGCCAATGCAGCATCCATACTCGGTCGGTCGAATGTGATTATTTTGTTTTTCATGGAATCAATGGCCAGTTATATGTTATATGTCTATTGTCAGCCGGAAAATGCCATAGTGCTCGGCTTTCCCCACCGCTGCATTAACTGAATACCCTGTATTTAATGAAAATTAAATGCAACCTTGAACAATCGGTCGGCGGGGGGCGTTAAATTGATTCATGGACGAGCACCCAACTATTTTATCTGACATGACCAAAAATTAAATTAAATTTGAATGCGCCGCTTGCATAACTGCCGCTGATTCTTTGCAGGCTGTGCATTGAAAAAAACAAAAACATTTATCAGATTCAACTTAAATAAGCCGCACAATAGATATCGTGCCGAAAAATCAATAACAATAACAATTGCGGAAATCGGATATTGAATGCGACAAGCAATTAAAATTGGCAAATTACTGCGCCACTCAGCATTCATTACTTGGTTAGTCGACTGTGCAATAGTCTTTTGAAATTAAAGTTATATGCATAATATATATGCATGTAAAATGAATATAAATGAATATAAATAAAAAATATATATCCTTAGTTGTAGTTGTACATATATTTATAACTGCGCTGGCTGATTAATCGTGGACTAATGGTCGCATAGGCATTGCCTTCCACAAGTAAAACTGACAATTTTAAAATATATACATAAGTACATTTATAATAATATTTAAAATATTTAATATATATTTAATATACGCATTGGTGCCAAAGTTGCAGTTGATTGAATTCAGGCCTCACAGAGAGAAGATTGCTTTAGCCGAAAGTACCTAATACTATTCTCCAGTATTCAAAATAAATATTTTGCCAAATATTTAAAGTTCAATTGAAATTTTTTTTTTATAAATATTTTCATTTTTATTTCATTTATAAAATATTCCATTTGAACTAGTCTTAAGCCTCAAATTCGATCATTTGAATGCATATTCGGAGCATTTGGATACGTGGTTAAACGAATTGAATTTTCAGTGAAACGGAGCAGCAGCAACAATTTGCTAAAGGTTGAGGCTTGAGTTTGGAACGTTTCGCTATGCGCTTCATCTACATAAATATCCAAGTGCAGACACTGGAGGCTGGGGCCCATGTTTGTACGCTTAGGCAAACACAAACAAACCACACCAAACGCAGCTGGCTGGCTGGCTGGCTGGCTGGCTGTCTGTTAGGCAAGCCAAATGAAGCGGAAGAACTTCACGTGCCGCAATACAAATTGAAAATCAATGAAACCATGAGAACACCAGCTCAACTAATGCTGGAGGGGCGTCTCACTTGTATATTTAACCAATTGCAATCGCTGTGCTGCGAAACGAAGGCCCACAGCGTAAGTGGCCATTGGGGCCGATTCGGCGTGAATTCAATTTGGCCCGATTTTGACCATTTGTGTGAATTCGATCAAATACGAAAGTAGTTTAAGGCAATTGAGAAGCACTGATAGCTAAAGAAGATATATATTAGTTTTGTCCAAATGTGTGTGCATGTGGAGCAGACATCTACAGATCCATTAGGCATACAAATTATAGATTTGGTTCAATTATCGAGTGATCAAAAAGTAGGAGTCGGTGTGTATCGGTATCTATTGAGTGTTTTATAACAAAGTGTTATAATATACAAATATATATAAAGATAAATCAAATTGGTTGGAAGTTATTCTTAATTTTCTGTTTTTAGTAAGGTTACAGTTTATTCTAGAAGTCAGCAAGTTATTTTCATGGAATGCTAACAGGACTCAGTCTCGTGATACATATTGAATCAACAAATTTTATAATTTTATCATACCTTTTTTTATTTTTATTCACATTTAAATATATAATTTTAAACATTAAACTTTTTTTATTTTCTGCTTTGACAATTATTATTATTTCTTATAAAATTTATATAATATGATAAATAATATTTTAGTCAATAGATTTTTGAGGTTTTTTTTTTCAATACTCCTGTACATATCATAACAATTCATTAAGCCCAGCAGAAAAGGCAACAGAATATGAACCTTTGAACTGTTATTATTATTATGCTCAAAATTATAATTTATAATTTAACTTATTGATGAAAAATTATTATTACAATTACAATTATATTATAGGATATATTTACAATCGTATTCTCTGATTTTAAGATTAACATCTTCATTTTATTTATAAACTATATAGAATATACACATACCAGTTAATTAATGGTTTGTGCCGATTGATACTCTCCTTTAGAAGCATGTCACTTCATATGGCCCTGCCTCATTTGAATACCTCAAGCTCGAGCATACATAAATGCATATGTATTCAAGTGTATATGTGCATGTATATTTAATGCAGTCCTCTGGTGAAGGTTGAATGAATTTGAATACATTTTGCAAGTCAGCAGGAGTCCTTAAAAAATATCCAATAGTCAGGTGGCATGCCTGCTTGGTGACCGAGCAAAGTTTTATAACAGCAACCACTATAATCCTCGGCAGCAGAGGCTCCAGCTGTTGGGTCACAAATGCTGCAGCTTCAGAAGGAGGCGATTGTCTGTTTTAAATTTAGTTGGAGCTGTGCAGCAGCTACCTTTGACTGAGCCCAGCGACCTCTTGACACGTGACGCTGCGCTTTGTTGAATGTGTAGCACGTGAAAAGTCATATAATAAGCTTAGAAGTTGGAATAGATCGCAACGTCGGCTACGCTGACGGTCATAAGAACATCAAAGTTAAAGCATTTCACGTTTGTATTTCAACTCACAGCATAATTCTAGTTGAATAAATCCAATATTTTGTTACACTAGTTTATTAGTATTATTATAAATTTTACATTGTATTTTTTAAATTTATTGTATGTAATTTGTTAGGCTATCGTAAGTGTTCAATTCGAACAGCTGGTGTGGTCAGGCATTAGCATTGCATACTCTAAGCTTGACCTCTAAAGTCTAACCATTATTAAAATATTTCCTTATTAAATCACATGCCTTCAGATATCACAGCTCATCCATTACACGGTTTAAGCAATTATGAATTAATAAAATTATTATTAATTAAAAATAATGAAACAGTAGACATGGATACATTTTAATAACATATTCATATACTCTTTATACATCAATATTCATTTTAGTATAACATATATATAACAGATATAACATATATAACATAACATAAAGAACATATATAACTGATTTACAACTGTAAAAGTAAACTTTTATATCTGACTTTAAACATGGCTGTCATCTTGCCACAATAAATGAGCCCACATCATAAAAAGTTACATCAAAGAAAACAATTTTCACCCTACTAAAATCAAGTTCACCTTAACACTCACAGGCATACTTATCTTACCTTTATCAAAAATTACAAAGAAAGGACTTCAAAGATACCATTTGCTTTGATATCAATCATAAGTATAAGACAGACGCTACAATTATTCAAAAACATATTTATTTATCAACAAGAAACTTAATAAAATTTCATATTTAGCCAAGCGTTGTGAAATTGTTAATTAAATTGACAAATTCAATTTAAATGAAGTGAGAACAATGTATTAAACAGCTGACACTATTTAATGCGATTAGAGATTTATGAGCTCGTTGTTTATATAATACGCTTATGTAATCTAAATATTGCAAAAGCATTTCACTTTAAAGATATTTCCACAAAATGAGCTGCTGTGAAAATAAATAGAGCAAATTGATGTGAAAATGCAAGTGATTTGTTTTTCATGCCCAAGCTAACGGCGAACGTCTTGTCTGAGGGCTGGCGGCTGGCGGGTAGCCGGAGGGCATTAAACAAAGTGTGTGAACGGAACGGAACGGTCGAAGGATGAATACTCGTCCTTGACGTTGATTTGTTGAATTATTGATTTGTTTGATTAATCAACGTTGTGCGCAAGAGAAACTTCATCTGCAGCACACTCATTGTTCTTGATAGTCTGCCTCGCTGCCTTCCTTTGGCTTTGGCTTTGGCTTTGGCTTTGCCATTTTCATTTTATTAACACTTAGCCAAATAAAAATTTAATGAAGTTTATGTGAAAGCGAATGTTGCTGCTGCTGCCGCTTGGCAATTAAGTGCACAATTGACTGTAAAATGCAGTTTTATTATCGAGAGCTTCAAGTGCATGAGTCCGTTAGTTCTGCCAGAAGTTTTGACTGTTTAAACCGCTTTAAGCTGGACGTCTCCCAAAACACAGCACAAATGAGAAAAATAACATAAAAAAATCGAATGACAGCCAAAATAGAAGGAGATTGCAAAATGTACGATGAAGTATGAAAAAGAGAAAACAAAAAACAATAACAACTACAACAGCAACAGCATCAGCAATTTGTTGCAAGGACAAAATAGGACATTCCACAACAATAGCCAATGTCCCGGCCACAATAACCTTGCTCAGCCCGGAAAAAAACTGGCTTCCATATATCGCTTCTATACGGCGGATACATGATAAAAACCAACGCCAGCGGGCTGCCCATGCTAAGCAAACGAACAGTGAGCCTAACTATAATAGTTGAAAACCTTTTATATTTTCAGTCAAATTACAGTTGATGGTCAGGATGCCCATTCTTCTCTTTGCCGTTCAGCCGAAAAGATATTTGACTCGAATTTAAGTGGAAGGCTCAAAATAAAATGAAGAGAATTTTTAAGTTGGTCTCAAATGATTTTAGCTGTTAAAGAATCTTTGATATATATGATGCTGCTTATACAGATTGTTCACTTGAAAAGCGAGGTGTTTGATCTCAGTAAAATCAATTATGCTGTAGATAGGTGCTTGTCTTGTTTCATTGTGATTAGCAAAGTTGAAAGATAGTACATTAGGTTTATAATATGTTCTCCTAGCTATTCCCAGTACATTATGTTTATGATAGCTGTTGCTCAATCTGTCTAGCTATATATAAGAACTAAAGATATTTTCTCAAATATGTAAAGTTAAGGGAGTTGTGGATACCCTTATCCCCTGCTTTAGTTAGCTAAAATTCCCATATCTATATCAATCTTATGAAATATACTCATTCAAGTCTGAAAAAATTGGGAAAATTTGTATTTTAAATAATTTTTAGGTGGAGTGTATAAGTTATCTGTGGTTAATGTGGTTGTGCATCATACAAGCAATTTAATTCCTCTAGAAATATGAAATACATTATATAAATGGGAGCATTTTTAGACAGCTATAAATTATAGTTATTATGATATATAATATATCGGACAACATATATTTATAGTTTATTGCATATGACTATAACTAATTTCCTCTTGCTTACTAAAAATATAATGAAACAAATTAATAAACATAATGTAATGAATATGATAAATGAACTTTAAATGAAATCCATTACAACTTGCCATAAAAGCAAATAAATATTTATAAAATATACTTTTTAGATGTAATAAAACTATTTTATAGCCTGCTGCTAAAATAAATATTTAGCTTGGTATATGAATCCGAATCAAAGGCAATCAATTAGTTTAAATTAATAATAAATGAGCTCAAATATTGTGTTATTATTGCTGCATAGATGAGAGATGAATTATGATGTGTTTGCGTATGTGTGTGGGAGAAAAAAATGATACAAAAAATTAAACACAACACATTAAATGCAAATCAACATTAGCTATGCTGTCTTTATGCTGATGGACGGCAGCAGCATTTACCTAATGCCTAGGAACATTAATCAAAATCATAAAGGGGCGCCAGCCCAAATGTTGGCCCTATTCCTGTGCCCGGACTTCCGGCAGTAAACGGCTGGCGATGGCATTAAATGGAGGCGTCGTTAACGGAATTGCTGGGAGATGTAAAAAGCAGAGTCAATGTTCAATTTTTATTGCCAGAAATCGAATTGAATCGATTTCTTAATGTACTCTCGGATAGCTCCAACAGCAGGAAAAACTTTCCACCCACGCCGCATACTCCCTTTTCACTTTCTCTCACTCACCCTCTCACCCACCCTCAGTCTTTCCTTGCTACTTGTTATGGCCATGGACACAATGACATCTCGTGTGACATTTGCCTTTCACGTTCATGGATGATTAGGAATCTACACATATATACATACATACATGACTCTCCTTCTATGGTAGCAAAAGGTAAGTGGGCCAGCTTTGCTGACTGGTCACTTCCGGTCAAATGATTCTGAATGGAATACTCACACAAGCAAAAATCTCGACGGCTGCGCTTGGCTGCCATGCTGTAGTCGGGGCGGCACATAACTCAACACGTAGCCAATCTGTGGAAATTTGCAAGCGTCGTTCAATGAGCACAAATGAATCAAATTAGCTTCAGGCCTTCAGTTTGCTCGGCATTAGCAAACACACGTTACAAATTATTCATAACCGGGCACATAAATTCCTGTTTGCTCATTTAAGCGGTCCAGTCCTCTCTGAGTTGTACTACGGCTGGCATGCATATAAGTATTTGAATAAGATTATTTATGATTTTAGTAGAATTATTGTACAAATTAAAGCTAGTATATATACTATGTATGATTTGCCATTATTTTATTATGTATAATATAGTTATAATTGTTTTAATTTAATTATTCGTATTATTTTGGATGCATTTCCTGAAAAACTACATAAGATAATTTATTAATATTTATATGTATATATGCAATTTTAATTGCTTTTATTTTTTATTTAATTATTCATATAATTAATTCATTCTCTATAATTAGTACAAAATATTACCAAAGCTTTTATTATGCTTATATCACTTAGCTTCTGAAAGCTCTGTCCATTTCTTCTGTTGCCTACAAATCTCTGGAGTATAGGCAATATATTTTCTTTCGAGTTTTTAGAAGTCACATTCCATATGTGTAGGCCCCATGGGGGAAGTAATTACGTCACAATTTATGTTGCCCTTGCCCCAAATTATTCTCCGAGTCCCATGACTTTTCGAAAGCAGCCCATTCCCTATTCAGTTCTCTGCTGCTCATTAATTTCATCATCTTAACCGTGTTATTCGCGTGCTGCTGGCATGACCCCGAAAACAAATGAACTCATTTGTTTCCATTTAATCTTATTACTCAAAGATTTATTGCCTCTCGCATGAGGCGACAAGCCTTTTACGTGTATTTGCACAACCCTTCTAAAGTTGACCCAACCCTTGCGCCTGACAGGACAGCGGGCAACATTTTAAAGGGCTTCAAGTGAAAGTACTTGAAAGTTGATTATGATTGATTGAGTACGATTCGAATTGGCTGTCATTGTACGGAAATTGATTTTAACGAGTCCTCAATGTGCTCTCGTACATTTGGCAGTCAAATGTAATTGACAGCCCGGCATGCCAGTGACGGACATCGCGTATACGACCCGTTGAGCGGTATTTAAAGAGCATCTGATAAATGAACTCGAACACCAGTTATCGTAAAATTTACTGGCCAACAACAACAACTTGCGCTGCAGATTAACTGGAAACCCACAAGAATACACACACACGCACACACACTTCCGCATACTCAATGCAAAAATAAATAAGTTCGAGTTTTATGTGGCCTTTGATAGTTGCATAAAACTCTAACCAAGCAGCCAATAAAAAGATAATTAAAAATAAAAAAAAAATGGTAATAAAAATAATGTTGGAGTCGTCATAAAACCAAGCAAATCATGTGATGTGAAAAGTGTTCGACCATGATTTAATTGGATTTAATTGCCTCTGAGCTTAAATGAATGTGCACAGAGCAAATTTATCGATTCAATTATAATGCATAATTTATTTTATGGTATGCGAAAACTCTTCAGATTCTTAAATAATTGCTGAACTTGCTTTGTGGCCCAAATGAAGCCAAGACTTTGGTATTCTTTCTTTCTCTCTCTGTCTCTCTCTCTTTCTCTCGCTCACGGTAAATTTACACCAGGCGACCACAAGGAGTCCCAAATGGAATTTGAAATGATTTTTCGTTGGATTAGCTACAATTGCCATGCGCACGTGTAGGCGTTGTTGCGTCGTGTTGCACGAGTGCGACACAATTGTGGCAGCATCCCAGTGCGTAAGGCCCATCAATCTTCTTCGCCTTCCACTGCTATGTGCTTCGTTGCCTCGCTTGTGCAACATGCGCTAAATGACATTTGCTGCTCTTGATGGTCCAGGTTACGAGCTAGAGCAGAGTTCTAGGCTGTCAAGTATGGTAGAACTTAAAATCCAGTAGAAGAATGAGAAATATGTATGAAGTTTATATTTGACTGTAAATCTGTCATTTATGCTGTATAATATATTATTGAGAAGAAAGAGTTCTAATATATCAAAGCGCATAGAATTCTTTAAAGCAGGTGCTCTAAAAGTCCTCTATCCTTTCGACCGCCTCTTAACTAGGACATTGCAATTTGTGTGCAACAAGCTAAGCTCATTTGGGTTGCAAACAGGCGGCTGTTGACTTGGGGACGCCCCCGTGCTAATTTACATTTGCATCTGTGCGGCCTCGTGCCTCACTAGCCCAATCATTGTTGCATCGTTAAGGGCAAAGTTGTTGTTTATGTTTGAATTGGCTTCGGTCGGCTCTTGTCTACGGCTTTCGCTTTAAGTGGCGCCTTTGACTCCGTCACCTCTAGACGATGCGTCGTCGTAATGAAGTTATTATGTTGACACTCGGCTTCATTCGCTTACCGCAGAGCAGCATCCGCTGTTGATCTTCGTATTTAGCTGTTGGCATTATGCAAAGTCCGCCTTAAAACGACTGCAAAGTGGGGCTGTGCGTAGTTGCCCGAGCTCAATGTTTGTCTGCTGAGCTGAGCGACGTTAGCCTCATCCTTCACTGGCTGTTGCTCATTTATCTTGACATTTGCATAACAAGCAGTAAAACAGAATAAACAACCAGTAAACGCACACACACGTACGCATACACATATGAATACAAATATATATATATTTGTATATATAATGTTTAGACATAAGTACACAAACAAAACATTCAGAGAGAACCATGCATCATAGTTATTAAAAGTGTGCGTCCTGCGGTTGGCATTCCTCAGCTGCCGCCCACGCACATTTAGCTCGTCCTCATCATCGTCAAGAAGCCTTTCATTTCAGTCCTAATTCCTTTTGAATAATATCTACCACTTAAACTTACAAAACATCAAGACCACACAGCACACACTTGAGCAGAGTGCACGCAGATTCAGTCACGCACACCCACAAACCACGCAGACACACACACACACACATTTACATGTAGGCACCCACGCACACAGGCAGATGTAGAGGAAACTCTCACACATATAATGTGTAGCACTCATATGACACAGTAATGTCAAAGCACAATTCAAATGCTTGGGTATTGGTGCACCAAGCATTCGGCGTCCATGGATTGTCACCCAATACGTAGCATACTTTTCAGCGCACGTCTGATAATGAAGCATGTAGAAGCTCAATGATATTTAATTTTGAGTGAGTTAATTATATATAAAATTAAGTTATTTAATTTTTTATTTATTATAATTTTTTTACAAATTAATCAAATTTATAGCTAATCTAAATTAATTAAAGTCAAGAATTTTGTTGATTTCTTTGGGATTACCAGAGATGTATATATATATAAATGTAAAGGCCACAAAAACATTGGATTTTTTCATAATTACATATATATTTAAAGACTATATTTATATATATTTCATTTAAATTCCAAGTCTAAAAAGGTTATTCGATTATCTCATTATCTATACTGGCAGTCAATAATATAATGGAAGTTGAAATAGAATCAAATGTCAAAGAAAATACACGTAGGCATATTGCAGTTCGGCGTCCCAGACTTAATAATAAATTAAAATTTTTAAAATACAGATTTTACCTCTTATTAGATATAGTGTTCTAGATTTGGCACAAACCCATTGGATGTTGCTAAGAGTATTACCGAATATTTGTTCGATCGATCAATATAATCATTTATTATAATGGGCTTAAATATAAATAGCAATATTTAAAAATAAATATAATATAATAAATATATATAATATAATATAATAATATTTAATAATATAAGAGTTTCCTATTTGATTATGTTAAAGAAAATGTCTATTTTATTTTCTTTCACACACATTTTATTCATAAAACATATACGCATGATATAAGACGCTCTCATAAAGAGCTTCACACTCGATTTGTATAATATGTTCATAAATATTCTTGTACTCCATATCTCTTCCAAGCATCCTCATATACTCATTGTATATTAGCAACATAGTATCTCGCTGCTGCTGTCTGCTCATTTGCCTCGTTGTTCAACTATTTATACATTTCGTTGGCCTCGCCAACCACAAACAGTCAAGTCAAGCTGCATGGTCTCATTAAAAAATCAAGCCATAAATATTCATTAAATTCGGAGCATTCCATAGTTAAATCAGCTTCTTAAGGCTCCACCTTAAAGTCAGTAAACCCAATTTAAAGCACCTGCTTTCTTGATTGAGCTCTGCTGCTCTCTGCTTTGTTATGCTACTTTCAGAGACCCGCCCTCACTCGGGTGTTTTGTCGAGCAAAACAATCGACGAAACCAGTTGCCACTTTCAACAGCCGCGCACATGCTGTGATTTGTTTTTATTAAAAATGAAGCGTAGAGCCTGTTGCCATTGCTTCATTTATGAAGCCAAGCCCCCTCCATTCACCAGTTATTGTTGCCTACTGTCATGCTGTTGTTGTTTTTATCATCATCACATGTGGCAATGAGTTTGCGTACGTAGCGAAAGTCAAAATAAACGGCTGGCAAACATCTCGTTTCTACTTTGTTATGCCATTTGCCAGAAGGCATATGTGTAGCATGCATTAATTATTGTTGTCATAGCTGCAAATTGCGAAAACAACTTTGATAAATAGAAGGCGCATGGCGCAAGGCATGCCAGTGTATTTCACTCTACTTTAACTCTGTTGAAATATGTATATTTCCATATTAGTCAACTCTGCACAAGTTCTTGAATTTTCCTTTGAATTTGAATTCAATTTAAATACTTATTAGAACGGCCTGCCCTAGCTGTGAATTCATATTATTATATTTAGTGACCAACAGCAATACCATTTTCTGCAACAATTCAAATTAATGTTAATCAGTGCAATATGACACGTCTCTTTCGCACCGTCATTCTTTAGGTAAATTTAAGCGTGCGCCATAGAGTTAATGACAAAAATATGCAGTAAAGACAATAAGAAAACAAATGAAAAAAAAATTAATAATAAAATGTAAGCTTAAGATATTTTGTTTTGAAGAAATTTACTTAATTTGATTTGTTGTGATTGAATCACTCTATAGATATATCAACAGCTTAAATGAACCCACTTTCGACTTTAATTCTCTATTAAAGTGAAGCAAATTATTTGAGCTGTACTCGAAATAGTTGGCTAACTCTGAGAATCGGGTAGGTCAGCCTAAACTCTCTTTGAGCTTAAATGGAAATAACGCACAACTTTCAGTGATTATGTTAAATAGCAAAGAGCAGGTCGAGGCTGAAAGATTTTAAGACTTAGCCACAAATGATAATTTAAATTTTAATTCAATTTCATGGATTCCATTTGTCAAAAGGCGTTTTCCAAAGTAACAACTGAGCCTGTTTGGAGCCCGGCCTGCAGGTAGGCCAACTGCTGGCGTAGTGTTGGGCGTGGCTTATATCACGCTGCGCTGATGTCAAGCCAATTAAAGCGAATAATTAAGTGTGTGTTGCGCAAGAACAACGAGAAGTGGAAGTTCGTCAGGAAGGCAGTCAGCCTGGCCGTGGGGCTGAGTGTGTGGAGTGGGCCGTTCTTTGCGAGTGGCCTGACCAGCGGCATTGGCAAAGGCGCCATCAATTTAAATGCAAAAAGGCTTTTGAGCCAATGCAAAGTCCGACGCAGTCGAGTGCCGGTCAAATGCGTTGAGGCAGCAGTTCCACTCACTAAGCGGCATGAACGAGTGGTAAATCGCTTACATAGGATCGTGGTGTTGTATCTGTGACCCCGGCTTCGGGCAACGGTCGGTTCCCGCAGCCGCAGCCACAGCCACGTTACTCAGGATGGCGATGACTTACCCACGTCTGGGCAGGAGGCGCGGAAAACAATGCTAAGCGGCTCAGGGCTGGATTTGGCGCCCCGTAGAGTATGCTACGTTAATTTTACGAGGCTTGTAGCAAGTGAATTAAACGAGCGAACTCACTGAGCCCGACTCTGGACAAAGGGTCCCGGGTCTGGGCTCTCGATTTGCCAACCTCAGCTCCCAGTACCCAGCCCTCTACTTAAAGCTTCAACAGTGCCGTCGTCAGCTTGTCGAGTTTTGTAATTAAAACGACGGGAATTACATAAGCACGTAGCGTAGCAACTGGTGGCCAGTAGTTAATTAAAGCGAGGTGCAGGGTACGTAGGTTCCACATGCTGTCCAAACATTTTGCAACCCCATATCCGTGGCCACACACAGTTGCCATTCGCAACACTTAAAAGGCTACGCACTACCAAAAAACGGCCCCAACCCCACAGGCGTAGCTCATTATAATAATTGAAAATTCAACGATTTTTGCACTAAAAAATACAATACAGCATCTAAGCTGGGAAAACAAATCTCTGATGAATTTACTTATTTGATTTTTGGATAACTTACGTCAAGACAGTTTTGTAAAATTTTGTGCGTAGTATTGGAAATTTTCTAAAAAATTCTTTGCATGAAAAAGTCACTTATTCAAAGGTGAGTAGTCTTTTACACTTTTTGCAATGTAGTTTACTTTTGAGTGGAGAAATTAAATTTTTAGAAACTTCACTTGTAAATTTTTGTTTGATCTATTTTGAAATACCTATAACTTTTTACTATTTAGCAGTAGCAGACTTAAGTATCTTACGTATCTTACGTTTAGGTTTCTAATGTATATACAATTAAGTGAGGTATATAAAACTAATTAATTTGCAACCAGCAAATTTTCAAAAATCTTATTAGATTTACCTATCGTAATCCACGTTAAAAATTACATAGTTGCCCAGTTTTCGAAAAATATGCATTCTCTAATTTATCCGGTTAGCGTTATCTGTTTAAACAATTCCATTCAATTTTCATGCAAATTAGTCTGCTGCACATGTAGCTGAAGTCAGACAACAATCGCATTTAGAAAATTTTTCAGCTCGCGGCAAGTCAATGGTGAAGCAAGCAAATTGCTCTGTAAACACTCAGACACTCGCAGCTGCTGCTGCTGCTGCTGCTAAATTGTGCATACCCAGAGACAGGAGATGAAAAATTAAACGTAATTTGAGCAAAGCACTTTATAAATACTTGCCAACTGCCAAAAGTGTTTTTAACTTTAATACGGTTTTTCAATTTGAGTCTCCGGATTTGTGAGATAAGCGCCACAGAGCTGAGTTGAAGAGTTCACAAGTTTGCTTTTCGTCCAAACTAATTGCCGACGTTTGTGAAAACGTAGATCTGCCAAAGTAGCTCGACTAATTTTATATAGACAAATTTCTTTCTGAATAATTTATTTAAACACGTCAAGTTGGGTTGAATTATAAAACCACTTACTGAATTTTTATCTAAAAATTTGCCTTTAGCGATTTCTGTTTATTTTTTGGGCAATATTTCATTCCACGACCTAACTGATGAACGTGTTCAGTTTTGTAATTTCTAATTGGCGCTTAAATATACTTGGTTGGCAATAAACGTTCCCACTCGAATTTCAAATCAGAGTCAACTGCAGCTCATCGGAATTCGCATTTTGCGTTGAATTTTAAAACATTCAGTGCCCAATTCGAATTGTGTCGCTCAGCACTTTGCGCAAATTAAAAGATATCAATTATAGCGAAATAATTTGAGGCATTGTAAAAACTAATTGTTTGGCTGCGTGTGGGTGCAAAACAGTTGCGTGAGACCGCTCTTCTGTTTGTGGCAGCAAACGGTACGATACGGGCGGAATGCCTTTTTTCTGCTTGTTGACATAAAATTGAATTAGAAACGCATTTGCGTGCACAAGGTGCGGGGCAGGGCCTGATCGCACAGGAGTGGTTCAAAAGTTAAGTACGGGCGGGCGAGCGGTCGGCCGAGCACACGGCTAGCACTGCCGTCGCTCTGCATGAACATGTGAATGGTCGATAGATGCCGGCTGTGAACAATGACATGCCGCAAAAATTCAATTTAAACTTTATATTTCAATGGCCAACAAGTTGACCAACAAAAACAACAACAATGCCATCGAAAGTCCGTATACGTATAACTCAAATGGAGAAGTACAGCAGAGGGACAGGCGAGGCGACCTTAATGGGCTTGGGGGATACGTGCATATAATTGAAAAATATTGAATGCTTGCGTAACAGCGAAGCTTATTTATTATGCCCGGGAGCAAAGTTCCCCACTCGAGGGGACACCTCAATAGCAAAACTTTATCCAACTCAATTTGCCGTACAGCTGTTTATTCTTCTTCCATCACATTTCATATCAACTTATCACCAGTGTTGCCTCTCTTTCAGATCTTTAAGATTCAATTTTTATATGACATTAAATCAAGAGTGCGTAATTCTATTATGAATTACGATTATACATTTAAATAATAAACATTATATTGTTACATAAAATGCAACTTTTTTATGTCACTGTATCAAAGTGAAATGACTGTGAATGGATATTTTCTGTGAATTTCGTGCTTAAAAAATGATTTTATTAATCATATAAACTGCTTTTAATAAGATATGTTCTAGAATTTTGAAATTGCTATTCTATATTCGGTGCAACATTTACTAATTTTTTACAACTTTATGTAAGCTAAAATTTAATACATAATTATTATAATTTATTTTCTAAATCTTACGAACACAGAATACATAGCTTATAGGAAAGAGTTATAGAATTTGATTATCTGAGGTATAGGAAAGTCAAGACGAAGATCCTGATTCTTCTTCAAGTTCTAGTGCGGGTGCCAGCAGATCTGTAATACCTAAACGGCTTGTCGGGCTGCCAATCTAGCCAATCTAGTCTCGAAGTATTTTTTAATCATCTCTTGGAATTCCTATGGACACCATGGAGTATCGCTCAATATACCTGGTTGCCAGGTGCCAAATTGCACCTAGTGATCTGCCGAAGCGTTTTTGCCCGCAGAAGATGTAGCTTATTAAAATAAACCTTGGCTGATATTCTATATACCAGGATGGCATAGAAGAGACTCGGAGCAGAGCTAAGATATATTTTCACATATTGTTGTCTAGAGATAGCGCTACAAACAACCCAGACGATTTTAAGCAAGTCAGAGCCAAATCGCAGTTACCTCAGAATTGTGACGCATAAAAACAAAATTTATAATTATTTATTAACGATTTATTATAATATTAAAAACAGAATTGGAATATTTTCTAAAATAAATTTTAAATTGAAATAAATTATTCTCAGATTATAAAATGTATGACCATTTATATTACAAGTATTTTATGCTAGGAATAGTTCCCCAATTGTCTTCCTCGAAACCGCAAAACCGAGATAAATTTAGTTGTTCCCATTACGTTTGGCATTGTTAACATGATTCTGCTGAATGCTTAATATAGCTGAGGTTCTAACGTTGCGTCAACAACGACAAAGTGGCGTCAATAAGGATTTGATTCAGATGACGTGTGGCGCGGATTTGCAACGGATTTTAATATTTACTTGGGACTTAAACGAAATACTGGTGAACAAAAAAGCACACACAAACATACGCAAACGCATAAAGTACGAAATCAGAAATCCCTAAACGACACACTTGCTGACATGCATTGCCATTGGGCAAACAAACACACACATATTCGCAAGCAGTCACCCACACACACACACACACACACACACACGCATACTTGGGCAATATTTTAGCATTTGTCATAATTAGAAAGCGCAGGCTCTTGGAAACAGCTGGCGAGGAAGCGGGTGCCGAAAAACATAAGAAGAATGGCCATAAAATAAAAGAAAATACGCGAGTTTCAAATTTTCATCTCTTTCGCGCTGGCTTCGGCGTTGGCGCTGGCATCGCCTACCCGACTAACTCGACAATTATTAAAGTCTTATACAAAGGCAGGCAGCGCATTTATGACTGCACTTTTCACATCCGTTTCCGCATCCGACTGTCGACACGCACGCACACACACCCTGATATATATATATATATATATATATATATATATATATATATATATATATATATATATTGCGCATATTTGTGGGGTTTGGAGTCTGCAGGTCGCGTGGCAGGAGCAAAAGCAATTTCACTTTACATTTGTTTTACGACATTTGCTCTCCACACATATGGGCGGTCTGGCGATGAGTGGGCGTGGCATATATGCGACAGCCCCAAAGTTGCGTTCCTGCGGCTCCTCCTGTACTGTGATAAGTATTTATTATAATGCTTTTTAATGGTGGACCCCTTTGTCGCCCAGCTTTTACCCAAATGAGTTTTCCTCATTAGGGGCCTACTTTCAGGCATGTTAATGTTGGTTTCTTTTTGTTTCTGTTTTTACCAATGCATTTTATTTTAAATATATCACTCAGCCACAATGCCCAGGTGGCGGCGACACAAAGGAAAGCGAAGTCTGAAAAGAACTCAAAAATATAAGATCACTACTGCATAAGTAAGGAAGCGGTACAGTCGGGAGTGCTCGAGTCGAAAATACACTATCGAAATACAAATATTTCAGTTATATGTGAGCTATACACATAATTCTTTTCTTAAAAGAAAATTTTCTTGTGTTAACAAAAATAATTAAATGTTTTTTTTTATATATATGTAATATATTTATTTAATGATTTTTTTTTAATGTTAAAATTTTTAGCTTTCATTATTGCAACTTTTTGTTTTAGACTATACAGCGAACTTAGCTCTAAGGCTATGTTATTCTATAAATTATATTATTATTATAATAATTATTATTATTATCATAATTATTATATTTTTATATTTATATTTTTTAAATTTATATATATGTACATGTATCCCTTATGAATTGTTAATGTGAATTATGGAATGAGCTAATTAATTGATTAATCTACATCTGCAATAATCTGCATAACGCGCATTTGTAATTACCCGTCAAACTGTCACGTTACGGACGTGTAGAGAGCTTCATTGCTTCCTCCTCACGTTTCAAGAAAGTAAAGTCTCTGCTTGAGTAAAGTTTGTTGTATTTACGAGCTGCAGCATTGAGTCAGTCTGCAATTTAAAGCTATCTCATTCATTTCGACTACTCTTAATAAAGCTGTCAGCTTTGGTTTTATTTTCCACTGAAGTTGGCGAAAAAAGTTCAACCCGTTCGATTGACAGTGCCAATTCAACGCAGATATTGCCGTTTTCATTGAACGTTATTAAAAAGATGTATATCATTCTGGAGTTCTCAATTTCGAGCTCTATCGCAGGTGCTGCTCAGACAACTGTTAATTAACACTTCAGGGCAATATGCGAATTTGTTTGAAAAATTTCCAGAGAACTGAACGTAGCACGGCAGACTTCGAAGTAATTAATATTAATACCAGCATCCGGGAACCCAAAGCACTCTGAATAATTTAAAATAAGAGTGCAAAGAATAAACAAAATGGAAAAATGTACTACGAAAACCTTTTCCAGATATAATTAAGTTATTCACCTCTTACTCTTTTCTATTACGGCAGTCAGTCTAGTGTTTGATTTTGCGAACATTTGAGAAAAGAAACTTTTCTGATTTCTTAAGAAATTAGTTTAAAAATTTGAAATTATAAAATATTATAACCTAATGGCCTTCGGCATTGGTTGATGACTTTTCCACTCGCTGCCAAAAGCGGCAAATTTAAGAGAAATAGTTGCAAAGTTAGTTTAATGACAAAAAGTTTTGGAAGCCTTTTCACACCTGCTGAAAGCACGCATCCTTCATTACACATTCGAATAGATCCTTGGAGAACTTTGCATCTCGGACACATTTGGATATCTTGCCCGCATAATTCAAAAATAGCTGACTAACTAGTCGAGTCATGAGTAGCCTGTTGCTCAGTTGACTGCCATTAAAATTTAACGCGCTATGAGCTACGCGCTGCTACCCACATCAGCAGAGATGTTAAGCTGGCTGGCTGGCTGGCTTGCTGGCTGGAGAGTGGCCCAAAAGTTACATAATTAAGAAGGGGCCAACACATAGACTTGGCTTTGGGATTTGGGTCAGCCAGAAGCTCCAAAGTGTACCTAAATAATGCGCTTTAAAATTCAGTCATTCGTGCTAACATTTTTGGTTGTCAGTCGAAACGGCACGTAAACATAATTAGACGTACATTTAAAAGGTCATTAAATGGCGCAGGCGACGCGTTTGCCTCGTTTGGGCCAACCAACTAGGCACATTATGCTGACACTTGAGCCCAGGGCCAGCCTCAGCCCCAACTCTCAGCTCCCAGCTCATAGGTCACAGCTACCATCTCCAGTTCCAGTTCCAGTTTCAGTTTCAGTTCCAGTGCCACTTACGTGTATATTTGCATTCTCTAAAAGTACCCACTGTGCCCACTGTGCCCACTGTGCGCACTGTGCATGTGCATGACACTGGCAACTGCGAAGGCCGAGAGCCGAACAACAACAAACATCTAAACACCATTAGGCAGCCTTTTGGGCTGGCTGGCTGGCTTGGCCGTGGCACAGCGCGTAGAGCCCGCTTCAAAATGTGCTCGACTACTTGACATTGTTTCAAGAGCGCAAATATGATTTTTAGCAGAGGATAATGGCCAACTGGAGCAGCAGAACGTAACATAAATAACAACACGTGGCCAGACTCAACACGTATCTACTTAGACTTGGAGTAATAAAAGTATCTGAAAAGTATGAGCGCCCTTTGGGCATTACCCACGGAGTTGAGGCTGAACAGAATCAATTTGAAGGATATCATCGGGCAATTATTGAAGTTTCAAATTAATATTTGATGTAAACAGGGCTGTGTTATCTGGAATGCCAAAGTATTTTGTTATCGACTCCATTTTGAAAAACTTGAAGCATTTTCCTTTAAGGCGCTTTTAATGGTACGCTCAAGTGCGGCACTTACGAAGTGGGCGGGCAGCCCATCTATATAAGTTGCGTTCCGAAATATAAAAATGCAGCGTTTATGGCTCAAGTTGTGGACGTTGTCTTGTCTCATTTATTTGCCGTTGCCGTGGAGCGTTTACTTACTTGCGAACCTCAACAAACTGTAACACACGTACATCCCGATTCCCGCTCCGAGTGCCGTGCTTGACCCCACCGAGTGCCCATTAACGCTTTTTTATCTGTTCATAAATTTTAATTTTACCAAAATACTCCAAGTACGTGCCACGCCTGCTCCAGCCAGCGACCCGACCGCAGAGACAAAGCTCCCATAATTTTTCCCAGACTCAAGCCCAGGCTCGTGGCTCCTTTCGGCCTTGTGTTAGTCAGCGTCTCAGCTTGACTTTGAGCAAAAATATATACATATAGATGACTTGGTGGCTCGTCTTGCACTTTTGCCTCTTGCTGCCTGGCAACCTTTTTTTTGCAACGTTTCTTTTTGAGCTTTGTCCTCTAAGTTGGCGAGTGGAGGGATCTTAACCTTATTCCACTGTCGGCACATTCGTGGCGCTTGTGGGTTTGTTTATCGTTCTTTGCATCTCATTGAGCTCGTTCCTGTTTATGAACAGTCGCTCGTTTGAATTGCTCACTCGGTTTGTTAAGGGTGCCCGTCTAGTCGACCCTTGGCACCATTCTGCTCGAACTTGTCCAGACTCCCCCTCCCTTACTCACTCTTTCTCTTTCTTCTTCTCCTTCTCCTTCTCTGTGTTGGCCAATCTCGGGCTGCGTTGCCGCTAACCTTTTGGTGCCTTGCGCGGCACATTTAGCTTTTCATTGCATATTTATCCTAATTATAATGATTTATGTGAGCCAGGTGCATGGGAATTCTTTATTTCTGATCATTTCGGACTTGAGAAATGTCCCCATCGTTGGCTATGTATATTCATTTGTGTAATTAAATTATAAATATTAATATTAATATTTTACTTTAAGAAAACATTCCTGGCACTCGCCAGCCGTCAGTCAACATGCAAAGCTAATTTGACAGGAAGATTCGGAGATAAATTCTTGTTTCTTGGTCCATAAACATCTTGAAATTTCATTTGTAATATAAGTGTCAGAAAATAATTGAATTAATTTTTCAATTGTTTGTGGCCGAACGCAAGTGGCTGCTTCTCTCTGCTGAGGATGGAGATGGCAACCTTGAGCACGGTCTCAGCATAACAAGTTACATCACTCGACTGCCAATCAATTTGGACCTGCTTATAATTAAGCACAGCTCAGATGTAAATTAACTTCAGTTTTGATAGGCCAAACAATAGTATATAAAAGTTTATCATTCTGGTATCTTGTGGTATTTAAGCGAGCGACTTCTCCATTGCAATTTACTTGGGGCAACAGTAAATAATGGCTATATCTCTGAGCGTGCAGAAAAATAATCAAATATTTTCTTTTTTTTTTGCTGTGAGTGCTTGTGTGGGGCGGAGTATAAGGTGCAAAACGCACAGGAGCTATGCAAAGGACTCTAACTGAAAGCACTTAAGCCCATAAAATATTCAAGCCGTGAACATGTGGAAAAAATTACAGGAGCAACCGAGCGGAGAACACAAAAAGCAGGCATGCAACAAAAGAAACAACGTGGAATAAAAGAATGGAATGGATGAGTGGACATAACAGACATTACAGCGACGGACAAGGACATGGAGCTCGAGGCCCAAAGTCAGCCGCGCAATTTGCCATTTCGCAGCAGTGGGAAGAAGAGGCCAGGCCGGGCCGGGCCAGGCTTCGTTGTAAGGCAGCCTGCCACTGATTGAATAAAGAGTAAAGGACAAGAGGTTGGCCGGGCATGATGAGCTCCATAAATGTCGTACGGCAAGCGGAAACGGAAGCAAATGGCGCCGCTACTGGGACTGCCAGCATTGTACAACGGAAGTGGTAAAAGCAAAGGGCCCAATGTCCCAGCTCCAGCCATTTGCATTTGCTCCTCGGCAGCGAGCCATCCACGTCAGCATCGACATCTATGACGTTTCTGTTTTCCCTCAAAACACGCACAAGCACACGCACACCGACAAGCACTTCGATATGTGCTACCCGAAACTGAAGTGAATTTACAATGGAGTTGAATAATATATTAGAGGTCTGATATTTTCTTTAAATTTGTAGACTTCACAAAAGCATCGTCTTATGGACCCTAAAAATAAAGCTTCCTGCAACCAATAAACTAACGAACATCTCTTATGCTCGAACCGACCCATAAAGGGCTGTTGAGCCAGATGGGGGGCACCGCCTGCTTCGCGGTTATATTAAAAGCGCGATGAGGATATTAAACATGTCCTTAAGCATAAAATGTCAATAAACGCAACGGGCCGAAGCTAAGCAGTTTACATTGGCTGCACGACGCCGACGGCAAGGCAATGGCAATGGCGAAGGCGCCAGCTACACACACTCTAAGCCAAACGAATGAGCATCTTTTGCATCTTGCTTTAGAGTCTATACTCATCGTGAGCGATACGTAACGGGGGGGATCAAAATGAAAAAAAATATATATATTATATTTAACAAGTAATAATTCGAGTACAGGGTATCTTCTAGTCGAGCTTCACCATAAGCTCTCACTGGCTCTTGCCCGTTTTTGTACTCTTTCACATTTTTTTGTTGTTGTTCTCGTTGGGTATTCTTACGTTGCTTGTGCCACTCGCTTAGCGTAAGAAACTGAAGTGCAGTTCGGAAAGGAGTCTGAACATAAAACTGTCACATGGATAGCATAAGCAGATGGTAAAAAAATTGAGTTAGTGATAACATGGCTGCTTGAATCTGATAAGCACTTGAAGTATCGCATGCATGCAGATTTGCCTGGCTAAGTGAGCAGAAATATTCGTAAAATGGCTCAGCTACAAGAATGTTGAAGTTGGGGCGGCACAAGAAGTATCTTTGTAATTGAAACCTTATCAGCAGCCAAGAGTTTTCAATGAACTCTTCAAGTCTGCTTGTTGTTCTTGTTGTCTTATGACTCTTATCACAAACCGAAAATTGAAGGTTACAAGTTACGCCTAATTAGTTCTTGGGAGTGAAGCGCTGTCTGAATATTTAGTTTAGTTGCTTTGGCAATGCCGAATGGAGTAGTTGCAGCGGCATGACAGGTAGAGTATTTGGAGTGATCTGCGTGGCCAGAGGAGTGACTAAGATTCTTAGTCTCCAGCCGATGGTTAAATGCCATTCTCTTGGCTGTGCAGCTGTGGCAAGCAGGCGGCCTTTCCATGGAGCAGCTCTGCAACTATCGGCCAGGAAGCGGCTACGTAGGCGACCCCAGAGACTGCAAAAGCTGGGGCTACTGCAAAAGTAATAAGCTTGTGGCTCGTGGAAGCTGCCAAAATAATTTGTATTACGATTCGCCGTCTGGCAGGTGTGACGAACCCCACCTGGTGCGATGTGCTCCGCAGGACTGGGAGCTCTGCGCCCAGCGACCGACTGGAGAGTATGTTGCCGACCCATTGGACTGCAGAGCGTATAATAAATGTGATAACGAGGGCAATAATGACGGGCCGAGCTTCTGTGCCGAAGGCTTGGTGTTTAGCAACAGGCTGCAGACATGTGTGTCGAGTGTCAACGGATGTCCACAGGAAACTTTTTCCATATGTGCCTACATGCAGAGTGGCACTACCGTTGGCGACCCACTGAACTGCGGCCTCTACCTGGAGTGTGAGAGCGGACGGGGCATTAGACGGGCCTGCACAGCTGCTCGATACTACAACTACAAGAGCGCACGTTGCCAGCCGACCCAGCCAGAATATTGCCCGAATGATGAGAGTCGCTACAAGGCTGTGCAGCAGCCACCGCCGGCAGTGGACGTCTCTGTGTGCGTCAGCTTCTACGAAGATAGCCTTTCCGGAGTTCAGCTCATTTCAGATGCCCAGACTTGCTACGGCTACTACGAGTGCCGCTCAAAGCATTTCGTTGGCAAATGGCACAGCTGTCCACACGGCACCCACTTCCAATGGTGGAGTCAAAGGTGTGTGAGGCCCGACTCTTATAGCTGCCCTTACGATCGATGTGGCAATCTGAACTCGACGTTTGTCGCCGTAATAAACACTGGCTGCTCTCAATACACGCACTGCCATAATCAGGCATCCCTGACGATCATCGAGTGCCCGGAGACATATCCATACTTTGATGAAAGGAGAAGCGTCTGCGGAAAGAACTTTCCAAATCACATTGTATGCTATATGGAAGATTAAAATGTTCCGATGAGTAAGCGTGGCCCCATAATTGTAAATTACTTCCTTAATAAATAAGAAAACATTAATAATTGTTATATGCCTCTGCTCCACAAAGAGGCAATGTCGAGATTTCTGCTTTTTGGTTCTGGTTGCTTAGGACTTTGGGGTCTACCCCAAAGTTAATGATTAATTCATTTATTTAATATCTCAAAGGAATTGAAAGCAAGGCATGCAATACCCAAAGGGCAAAGGTCAAATCAGAATCAGAATCTGCAAACAAAGCCAAGAAAAGCGTAGACCAGAATTCATGCCTAACCAACATTTTTAGCGCATTTTTTCACACTCCTTTTTAAATGGTGCGTAGTTAGGGACGGACCACAGCTGGCGCGCAATGTGTTGCGAAGGACTTTTTTGTTTCCATAATTTCTCACAGCTCGCGGAAAACTGTAGAAGATGCACAAAAACTTTAACAATATTCGAGGGGTTGTTAGTCAACTCGAAGCCAAGGACTTTTTTATGCCCTTTTTTCTGACTTATAAAGTGGCTTAAGTAGCGACTGCTTGAGCAGCACGAGATATTTTTCGAATTTAAATGATGACCTTATTCAGAAATAAAGTTAATAAAATAATGTTACCAATTCGTGAGAAAACTCTAGTTGGGGTGCGCGAATAATCTGAGTTTTAATATATATACGCAAAGTTTGTGCTTATTAAATCTGAAAAAATGAGAAAATAAAAAATAAATGCCACAATAAGTAGCACATTAGTAAAAAAAAAAATAAAATAAAATAAAAATTAACATAATTTGCAATTTGCTTTGATAATTGTATGAAAACTGATATATTGTATATTCGCACAATTATCGATTAAAAATTTCAAAGCAAAGCAAAGGACCGACGTGATCATAGAGACGGACGGAGGGCTGGACAGACAGACGGCCAGGATTTAATCGACTCAGATTGTCGACCTGATCAATAATGTATATGCATTATTGGGTCTGACACGCCTCTTTCTGACTTAATATTATTTTTAATGCATTCAGGATATAGGCGGGCTTCCCTTGGGAAAACGAGTGTTATATATATTTGATATATTATTCCACATGGCAAATTTGATTTATTTACATAAAATGGCATTGCTTTGCAAAAATAGCTGTGGTAAACGAGTATCCTAGAATTTGCGGCTGTCGAATTTATATTTGAAGAGTAAAACGGCCATAAATCAAAGATCGATTCGAGCGTTAGCCGAGAAGAAAATATACTCAACTGGTATATACATATATAACAATGCGTACATAAAGTCCTAATGTTGCTTATGTGTACAAGGTTAAGAGCAAGGTGTGGAAATGTTTTATTTTTTGCGCTCTACATAAATTTCTCATGTTTTCGGCTTAACACACTCCAACGGCCGCAGCCGAGGCAGAGGCCTGAGAATGTTAAGTACGGAGATAAGTGGAGCGAGGCAATGGCTGCAGCTAACCATTGTTGGCTCGAAAACGAAGCCAGGAACACGATGAGTCATTGAATTATTATGATTGACTTTTATTACATGGAATCGCAATTTATTTTACTTAACAACAAGCAGCCGAACGAACCAGCGGCCCAAAGGCGTACCAGCAACAAGCCTGGCCAAAAAGCATTCCCAAAATTTGAATGAAAAGTTATAAAGAAATTACGTTATTTATCATTCGCAGTGTTGTACAGCCCGCGGCCGAAGCAAAATAGAGAGCGAGAGGGAGAGCGACTCTGTCGAGTGGAAGGGGCGAGACAGAGACACGGCCGACCCAACGGCAACCCAAACCGTTTCCGTTTCCGCTCATTTATTTGCCTGACTGTCAAGCTCACTCACACACACACACACACACACACACACACACACACACACATGGTCCCATGAATACATATACAAACGCATATTTTTCCAGAGCTCTGCGCTCTGCGCTCTGCTGCTTGTAGTTTATACACTGTTAAAAAGTTGAACTTCGCGCAAGAGAAATTTAAATTTATTGTTTTGCGGTTTTATTGAACGACTGCGGCATCACCTCATCGCCTCAATCGCCGTCCGGCATTTACGGCCCACACTTTATCACGATCCCGACAGTAGCGTAGCTTGGCGAAAAATTAGTTGCTGCTCGACAATCGATGGGCGTTTGATTTACTGCCTCGACAAGATTGAAATGCCTAATTGCTATAAAATTGGGCGTGGCCGCAGTGCCAGCCACCAACGTGACTTAAAGGTAGCCAAGCAGACAGCTGTGCCTGGACTCCGATTACCAATCGAACAAGCCCTTGCCCAACACTTATCCGCTCTAAATTTTCCCTCTAATATAGCAGTTGAATGTGTACCAACTTTGTTGGTATTGGATTACAATCGATTTGAGCATTTTTTGGGCAAATAAAAAGATTTTTTTGACACGTCAAACAATGAGGAGAGAGGAGTCGCTCGTGATTGTCTGCGTTGCGTAATCTTACAGAAAATAACCATAATGTAATGAATTTCCATAAAAAGAAAAGAGCAATTGGTTCGTCTTCTGAAAATGTTCACTCATTGGAAAAATGTTGAAAATGTTCAAAATGTTGACACATTTTTCATTTGGTGATTAAAATGATTCTTAAGCTTTCCTTTTATTAAATACGAGGTGTATAAGGTATTCTAATGAAATGAAATAATTAGTAACAATAAGGCCTTGCAAATTGTTGAAATATCTGAAGAATATTTTCAAAAAATGATAAAAAGTAATACAGAGTATCTGCGAGTCGCACACACCCGAGTCGCCGCAGTTTACCTTACCCTTGAATTTCTAAGGACGCACACGCCTAGCTTAGCGTTGTCAGGGCCAATGGCGCCAGCCAATGGTTTAGCCAGCCTAACAATTCTTAGCCATGGCATTGCTTTCACCCTGTGGCATACAGTGAGCCTTTTGTTTTTCTGTCTACCGGGTGGATTACTTGGTTACCTTGGGATGAGATGCTGTCCGTTGCTTTCCTTTGGCACCATTACTGAATCGAGCTCTGGAGCTGTGCTGCCAAATAGCTGTTTGCCAGATGCTTATGCCTTCGTTGTTGACATTTAGTTGACATACACAGCACAACACAACACAAATCCCCATCCCTGTCTCCTCTATATCGCTCACTGGGTGCTCTGCACTTCCGGCAACAGGCCATGTAATAGATCATCAGGCGACTTTGTTTGCACTTCGCCACTGAGCCCCGGAGCTGTCTCTGCCATCATGGCATCCTCCATCCTCCATCGTTTCATCGTGGCCTTCGTAAGTCTGGCGTTGATTGCTCGCCCTCAGCTGCTGCGCCGAGCTTTATTATTGCAAGTTAGAACGACAGTCGACCCCCTTGCAGCCCCTTCGTCCACGTCTTCCACTGGCTTAGACAATTTTTGAAAGGTTATTTCTCTTGCAACAGCCGCGGTCCGTACTTTGTTGCGCTTTGCACTTCATTTGCTGGCCGTCCATTCCTCCTCATTGCTGCAATAAATATTGTTTACTCTACTCCATCGTGTGCTGCATCGCCTGGACAGCTATTTGTTATGTCATTCGGCTGCAGCCGCTGACATTCATCCGGCCAGAGCGACAGTTTCGTGAAATATGGCCGAGACATGTTTCGATAAGTATTATATCGCTCAAAGGGGACACCAATTTGTTACAGGAATTCTGGTACTACCATAATAGTATACATTTCCCATTATTTCTTACTATGGGTACTGACTGACAATGGGAGGCTCATAATTAGGATTATATATAAATATTACATATTTATCAAATATATATCCCCCGATTCATTTAACACGCATACAATATGATTTGCTAAGCAGCTCGCTCAGCCACCTCCATTCCATTGCATTAGTGGCGTTTTTGAGGGAAGTCGCTTCTCAGCCACCTGAGGCGTAAGCATTCCATCAAAATTTCAAAAAGTTATGAAACAAAAACTTTGTCTTCAAAAATTGTTTTCCATTGACAATTTAAATACAAATACGAAAGGTAAAAAAATAAATTGAATGTCCCCTCGCTGCTAAAATACCCTGTAAAGTAAGTCATAATGCTGATACCTAGATCAATGCCAAGTTCATTTTACTATCGGATGTCCCCTAGGTTTTGTTTCGATAGAGTCTATATATAGACTATATCCTACGCATAAGTCTATCTCTGTGTCAACTATCGACAGCAATCCCCAATGGTGTTAAGATTATACAGGATAAAGGATAGAGAAGAAAAAAAAAATATTCGTGTTTGTAAAGTTTTTATTAAAATCCAAAATTTATATATGTATATATAATACTATTTGCGCCTGGCACCTGGCGGAGGTCTGAAAGGTTTGCGGCGGGACTTCGAGTCCACAATGAGCACAGACTGGCGTTTCAAGAAGTTGCGAGACGGCACCTCATTGTCATCATCGGCTGTGGCCACTGGGAGCAGAGGAGTCTGATTAATATTGACAGGACTACACGGCCCTTGACTAGCTAGTCACTTACCCACGGCCGGCGCTTGTTCTGGCGAGGACGACGAAGTGCCTGCCGCACGTTGCGAGCGTCCTGCGAATAAATTGTAGTAACACATGGGCATGGGCTGCGGTTTCTCGCCCTCGGGCGCCGATGGCGATTTGGGTGGCTCCGTTGGGTACAAATCCTCCTCTTCGTCCTCTATGTCCAGATTAGGTATTTCCAGGGGTGGTATATCGTCTGGCTTGCTCAGTTCTTGGCAGCGTTTAATTTTCAACTTAAGGATCTGAAAAACTTGAATTATTACGATAGCTCAGCAGCTAGAGTAAGATGAGTCTATCACCTCAATCAGGTCCTCGTCCTGCGCCACGTGTGTTAGGAAATTGGGCAGCTCTGCTACGGTGATGTGCAGCTTACGTTCCCGCATGTCAATGTTATTCTCATCCACTTCCTGCACCTTGAATATCATCTCGCAAATGCGCTCTTTTAGATATTTGAGGACACCCATGGATTTGTCAGCTGCATCCGTATCCTTTGTGCGTTCTTCCTCCATCGCAGCTATGTTGTTTTTGATTTGTTCTATCACTTCCTGATTGCTATTTTTCAGAGAATAGCACTTGTTAATATGCTCTTTTTTTCGGGGCATTCAACTTACACTTCACTCTCTTTGACATCTGAAAACTTGGAAGCCTCCAACTCGCTGGCGAGTGCCTCGCGCTCTGCCTCCAAGTTGGCTTTCTCGGCTTCGGCTGCTTTGCGCAAATAGGTGAGACGCGCAGCCGACTCCTTTTGGGCGCTAAAGCGCTCGAAGACTTCGAAGGGCGAGGTGGCGCCCGAAGCCTCCATTAGCTGCTTAAACAGGGACTCCATGTCGCTGGTAACGCTCTCGAGCTGTGACACGGGCTCTTCCTCGCCGTTCTCTGTCTTGGCCGTGTGTTGATCGCCCGAGCTGGAACCTACACTATCCTGATGCACTAGGGTCTTGGTCTCTGCGAACAGTTTGCGTCCAATGCGTTCCAACTCCAGCTTTCGCGCCTCCACCTGCTTTCGAAAGTCCAAGGCTTGGCGCTCGCGCGTCTTCTGCGAGAGATTGGCCTGTTGCTCTTGGCGCTGCAGCACCACCTTTGCCGCATCCCGCATTTCGATGGCTTCGTTGTGCACCTGTTGCAATCTTTCGATCTCCGACTTTTGGTCGTTAAGTGAGTGCTCCAATTCGCGCAAGCTGCGCTCGAAGCGCTCCGCATCAGTCATAAGTGAAGCCTCGATCGAACGATATTTTTTGCGTATGTGCTCAGCCTCCATCCACTGCACATTGGTGCGATGTATCTCGTTCTCCAGCTGGCAGACAAGCTGAGGGAGATCAATGAATCATTCAGTCTGCTGCCTCTTACTATGATCACCTTCCTACTCACCTTCCGATTGGCGTCCTCCTCGAGGGTCTCCGGCGGCTTCTCGCCCAAATTTTGGCTCTGCGCATCCTTGTTGGCCAATAGCTCCCGATACTTTTCCACCAGCCTGCTGAAGTGTTGTTGTCGTGTCTTGAACCGATGGCGCAGCAGATCCATCTGCTTGCGACTCTCGGTTATCTTCAGATCGGTCAGGAAAATGGCATCTTCGGCATTCTTGGCACCAATCGGGTATGTCGCCTTACCCACAATAATAGTGGGTGTGGCACTCTGCTTTTTACGCGGCTCAGAGCTGGACTCCTTGATAACCACCGAGCGCTGTAGCGGATGGCGTAGGCGACTCACCTTGACCGTCAGTTCCTTAATATCCTTTTTCAGAGTTCCAATTGTGTCGCAGTTAATGCGATTCTGTTTCTGCCATTCAGCTGCATTGGCCGTCTTCTGGCCCTCTGTGAAAACACTGAAGATGTAAATTAGTTTCGTTGAGTCAACTCAAGTTTCCTCACCAGCCAGCAAAATTCGCTTCTTAATTTCATTGATTTGCCGATTTAAATCATTCAATTTCTCCGATTCCATTGTGCCTGCAGCAGTCTGCTTATTTTTACATCTCACTCAATCCGGCTAATTTGTTTGTTCAATACACCAAACGAATTTGTTATGACAACAGCATTTGCTTGGAGACCGACTGCAACCATCCTGCAGCCACGAATGTCAAAAACAGCTGACGCTTAAACAGTGCGCTGCAGATGACCACCAGGGCGATGTCATCTAGAGCTTTATGTTAACATTGCACACAAGTACGACATTGCTCTCAAGCTCATTCGCTGAACATTATTAAAATACTATACCTTCGGATTTACCATGTCCCATAGGAAAAACCGCATAAGTCATAGGTCTGTTTGTTAGGAAGGACAACTGTGATCAATCCGTTACAAATTTGTCCATTTTATTTCTAAAACTATTTGAAGTGGATAAATGACTTATGGTCTATTATAAGCTCAGCTCTACTGTGACTGTGGAACTGCTGAACTACTACAGCTAATTCACCATATGAACTGTAACTCGTACTATATCTAATCAATCTTGTGAACTGTTACTCACCCATAACAACATATGGAAATAAATAAACGACACCATTTTGGTCATATATGTATAATGAAATAACATTTTGATTAACTGAACAATGAACAAAGAAATCTATAAGTCCTTTACTTGATGGGTTTCTCTACACAATTAGTCACAACGCTGATAAACTGAGAAGCTACGTCTGAATCTGTGAAACTACAGGCCAGAGGCTGGCAAATTCCTTGAGGACTACTTGCGAAATTGTTGTAGAGCCAATGGCAACTGTTCGTGCTCTTTGCCAAATAATCGACCTTCCACTTGCCATCCACGGGCATGTGGACCAATAGCTCCTTTGACTTCTTGTCCCAAAGCAGTATATAGCAGTTACCAGAACTCGACTGTCTCCAAATCTCAATCAGTCCCTCACCTAAGTATTCAATTAGCTTTATGGAACTGATAAGTTCATAGTTAATTTACCTTTTTTCTTCCAGAGTTTATTATTGTCAAATGCGAAAAGCTTAGTTGGCTTGCGGAATATCTGAACACCCGTCTGTCTAATAACTCCTGGATCGCTTATCTCGTGGAACGTGTTTGGCGTTTCTTCAACCTTGTCGTTCAAGCTGTCATCAGTTTCAGTGGTCAATTCTATCTTAGATTCTTTGCGTATTCTACGGGACTCTTTTTTCATTTGGGGACAATCAAAACGAATGCCGAACAGCTCCAAGTTAGCGCTTGGCTGGCAAAAATTCATCTTCTCGTCGGAAGTACACATAGAAAATTCGTGAAGCTTTTGCCAATTCAAAGGTTTCTTTTTATGCGATGCAAAGTTGGTGGCAGAAATGCTTTCTGGGAAGAGATAAATATATTAGTCCCAATATAAAATAATCAAGTAAGCCCTTACTAGGTGGAATGATCGGCAAATCGAGCTGCTTTTCATTCAAAATGTCTTTAATAACATCTGCTGTTAATAGTCTACACTTCATAATGCTGTCGGATGTGCGTTTTACCCTCAAACGATTAGCATCGCCGAAGAAGTTTTCCATACTCTGTGAAGACAGCAATCTGTTCCTGAAGATTTCGTTAAGTATTCCAGACTTGGGTTGCTTCAGAGACGGTGGCTCTACATTATCGGAAGCGATAACTTTCTCTAGTTCATCATAGCCAGTATCCATGTCTGCTATAAAGTATATGTCATTGTCCTTCTGCTCGCCACTTTCAAACTGCGGTTTCTTCACAGGCTGTTCACTCGAATGGGGAAGCGAATCGGGCTCAAACGACAACAATTTTGAATAATCCATTTCCTCTGACAATATCTTTAGTTTGTTAGCTGTAATCGTGCTGAGCCTGCCGGCAGGCAATGACAAGTCCATCTTGAATTCTTCGGGAGCTGGACAATATGTCGCTTCCAGACTCTTTTCCAAGTCCCTGCTCAATTCAAAAGAGCTGATAGGTTTCAGATAAGGTATCATCCCTAGACCTAGCCGCTGATGTTTAGTTTTGAAATCAAAGCTGTATGGACCTTGTGCACTTATGCATCGAGTTGAGTGGTTACTACCTTCCAACATTCTGAAAAATATTTAAGTGCACTACAATTTGGAAAAATGAGGCTAATTTATATTTATTGAATGATCGGCTACTGTATGTGTAACGAAAAATAGCCTAAGATATTGTGTTAACAATCTAACGTGAGCTTACTTTTCAGCTTTCCTGTTTTTAAATTATTTTATGGATATATATCCTTATATATCATCTATATAGACGTAGGAATAAAACAGTATATTTCGACAAAGTTCAGTGTAGAATTGATGTGCCATTGACTGACTGCTTCGGTATTCCATTCTATTCGCCCTTCTCATAATTTTATAAATGTTCTGTAAATTCGTAACTCATTACGATTCACGAAGCGGAAACTATGAGTATTTCTACGCGTCAGTGTCTAATTACACTTCTCTCATTGCCCATCAGCTAGTATATACGTAATTATCAGTCGGAAAGAAGAAAAGAAAACGTGGTCGGACAACCAAACAACAAGATGTCTTTGAGGTATCTCAAAAGTCTTTGGCCAACAACAAAGATAGCCACAGGGTCGAATAAAAGCAAGGCACTCAATTGAGAGAGTGCTTACCCTCCACTGACCAGAGGAGCCGTAGAGCCTTATTATACCCTGTAGTTAATCAAATCGTATGAGTGGTATATCTGTTTTTCATATTTGTAAATTCTTGAACAGACCCTGTTCTCAATTTAAACTACTTTTTTATCCCTTTCATCGTACGTTACCTTTATAGATTTTATTCCTAATATATCATATTTATAATAATAACTAATACTTAATTTCTAAATATTTATAAACAGAGATTTTTCAGTTGATTGAAATTATTTAAGAATGCATTTTCCTCGGTGTGTTGTTATTCGTTGATGATATTAATGTCACACATTTCTCTGTTTTTATTTAGGCTACTTAATGAGTATCATTTAGTTTTAGCTTTGTGTTGAGACTCATTTTGCTAAAAAAAATGAAATATAATTAAATACAAATAAATAAAGTAGAAAATATTTACATATATATTTATAGAAATCATCGATGTCAACTTTCGCTTGGTTAGAGGGCATCCTTGAGCTGATCAATCAGCTCAACCAGCTATATAGCATTATTATTGAAAAAAGTGCCAGCAGCTAAGCTAAGGCAACAAAAAGTAAAAAAAAAACTGCAAGTGGGGTGGTTAAGGCAAACAGCGCAATGTAAATCAAAAATGTGCATAAAATGCGAAGAGAACAAATACAAAATGCGAACAACAAATAAGCAAATAGAAAAATATAAAAATATAAAAAACAAAACACAAATGCAAGTCCAAAGAGAAGCGAACTTGGTCTTTAAAGCAAAAACCATTTAAATGTTCGCCCCATTTAATTTGTATAGTATTTGTGCCACAATACGGTATTTCCGCTCCGCTTTTCCGATGCAGCTCGGCGTGTGTGTGGGTGTGTGTGTGTGTTCCTCTCAAATTGACTTTGCCAGTTCGGTGTATACCTTTGTTCGACAGCCCGCCCAGCCCGTACGCCCATCCTGCAACCACAAGTTGGTCGCTTTAGATTTTAGCTGTCGACACTTGGTTTTTGTTCTTGTCTGTGACTTTCTCGTTCAGTTATATTTTGTTGACACTTTGCTGTTGCCGCATCCAATGGCAAAAGAAAAACATGTCAAAGTATGATTTGAAAAAATTCGAAATTGATTTATGTATTTGTTTGGGAGTAAACGCAAGCATTTGCGATTAAGCTTACCAATTTAAAAAGAATTCGAAGAAAAGTGATAAAAACGTCTCCAGCGTCCTTCGTTTCTCTAACTTGACTGCCATCAAAAATTGGCAAGAGCAAGGCAAGGCAGTAACGTCATGCTCATGTTTCCCACACCCTTACAGATAAAGAGCTTATTTACAACAGTCTAATTTGCTCAACAGCAAGAAAGTTTTTATTATTCCATATAAAAAACGTATTACACAATTAAATATTACATATTTTAGAGCGATAACTAAATGTTTCTATATGGAAAACATGTTAAACTAATTGAGGATATTTTTAAAAAATTATTTTTTTTGCTGTATATAATTATAATTTATATTTATAAGAATGATAGAAAATATTTATTAAATAATTAATAAACTAACTTATTTGTTATATTTTAATAATCATTTATTGTTATTTTTTAAATATTATTTAATCTTTAAAATATGATATAGCATTTATTTATTATTATTATATATATTTATATAATATTTTAAATTTAATTTTTAAATTATTATTTAAAATTATATTTTAAATTTATTTAATATTTATAATATGATAACATTTCTATACGTAAGTCTGTTCTATATACTTATCTCATGACTCCTTGTAATTGCAACTTTGTATTTAGGGCAAATTTTTCAAACATCATAGCACAATTAATTACTGGAAGCTTAGTGCTACGCCTCCTAAGCCAGCAAATCAAACACATTTTGAAATTAATTAAAATAAAGCCGCTGCTAAACGATAATGAGAGCCAGACAGCACATGCGGCCACTGCCAATGATAAGGAAATTAACAAGCCACAAGCTAAGATGCGCCGCGAAAAGTACAAAGTCAAGCGAATGGGAATGAAACATCGCTTACAAATTAATTACATTTTATAATTTAAAGATGAGCGCCACGAGCGTCGCTGTGTATGATAGATATACACATTATGAAATATGTGTGCATATTATCTCACTCTGTGTGCGTGTCCTCTGTGTGTCGCTGCTGGCGCTCCTGTTGATTATGTTCAGGCTGTGTCGCGTCGACAGGTTCACTGACCTCCTGCTCTGACATTTGCTCGTCATGCCCATGCCCATGCCCATGCCCATGCACAGCAGTCAGTCGACCAGCTAGCGCACATGCTCATACGCTTTGACACACACACACACACTCACTCGAGGCTGGTTTGCGTGTGTGTGTGCAAGGATGTATGTCCTGCAGGCAGCACCTGTAAGCCAGCCAACCTTTGCACCAGCCGACAGATGGCAGAACATGTACAAAAGTTGCCAGGCGGACGCAGCGCAGCGCGAAATTATTCTAATTAGAGCTGCCCCCTTCCCCAACTCGAACCTTCAGCAGCTTTTGCCTAAGCTATCTCCCACTTGCTGCTCCTTTTATGTGCACTAAATATTTTGCATTTCTTTCGTTTTAATGCAATACTGTGAATGAATAGTTTTATGAATAGACCTAATCACGAAATCAGCCCCTCAAAAGCCTTACAAAATAAATGCCTCGTGGGGCCCAACGGCAAATTGGCTAATATTGCCCAGCTTTGCTTAATCTTTTTGGATAAAATGGCATTAGGCCACTGTTCCGTATCTGGGTATAAGATAATGTGCCAAATATATAAATAGACCATTTTTGGGATACAAAGGTTCGCTTTGTTTGGTGTTTACAACACCATAATATCAAAGAATATGCAAAACGAATAAACAACAAAAAGAATATTCTGATTTCACATTTACAGTGGGTTTAGGGTCTAAAAAGGTATATGTCGTATCGGTGTAATATTATATCATGGACCTATACTTTGATTTCATGCTGTAATAGCCTCCTACTGTTCTAATAGTTTTTGAGTAGAACTTATAGCTTGTATTAAGCGAGGGCGTTTGAGTTTAAGTTTAACTTGAAGGTAACTCTAGTTAAACTTCAGCTCCAGCTCACTTGGAAAACTCGCGCTGTCAGCGAGAGCGAGAGAGAGCAACTCAGGTGATCGATAAACGACTAGAAATGGTGTCTCTGAAAACCTGAAGAATACGAAACGCTCTTCTAAAAATTAACAATTGCTGTAGAAGTGATGCATTCAAAAATTGTTTATACAGCAAATAGAATAAATATGGTACGGAATAAAATTAATAACGCCCCGACACATATACAATATATTAATATTGACAATTTTCTCCCTATTTGCGAAACTTCGTATGAAATAACATAACTCACAATTTATCTAGGAGGATTTGGGTAGTGGAGTTTATGAATTATTGGTAAAATCTGCTCAATGGGTTAACGTGGACCATCTGTTCTGCCATGTTTTCTCATGCCCATAGACAAGCACACACCTATATTCATATATATATATATATAGTCATATATATATATATACAAAGAGAGAAAACATATTTTGAGCATATCATAGCCAACACACAGAAATTTCGGCTTTAGCTTAATTCACTTTTGGCTAACACCGCGCTGCGAGCACAGTGCACACAGCGATAGTCGGCAGCTGGTGCTGCTGCTGGCGTTGTTGATGATAATGGCCAGATGGTGACGAGGATGACACTGCAGCCTATCAGACTGCCAAAAGACAGGCAAGCGTCAAGCCAGTGCCCGACGCGTGGTACATTTTTAGTCAGATTCAAATGTTGTTCTTCACATGCCCTGATACAGTTGCCTGGTTGTGTTATACTCCAAGCTGTCATGTGTTAAATTGGGAGCATGGCAGGCGGCAGAATTGCTCTGCTTTCAACATCAGCTGCCATTCCCCCCAAGCCTAGTCCACCCGTGCACGTGTCGCATGATGTATGACATTTTTGCGCCTCATAAACAGCCACATTCACCGGCTGGTAATCAGGTGTTCACAATCCAGCGCACTCCACGTGTCGCTAGCCATTTTGCTGTTGCTACTGCTGCTGCTGCTTTGTTTATGCGCCCAGCATTCAGGGTCCGAAAACCAGCTCGGCAGCTCCTACCCGCCTGCACTGCAAAGTGCCCTAGGTAAAATGTGGGTCCGACCTCTGCCTGTGGTTTGTTTAGTTAGTTCAGTGTGCGTCGAACGGGTGGCACTGTGGGCTGTTTGTTTGCCTTAACGAAATTGGCACGAATGGCAATGGCGTTTGCCGTCATGTTGACAATTTGTTCGCCTGCGCTTACTATAAACTGACTTATTTGCCTCAGCGGTACAATTTAAATGTAGCAAAAGTTGCTTGACCCCGCCGGCAGCAGGTAAACCAGGCCAACATTAACACGTTAGTTAATACAAAGCATCAGCTTTTTTCGGGGAAATTACGTTAACTAGGGTGAAAAGTTGTGGAAATGTTTTTTCCCACTTTAAACAAAAATATTTGCATATGAATTATATATGAAGTTGTGTGGTTTAACGAAAGCCACGATTCAAGTGAAAACAAGATTCAGTTCAGGTTGGCAAACACAAATCGAATTAAATTTAAAGAGCTTAGAAGTTTGGGGAATCCAATTGGAAAATATCCACAATGTGTATATGAACAGATTTGACAGATTTTATATTAATTTTCTTGACTTCATTGAAACGAGCGAATTCATTTGAAACTTTCCGCCAGCCACCTTTATGCAAGGGACGATGCTAATGTTGCCGAAGATTCCAATGATTACGAACCCTCAATATTACGCATCTTTCATTTGTTCAGTATTTCTTTCTTTTAATAACCAATGTTTGACTTAAAAATATAAATTATAAATCTTGTTAAATGTAAACTAATTGAAAGAAGAAAATTTGTGATTGTACATTGTTAGGTGTAGCAAAAATATTCTTTACAATACCAAAATAAATTAATTAAAAGAAAATACAGACATCAAAAGGGTCTGCTTATCCACTCCAGTGGTCATCAATGCAGATTCATCGAATTACAGCTGCGACATCTGACCAAAAGTTGACTGAAGTAAATTGTGAAATCGATTGCCATTCGAAGTGGTTTGGCTCTGGTGTGGCAACTATTTTCAGCTTTCATAGATTATGTCATCGTTAGGCTGTGCGAGTGTCCAAAATCTCATTAAAAAGACATCTTAATTTTATTTGCATAAATCGTAGTCCGTGTCCTTCGGACAGAGCTCAGATAGACTGTCATCGCTCAGAATATCATGGCAAATAGATTGCAAAGCAATTAGGGATTGATTTTAAAAATATATATCATGCGAACCATTTAGTTATGTATGTCTATGTAACGACCCAATGACAAACTCTTGGCATTGACAGTTTGGCCATAGTTGACGTCCCGGGGGAAGGATGCACCGCAGCTGATTGAGCTGGACCATGGATGGGACTATGACATTTTTTACGCTCCGCTGCAAGCATATTCAACTTTTGCTTTCATTGAGTGAAATAAAAAATTCAATTAAATTGCACACACACGGGCTACATTGAAAGCCAGTGCCAAAAATATATTTGGAGCGGAACGATCCAAATAATAACAAAAGCAACCAGAACGAAAAACGTGCCAATCGCAAGTGCTCGACCCTAAGCTACCCTGTAGCCATTGCATAGCTCAAGGTCTGTAATTTCACACACAACAGGCAGAATCAGTCCGGCTATAAGGAATGCCACCTATAAGCCATAATTTATGGCTAATAAAATCAGGAAGCTTAGCAATTTATTATAATGGAACAGGATGTCCTAGTGAATCAGTATAAACACAAGAACTGCAATTTTATAAAAAAGAAAAAAAACGGGATGAAGCTTTGAGACTCTGCATACAGCATAGAAAAGTCTTTAAGCTATATATGGCTTTTACTATAATACTATAATTTATAGCCAATAAAATCTGGAACTTCCCTATTTACCCCACTGGAGCAGTTAATCGATGGCTTGTTGTCAGTTCGAAATACGCTTACAACTGAAGTTTTCAGAAACTTTTTCTAACATAATTTATAATTATGGAATTATGAAATAAAGATTTTAACTATGAATGGCTCCATTTTGCATTTTATTTAAATCGTCAATTAAACTATAGAATCTTTACTAATATCAAATATATATTAATTTTATAATAAAAATAGTTCTTACAATAATAATAATAAAATATCTACAATATTTTGTAGCTAATATATTAATAAATATTATTATTAAGATATTTAATTAATAATTTAATTTAATAATTATTTATTCTTCTGGAATCGAATATATTATGCATTAAATAATATTTTGAATAATTACCAAAATTCTCAAACTCTATTCATTCATGGTTAAATCCTTATTTATAATTATATAACTTTTATTTTTATCATATAAATTATAAAATTTATCTAGGGTATACTCTATTCGTGTTTCTAAATTGAAAAGTGTCTAGTGATACGCTTTGTGGAACTGGCGAGTATCCAGCTTGTTGTGTCCGTACAGTTGTTGTCGCTGCAGACTCCAGACTGAACAAAGAAACTTTAACTATTTAAATTCATTGTTTTCGAACAATGTAACATTGCAACACTTAATATAAGGCACGTATGCAAATTGATAGTAGTGTGTGTGCGAAGCAGCAACATGCTCCTGCATAATATCAAACTATATAATACTGTTGAACTATATACTTTCCATGCATATTTAATTTATTTAAATTCATTCTTTCTATTAATTTATGTTATTTTTATTCATAATGACAAAATTTAGCTGGCTCTCTTAAATGTCCTTGCCGCACATAATTTTTAAATATTGCCAGAGAAGCGTGAAAATGTGTTTAATAATTAAAACGAGTGCCTACAATGGCACACATCGCAAATTTGGCAAATAGCGCCAATAATAATGGAGGAAAATAAAATTTATTTGTCGCGGTGTCGGGCTATTGAAATAGAAGGCTCATTCAACCTTCAACCCTGGAGTCTGGGGAAAACTAAAGCTCATCTGTGCCACCAAATGCAAATAAAATGTAAAGCCGAATTTACGGCGCCTGCTTTTCAATTGGAGGGAACAAGGATAGAGGGCGGACTAGGGACTGGGAACGGAACAGAAGGGAACGGAATGCCTGACAAACGGGTCACGACTCTCTGTGGATGCCTGTGTGTGTGGGTACATTTTATGGCGGATTTTCGACGAAATATAAAAATAAAATTGGATTTTAGCGTAAAATGTTGAATGCCGTAAATATTTTTCAATTCAGTAGCTTGGTCCACGGTTCGTGCGGTCGAGCGTACGGGAGCATCCATATGTATGAACGATGATTTCCCTCGGGGGCAAAGGGCTGCGGTTCCTGCGACTGTCAAAAGTATTGGGAATCGTGTGCAAATGATTTGCCGAAATCAACTCAACGACACGCAAAAACAGCTCTCTTCCGATTCCCCACTCCGCCAACCAAAAAATTGTGGGGCAGCCAGTGGAAGTGGCGCAACATGTGCAAAATGCTGTATTATTCAAAAGGCCACCAATGAGCCTGTTTGTCCTATAACATCCCAGGCGAAACTAAGCCCTCAACAACAAAAGACACACACCCATATATACCCCTTTGCTATGCATATACATTTTTGGCGCTCGACCGAGCTTTGTTCAATCCTGACAAAACTCATTTGCTTTGATGGCGTTAAATTGATTTTCTTGCCTATTTGTTTTTGTATTTATTTTTTAAGTTAAATGCCATTAAATCGTCCTTCCTTACCCTTTTCTTTTGACTGCGCTTCGGATCAGTATCTAAAAATATATAAATTACAGTTAGCTTATGCAAATACTACTCAATAGATTTTACTAAAGATTCCCTATTTCTCATAGAATAAATTAACTTTTTGTATTAATCCAAACTTTAATAACCTTTGATACCTTTGATAAGCTGAATACTCTGCAAACCTGAATAATACGAATTTAATTGGAAAGATAGAGATCAAGTTTTAAAAAGAAAAAGATATATTGGACTTTCACTATTGGCTATTTCTCTACTTCTTCAAAAGCCAACAGAAAAATGTAACATTTTTCTAATACAATTTTTACTTGCGTTAATTGTAAAATCGGATTTGTAGTCAATTCGATTAGGACTCAATTGTCAACATAAAGGAAATATCAAAATGTCAGTACTGTTAAAATATTTTTGTTAAATTTAATCTGTTAATGTCGTCTGAAAGGGCTTTCGCCCACCTCCTCGGCCAATAGAAAACCAATGCGATATAAGAACGTGCATAAAACTCTCAGCCGCTGGCACAGCACTGCTTTCAGTAAGAAATACCTACTTCTTACGAACCTTGCTATATCGGTTGGTTTGAGTATGCTGGGTGACACATTGGAACAATCATATGAACGACATATGGGTCAGATTCAGCGCTGGGATCGCACACGTACTTTGCGCATGGGCCTCTCTGGTTTCACTGTGGGCATTGTTTGTCATTACTGGTACCAATATCTGGACTACTTTTACCCCAAGCGCAGTTTCAGTACGGTTGTCCGCAAAATACTTTTGGATCAGTGCATTTGTTCGCCATTCTATATCAGTATTTTTTTTCTAACCATGGGTCTACTGGAAGATAACACCTGGGAGGAGGTGCGAGAGGAGATTAATGAGAAGGCTTGGACGCTCTACAAAGCCGAATGGACCGTTTGGCCTATCGCTCAGATGATCAACTTTTTTTTCGTCGCACCAAAATATCGAGTTTTATATGACAATGCCGTTAGCTTGGGCTATGATGTGTTCACCTCCAGAGTAAAGTACGCAAAGAAGGCAGAGTCGCCCAATAAGGTCGCCGGTTCCAGAACTTTGGATATATACAACGTGTATTACAGCCAGAGTAGCCCAAAACCAAATACAACATAAGCCCATTAAATATACACACTTTCGCAAAAGGTTGAGGTTTGACTTTGAACGTGTACCCATATTCATTGAATAACAAAAGTGAGAATGACAACTATTTACTAACAGCAACACTATTCGCTATAAGTCTTGCAAGCCTCACAAAATCAATTCATTTTATTTCAAAATAATTTCCATTTAGCTATCAAATAAATTAATCATAAATAAAGACAATAAAAGGAAGTTGTTTCAGAAAGTATTATATATTAATAATTTATAATTTATATTTCTTGCAATTGTGTAATGTATGTGCTGCTTTAGACTTGGACCTATAAGATGTAAATAATCTGCATACAAAATCGCCCGATCAATTTTACAATGTCAATTGCTCAATTGCGATATTTCACTTAATTACTTTTTACTATATAATAACTGAAAATGATTTAACACGAGCTCTACTGAAGGCGTGGGAGGAATATAGCCAAACTCGCTAAGCTGAACAGTGGATCACTTCAGATATTTTTAAATTATAATGGGTAAAATTTATTATTTGATATTCGAGATAAAATAGAAAATTACAAATTCAGATTTGAAGTCCTCAAGCTAAAATATACAAAAATTGTGTTGAACAATGTTAGCCAATTCAATAGTAAGGGAAAACAAACTTTGACCCATTTAAACTGGGTCCCTGACGTAAATTAAACATGGGACACACATCGCAAATAAAATTCAGCAAGGCTTAGCTACAATTTAAAATATTTATTCATGATTATTTAATTAGTAGTTATCAAAGTGAAATACAATTTTAATTTATTTATGTTTGTTTTTTGTTCTTTTTTTCAATTTACCATTTTTTGTTTCTTCTATGAGCTTCATTCAATATTATTTAGCTGTAATCTCGAGCTTATTGCTAGCTGGGACGAAGCCAAACTCAGTCTATCCACATAATTCGAAAAGCTAAAGCGACTTTGGTGTCGTCAATGTGGAGCAGCCGTTTAAGCACATGGCGTTACGGTGTGACGGCTGTTAAAGAGCAGATAGGATGAATGCCATCGAACACTTGAGAGACGGCACTTGAGCCGTGTGCTCTTGACGAGGAATTGTGTCAAGCATACAAAACAAAACAAAACAAAACAAAACAAGACAAAATAAAATAGAAGCGAAAACATGACAGCCACATACAAAATGTAGAAACATCAAGTGACGAAATTGATGTCAAGACGAGAAGATCTGAGTGAGACGAGCGGGAGGTGGTCGACGACTCTAGTCGTCCACAGTGCAAGAGGTTTTCAGGGCTAGCGCGAGTTCACACCCGTACACAACCACACACACACACAGAAAACACACGCACACACGCGTCGCCTAATCCAATTTAAATCTCTTAACATGATTTGCCGCTTTCTTTTCATTTTGCTGGATTTTATGCCATTATCCTTTCTGGCTGTCCTGGCAACCGAATTGCCAAGCAAAACACGAGGCTTCGCTGTCATCGCCATCGCCATCGCCATCGTCCGGCTAGCAAGTTGACTTCCTGTCCTGTGCAGCTTGCCGGCTTGGCTGCCTGCCTTTTATCTGCCTTAAGTAAGAAGGACGCGCGCAAGGACATCCGTGGAGTATGCCCAAAAGGGTTCATTTATTTGGTTTAGTCGTCGCTCCGGTTGCCTTACCGACTCTATCTGTATTTTGTGATTTAATTTAAAAGCTCAGCAGGCGTGTGGACAGACGAACGGGTGAAGTTTTTTGAGGCAAGCAAACGTAAAGCTCAGCCGTGTTGGGTCTGGAACGTGTGTGCGGTTTAGCTCCTCCACACGTGTGTCTCTCGGAATTCGAGTGTGTCTGTATGTGTGTGGTTAATGTGTCTTAAACGGGAAAACGTGTCTGTGTCTGGCCTTACCTTTTAATGCATTTAAATCAGTCACAGCGTCATTAGGTTCAGCTGCTGCTGCCACAATGTCATACAGATAATGTAAAGGCCAATAATATAAAATAACCGCAACCCTTTAGATAAAGGGTCATCAAATACCCCAAGCGCACACCACAATTGTGTTCAATTATACTTGATGTCTTCAGAAAATTAAAGCATTATTAGTTATATATATTTATTGATTCTTATCTAAGCAGAGACAACTATATATATCTTTCATGTGGCGTCTGCTTATTCGAAGGCAAATCCATCATCAGTTTGAATTAAGCATTCAAATTGACACCTGAAGCTAACAAAGAGAAATTCGAGCAGTTTTTGCTCATCTCAAGCTTTCAGTAATCAGTGACTAGGCAAGTGAATGATTGAACTATTGAACTATTTTTCTTTGGTTTTAGCTTTGCTGATTCTCACAAAGGACACAAAGGACAGCTGCTTAGTTAATGGCTGGCAACTGAATCGAACTTTTTCATTGCAAAGAGAAGGGTAAAACTGTTGAGATTTGTCGTGGAACTATTTCTTAATTAGTCAGGATTAGAGGGTTTTTAAGGATCTAATCTATTTATCTTGTTGGTGTAGCCTTAGACTCGAAGCTCAATCAATTTATCAAATAGATTGTCTACTGTGGGTTGCTTATATCCCATGAAATGATTAAGTATTTTTCCAACATTTTAGCTCTTCTCTGTGTAGAAAATATCTAGAAGAAGTATGTTCAATATATTGTCGTCATTTCTAGCTGAACTAGCATTTTGTAATATATTATCATAAATCGAATTTGTCTCCTCTTCAATGTCGAACTTCAATATTTACTCAGCTGTGGTGGCCTTCACTTAACTATAAGATATCATACCAAAGGCAGTATTGTCTGATAGACCATGTCGAAAGCAAAATGTAATCGAGCATGTTTGTCGTTGTGGAATAATTTATTTTGGGCTGTCGTTCTTTTGACGGCTGAAATTTTTCAGTTAAACGCTTCCACTTGATGCCGTCCAGTTTGCAGCACTCAAATTATATACGTTGCCCGTTTTTCGACTGTTTGAGTGGTTAACCAGCCGTTAAATGATCCTACAGCAAAATGCTTCCGAAAATGTATAAAATTGTGCAGCATACTTTTAGGCAACATTGTTTGCGCTCCTAACTTGGGAGGGAGCATTGACTGGCCCAAGTTGGCAAATGATTCAAAACTTTTAATTGGAAACTTTTAACCGGAAAATTGAATGTGCATTAAAGTGCGCTTCAAGTGGAATCACCAATCACGTTAAATTACTGCAAACGAGTCTCAAGTCTCCCAAGTCCGCCTCGCACATTTAAGCAAAATACTTACCTTCAATATTGCGTTAAATTCGCCGTTGCCGTCGCCGCCTCTGGGATGTGAAAAAGCATTAAACCCTCCGGCCGTAATGCCGAAAACAGTAGCAACAACGACAACAGGAACGAGGCAGCGGGGGCGAACAATCGAAATGAGAGCAACAAATTTTAACGAGCACCACAAAACCCCAACACGCTGATTTTTAAGCCGCTTTCCCGCACCCAGGAAGCGCCTGCTTCCAGCCTTTGTAATTACAAAAAGTCGAGTTGGGCTACCCCTGGCGATGGATGAGTCCACAACAGAACGGGAAAGCAGGTAGAGGACGCACCCATACAACGAACGAACGAGCGGGCCGGTTAACCAGGATAATACTATGAAACAAATATAAACGAGACGCTGGAGACGGCACAGGATGCGCCGCGGCAAAATGACGAAGGCGATGGCGCTGCCAGCGGTTACAGTAATATAAAAAGTGAGCAACAACGAAAAAACAAAGCGATTCAGCCTCAAATCTGCAAAAGACATTTCCAACAGTGCTTTTTACGTTCTTCTCGCAAATGAAGCAAATGCGGCATAGCGAGCCCAGCTTCTGTCTCTTTGCTGGAGACCAAAAAATGGACAGATAAAAAAGGTTCTGGAAAAAACATGCTGAGCTGAAGTAGTTGGAAACAGTTTACTGTTCGCTTGTCCAACAAAACTGATAACAATTATATTTGACGGTTCATGCTGTGGCTGATGCGAAATAAGAACGCCCTTATCTATAGTAGTGCAAACGGGGACTAGATAATATGAGACGAGACATTAAATAAAAAATTTAAATAAGCATAAATGCGAATATAAACTTGTCCAGGGTCTGAAAAGAGCTGCATTTATTATATACAAATTTATTATAATTTACTTAGGAATATATATATACTGTCTGGTCAGAAAGTAATAGGACAGACGCGACAGGGACTTCAGGGAGAGCGCGTATGTTTTCGGTCAGAGGCTGTCCATAGTAGTATATACATATGCCAAGGATAGCTGTAATAGAGTAAAAACAAACTGACAGCAAAACGGAGCTCAAATATAATTTTCTCCAATCAATTTTTCTCAGTTTATGAGCGAAAATTTTATTTTATTTAATACCACACCAAACAAATGTAACTTTAATAAGTTTAACATATTTCAAAATGTATTAAATATTTTTATATTATCTTTTTATTTTTATTTTTATTATACTTAATAATTCATGCAGCTATTTATGCTTGGTAGAGCTTCGAATTTATTTGACCAAAATCAGAAATGAAATGTTTTATCGCATCATTAAATGTTAATATGTATTAATAATTATATTAATAATTAATAATTTCATACAAATACTATAAAGCTAGTCGACTACAAATAATTGAAAATTTTTTAATTTTGACTTAATATAACTGGAGTATTTTTCATTCAATTTTGTAATTGAATAATTTTGGAATAATGTATTGGCGGATTTTTCATGCCTTCGAAAATTGTTTCAAATATTCACTTGCTTTTTAAAAAAGTCCTATTGAACTTTAACCCTATAGAAAGAAGAAATACTTTCAACTGACATTCAATACATGTATATAGTACATACATATATAATTTACGAATTGGGCCCCATTACAAGCCATAACAAATCGAACTGCTTAATAATCTCTGCTATATAATCCCAGCTAAATAATTTAAATCTTCAAATAAATATATAAAAAATAATTTTAATAGATAAAACATCATTATCTCGCGCACTTCATTAAAACCCCATTAGTTCATTTATTTTTTGTCTCCCATTGACTTTTGCAATTAGAAGCCATTCAGCTGGGCATCGATTGAGTGGGCGCAGTTGGGCCAACAGTTGGTTTTACAGCTGCCCGCAGCAGATGCAGCTGCTGCGGCCACTGGTTGTGGCATTCCCTTGATACGAATTTCGCGACGCGGCAAATAAAATCTAGCATTCAGGTCTGGTAGCTGCAGCTTCAAGTATTTTGATTTCCCTCGCCGCGGCAAGAAAACGAGAAAAAAAACTAACAGCGCCCGTTAGCGGAACGGTACACTACCCACAATGTGCCCGCCGCGGCCCTCAAATCAGAACCAAAACAAAACGCCAAGTGACGACGGCGAGGGCGACAAGTGTTCAGTGTTCGCTTGGCACGCTCGACGCATGCGCGAGGGCTGCACAAAATGGCGGCGGCGAATTGAATATTCTGAGAGCTGTCGAAGAGCTTCTGTTTCAGTTGCTGCAGGACTGTCGCGAGATAAAGTTGGGCCGAGCGCACGAGCGAAGGCGCCATGTGAGAATCGTCTTAAAGGTACGCGCGCGAAATATTTTTGAATCTACACCCCCGCACCTTGTGCAGAGACTAACTTTGTCGTCGTCGTCGTCGTCGTTGTCGGCGGCGTTGCTAGTGTATACATACATATAGACCTAGACATGTGCGTGCTTCTGCCTGTGCTCGTCGTCTAGGTGAAAATTCAGTGAAAGTCTGATCGGGACAGCAAAGTCAGTTGGAAGTTTGATTTATTCCAAGTGTAGACCGGCTACCACGCCCACAACAAACCACGATGGAGCACCTGCGACCACTCAGCTACGAGGAGATGTGCCAAATGGAGCTGCTGCAGCCGTGCGGCACCAACACACCGCCGGCAACTGCGGCGCCAACAATGTTGCCTATAATGGTCATACCGACAGCGCTGCTGGCGGGAGGAGGGCCGGGAGGAGCCGGTGCAGCACAGCCACAGGGCGGCGTCGAGCATTATTATCAGTTGCAGCCCACTCACATTATCGCCGCTGGCGTGGAGGGAGCGGCAGCAGCGGGCAGCGCCGGAGTCGGCGGCGAATTGGCGCTCTTGCAAGGAGGTAACGAACAGTATCCACACAGCATCCAGCTGCAACAGCATCCACAGCCTGTTAACATTCTTTGCACGGGCACACTAAGCCGCACACCGCCTACGTCGACTGCGGCGTCAGCGTTGGCTGCGTCGTCGGCAGCGACGCTGCCGCGCAGCTTTCAGCCGGCCGCCTTTGTGACGGATGTGGAGAGCGACTTCGAGGGCAGCGAGTGTGGCGCTGGGAGTGTTACCACAACCTGCATGCCGCACTTTCGCTTCGGCGGCTGCGGTCTGCAGTCGGCAGCGACGCACCAGCAGCAGCCGCACCAGGATGCTGTCGTCGGCTGTGGCTCGCTTTCCTACATGATGGGAACCCTGGCAGCCGGCGGCGCAATGCACGCCGGACGATTTGCGGGCACCCTGGGCCGTAACCGACGACCCGAGGGACACACCAAGCGCGTCTCCTTCAAAGGTGATAATCTGCCGCCATCGCCGCCGCCACCGCCCGCCATCGAGTTGGACAACAACGGGCTGCCCATGCCACTACCAGTGCCTGCCGGCGTAGGTGGTGGATCCTACATGCATTTCGACAACTACATGGACTACCAGGTGCGTCTCCGACTCTCACGACCCATGTCCCATGTTCCATGTCCCTGACACCTTTTATCTGCCACTGACAGCTGCTAAGCCGCCTGTCTAATTGGCATTCATGAGCTGTTTGCTTGGCCATTGCGATGGCTTCGCATTTACGATTATTGACGCGCATTTGATTCGTGCCACGATTTAAATCAGCTCGCCAACAATGTGCCAGCCACTCGAACGGAGACATATAAAACACTTTATACGTTTACGCGTCAATGCGAATTTGGGCATTTAAGATATCTCCCGCCATTTGCCTAAATGACATCTTTAAATGAAAACTTTGTAGTCGACGGTTCTTACCTTATAACATTTTACGAGCAGAGATGCTAGCCAAGGTAAACGACCTTAGCTACATATCGCCGTCTGTTAATGCAGATCAAAAATAAATATAGTAATAATATAATAATAATAAGTAGTTTATCTGTGTGGGACTCGGCATCATTTTCAACATTTAATTTAGATTTTTTTTTGTCTTGGAAACGATTTTAATTTACATTTATTTTTTGTTTTTCATTTAATTTTATTATTCTTAAATTTTATTTTTATTATTTATTATTTTAATTATTATATTAATATTAAATGCATAGTGAATTTTATTTTATTTTATTGCTTACAATTGCATTCACTATTTGTTAGTTGTTTAAAAACAACTCAAATTTCAAATTAATTTTTTATTTATGTTCATGGATTTAATTTATTTCTTATTATATATTATTATTTATTATTCTTATTTTTTTTATTGTAACTTCAGATATTTATTAGAGTCCATTTAAATTATTATATGTGCATATATAATTTTGATTTATTTATTTTCTCCATTAAATTTACTTATTTTCTTTATTCGTTTATGAACAAAAATAGGCTTGGCTCACCTTGATTTACTATTTTTTGTATTCCTTAACTTGATTTATTTATTTTACTTATTTTATTTGAATTGTTTTTCTTGTGTACAATTTCACAGCTGAAACATGTCTTGCAGTCGCACGCAAATTTTTATTCAAATGCAATCTTTGCCTTGCTCGATTCCCAAAAGCTGCTCCACAAATGACAATTTGCGTGGACACATTGTGTAGGGATCTGATAAACGATTATCTGCATGTAACTCAATTTGTTTGGCGTTTGCATCTTAAATCCTCGTAAGCGTGCCATGTGTGCTATCTGCACAAAGCTGCTACTTTCCTTCGGTTCAGCACCAGCGAGAGCACCAGCACTGGACATTCCACTGAATGAGGAGCAAATCTGTAAAGTATACAAATGAATCGCATTGGCAAGGCGACGGAAATTGTCCTCGCTTGCCATTACTCACGCCGCGACGTTGGCTGTCATCTATGACCATTCGGGCCATTTGTTCACATTTGCATAATAAATTAAATGTTGCAAGTGTCGTTCAGTCGCAAGTCGCAAGTCGCCAGTCCAGCTTCAGCTCGCAGCTCGCAGCTCGAACATTTATCCACTTTCCTTTCGCCTGCATTTGCAGCATTTTCAGCGCTTCTTTGACTGTCGGAACCTGCGTTTTATGCGTTCTGCCCAACCCATAAATATAGTCATTATTGCCACGCTTGCCGCTTGTCCGTTCCGTCGACCTGTCCTGTCTGTCCGTTCCGTTCCGCAGTTCAGGGAGCTCTTCGTTTCGCTGCTCGGTGCTTTTTACCGCTTCAATGAGTTTCATCAAAACTTTTCCTCAGTGGCTCATTTTTCGCAATTGCCATAGTTTGTTGTTTGGGGAGAACATCATATATCGTATGTTATATATATGTGTATATTTACAGTTTGCTGTTATACGGATATATACGAGTAGAGTATATATGAACACATAAATAAGAACATATATGACTACATTGTTGTAAATAAAGATATAAATTTATATAGTTTTTCTCAAGGACTATTTATTATTACCAAAATGAGCAGAAACTGTCAATCTTGCTACGGGTTTATAGTTTGTATATATATAGATATCTCCATAGTATTTAATATAGTTATCCAATTTGGCAGTCTATGAGCTTCAACACTTTAGGCTGAACTGCTCTCTTTCTCTAAGTATCATACCACTGACGCATTCACATCATCATGATTGAGGATTCTCAGAGAGGATCCGATGAATAACCTGCAGCGATCCCTCTGATGAGTGCCGTCATTTTTTTTTTTTTCAAATTCTTATAAATCAACATATGCCTATTGCCAGGTTAATTCACGAGCATTTCGTAAAAACTCTGCCGCAGTCCACTTGAAGGCACCAAGGCACAAAATTCATACACAAGCTTATTGCAATATGTATTATAGCAAATATGAACTCCCTCAATGTAGTTGTATACCATCAAAGAAGTAGTTCTGCCTCTCATAGCTGTCAAGATTGACATAAAATTCGACTGATAGCTTAAGAATAATTATGATGAGTGTAGCAATGTCTATACTCGAAGTTATCTGAGATGCATAAACCTACTTCTATACTAAACGCAAGTTTGACTTCGCTTTTAAGTATGCTTCTGTGTGACAAATGAAAGTTGTGTCTTTATTTATTTAAAATGGAAATAGTGAAAAACTATAAAAGCAAATCCCACCCACTTCACGCTGACTGACTGAATGCCAGCCGTAATCCTGATTGACTACATTTCTCAGTCTGATTTGTGTATAGCCTGGGATGCGGTCCATTTAAGTGTTTGCACTGCAAATTCGCTGTGCTGCCCAACAATTTGGAGTGGAAAGCTTCAATCGTCAGAGCTCGATTTGCCAAGCTGCTGCCTTCGATCCTATTCAATTTACTTTCGGTTATGCACATTTACTGGGTAAATGGAATTTTAGAATTGAGTTTGCGCTCTTCCGACCACTCCTTGATTGATGGCTGCGCGCGTGTGTGTGCCAGAAGAGCAAAGCTGTCGAGATTGACTACCATATTCCTGTTTTCCTTTTCCCCATCAATGCTCGAGCCAGCTCACGCTAAGTTATACTTTATTTGAAGCGAAAGCTGTTGCCAGTCCTGCTTACGCTGGGGACTTACATGATGGAATACTATATAATCGTGGCTCATTATCAGCGTTCGAGAACAGAATCAATAAACTTCGTGACTTCGACACGCACAGCAATCACACAATGGCAACATGCAATATGCTACATGCAACAGAGAACTGCAAATAAAGCTGTTAACGGACGAGTCAAGCATAAATTGAGACTTTCACTTGGCCAACGAATTTCATTTTGTTTGCAACAGTTTAAGCTATAAATAATACGTTGACGTTTAGTTGCACTTCGTTGCTTCTAATAAGCATTCAAACTATGTGCAGCGCAAAACAACTTTGACATTTAATTGAGACTTCAGTTTGTTGTGGATGTGAGCTGTACAAAGAAAGGCGATTAAAAACTTTCAATTGTTTAATGAACACTTAAAGAGGTGCAATTCCTTAACTAGCAATACAAATAGCAACCTAAGCGCACATTCACACCCACAGCCAAGCAGCCAAGCAGCCAAACAGACATACAGTTGGCAAGAGCGGCAAGTGGGGTTGGGCAGGGTCTAGACAATCGCCGGTCATCGCCCAGATAACTCAGAGGCAAATAGACAGACACGCAAACGTACAAACAGACAAACTCTGAAGCAAACAAAACACCAAGTCCCAACACAGCAATGGCCCGTGCTGGAATCATCTGCTGCTCTTGCTCCTGCTGTCCAGTGGAGACTGGGACCAGAACGGAATGGCAAATATAACATAGCAACAACATTGCGGCTAGCGGGTGTACAACCGAGAAATAGAGAAATAGGGGGGAAAAAGATGGAAACAACATTGTGTACGACGCGAAGGGGTGTCGTCCTTATTGCTGCTGATGTCCATCAGCGTGAAAAGCCCCAACGACATTTGAAAAACTAAAAACTTGCCGACGTTGACATGAACCGCAACCGGCAAAACAGCAATGGCAATGGACAATGTTCACAACTCGAACTACAGCTCAATCCACCCAGCGCCACAGGGCTCCATGGAAATCGTAATGGCCAAGCGTCAAAGAGTGGACCACAATGGAGGAAAATCACCAAAGTTTGAAACAAATCAGGATCCCCTGTTTACGAACACATTTATCAGAATCATTTTTCAAAAACTGTTCTTTCCGTTGTATTAACTTCATAATATTTTCAGTCCCATCTTGCGCTTCAGTTGAGATGAAGTGCTGAAGATATACATATATAAATATATATACATATATGCACAGTGGGCAAAGGCTTGCAAAATCTCAATCACTTTCAAGCAAGCACATTCTGAAATTAACTCCATTCCTCTAGTCATCATTAATGTTATTTAACATAATAGTTTCTTAAGTCTCATATTATTTTTAAGCTAACTACTGTAGATGGTGGTTTGAAAATATTCTAACAATGTTGTAATAAAAATCGATGCTCTCTGAAATACATATGTACATCAATTTCGGATATTCAAAATTTATTCTGAAAATAGGTATTTTATTTCTACTAGAACAGGAGCTCAATAAAGTATATCTCGTTTTATGACATTTTATACCTCAGATTTATTTCCATTTTTTTTAATACTTTATGGCATTTAAAAATGAAAATAATAAATATAATATAAAATTTTTATTCAATTATATATATTTTCTGATTGCTTGAAATATAATTTGGAAAAAATAAAAATATCTCAAAGAATCATCTTTCTTTCTGCTAGCTCAATTTTTACGCATTTACTAAGGAATTTCCGTCCTATTCTAGATGCTTTGCTATTCAGTCGCCGAAAGTTTCATCAACTGCGGACTGCAATTTTGTTTTTATTAATAAAGAAAGTACAGTGAACCTACTAAACGGCAATTTGAATGATATGCAGACATATTTTGGCTCAATCAGGCTAGCTATTTTCAAATTATTTGCATTTTGAACACGCAGAGTCCTTTGAGACGAATAGTTTTAAATATGTAAATAAGTATGGAGCTACCTAACTGGGTAGACAGCGCATACAAAATTGTTTTCTGAAAAGAGGTGCATCTAAAACAAAAACCGAAAGAACATACAACGGGAAACTAAAAAGCTTTCCGCTCTGTTTTCTTTTTTTTTTTTATTATTATTCTTTGCTTTACTTGTTACAGCTGCCATTTGTTGTTGTCCTTGTTCCTATTCCTGTTTCGCTGCTCCGGTTCTGATGCTCCCCTTTTGCTAGCCGTCTTTTGTGGCATGTGACTGCCGCCTGTCACTCAGCTCTGTTGATTATACTCGTTAGCGAACTGACAAGAGTATATTAGGTATGTGCAATGTCCGTCAATCATTTCATTTTGACACTACTACAGATGGAGGCTTGAAATTTGTAATATTCTCATCTTATAAAGTATTAAGATTAAGCCACAGCCCGTCTTATATATACTTGGGCGCGACAAATATGAAAATATCAATGTTGCAACTGTTTTATACCAAGGAAGAGTATTACGTAGTGTGTCTCGCCCGACTGCACAATTCCGACTTGCTCTTCGCATAGTTCTGCTGAAATTGCGTATTTTAGTCATGTACATTACGAATGACAGTGGGAGTTTTACTGCTCTTTAGCATTATTCAAAATGTGATTGTTGAATGCTCATAGCGGAATACTGGAGGGTAAATAATCATCTGCATAAATATTTTTTGTGGTAACCAAATGTAGACTCTTACTGATTAATCAGTTTCATTTCAAGCTAAAGATTAAGTCATTTTATATAGATTTTATATAGTTCAAGATTTCATCAAATTATAAAAAAAAGGGAATTTTTTGTTTATTATTTTTTTTTTATTTAATGTATTATATATTTTCTTTTAGTGGTTCAAAAATGCATTACATTCATTTTCAAAAAGAAATTATATCAAGCTATATATACTCTCAATAGAATCTCAAGATTCACAAATTTACAAGTTTGCCACAGCTTTAAAAATAATAGAAACAAATTCAATTGCAATCGACAATCGTTAAAAGTTCCACTCAATCCCATCGGTTGCATCGAACAGTCCAGCTGAGATCCTTACTGCTCTATGAGGGCTTCTATGAATGCCCAAGTCTCAGCAGAAACATCCCTCTCGGTGTCGATATTTCTGAGTATATTAAACATATCTATGTATATTTGTGGCACGTCCAAAACGTCGGCAGTTTCATCGATAGCATCTGCTTCCGGTTCTATATCCAATTGTGCTCGTTGGATTATAGGTACGTCGGTGGATTCATCCGCATTTTCTTGATTACCATGATCATTCAGCATGTTGTTCCATATATTTCATAAAAATCTCAAAGCAAAATTCAACTTTTTTATAAATTAATGGAAAAACACTTAATTTTGTTTACTTGGTTCAGCTTACTAAGTTGAACTGAGCTTCTCCACAGCCAACTTGTTCAATCGTTGAAATTAGAGCCCTTAAATATTTATTGTTTCGTAGAATTTGGAAACTGACTTTTTGAAGAGCTTTGGGAAAATGACTTCAAACTCCAATTGAACTAATTATAAATTATTATAACCCCACACAGTTCAACCACAGCAAAGTTCGGCCAGACTGTCGAACATGCCCCAAATACTGCCACCTGCTGTAGTGCCACTGCCTACCGCCGCCCACACATTTTTAAACAACACCAAGACCAACACCAACACCAACGCCTCACAGGGGTATTCAGTGCGAAATGTGGCTAAAGCTGCTTTCCGGTTAACGGACGATTTCCCTCCGCTCTCTCTCCATTCTCTCAGTGCCAGATGAAAATTCGCATTGGCGGTTGCGCCGACAACGGAAAACTTTCGCATTGGCACACTGCATCGAAATCATATAGCTTCATACTGACTGTGCAATACTCGTTCACAGCACTGAGATACATATAAAATATTTATATTCTTTAAATAGTAAAATTGTGATTTGCTTATCATTATGGAGGCAAGTTGAATATCGATACCCGACTGCTGTAGGAATAATTCACCATTATCGAACATCAATAAACTCCTTTCAAATTTTGTATGCGTATAATGATGTCCAAATAAAAAAGACAATTGTATCTTCAATACTCTCAAATACACTAATTAATAAATATATGTAAAATATCACTTGCTTATCTAAGTTCTTCTGTATTTTTCCCGCAAAACAAGAACTACTAAGTTTAATTTTACTCGAGTTTCATTTTAATGAGACAGAAAAGAGAAATACAGAGTTATGCAATACGAAGCATGAAAAATATTTGCATTTTTATTAAAAATTGAGATAATTTTTCCCTTCTTTTCGGCAAAACTTGAGCCAGACTCATTTGTATGTTACCCTGTTTTCGCGCAACATATTATTTTATTATTATTATTATTATTATTTCACTATAGTTGAACTCTCCGATACTTGATATTAACTGTATAAATTATAATAAAGACTATGGAATAAACTACTTTATTTACAAAGAAATTGTATTTGAGTGAACTCAATTCTATTATACAATGCAGAGCATTGAGTATCCTGCAGTTGGGCCGTAGCTAAACAAAAAAATTCCTTCTTGTTATTACTTTCAATGCAACGTCGAAAGTTTCGCCAGTATTAATAAAAGTTAATTTCGCCGCCGGATGCAGGCGCAGCTCATAATTAAAAATAGTTTCAAATGTATCACGCGTTCGGCTGGGCGCGGAAAAATGTATTTTGTTCTTAATTAAATTTTCTACTGGCCAATAACCAGAATGTTCACCCACTTTCAACATTTTTAAATACCCTGCATACATTAATCATGTGCACAAAAGAGATTTTGTAGGTAAATCCAGACCAACGAACTCATGGCAGTTAAGGTAAGTGAAACGAGGTTAATGAGAGAGCAAAGACTTAAAAAAAAGGATTTCAAAAAGGAAATTTCTCTTCAACAATGCATTTAAATGTTCATTAATAGGCTGCTTTAGCTATTTTTTAAAATGACTCATTAAATACTCTGAAAATTAAGCATCTATAAAGATATTGCCACTAATAAAAATTCTGCAAAATTTTGTTGCAATTTTCAACTGTTCACGGGTGCAACTAATTACACGCAGATGCAAATGAGAAAGACACAAAATTAAATATATACGTATAAAGATATATGTATATATATGAAAGAGCCTAGGCATATCACTCTGTGTGATATTATATACAGTTTATATGACATTAATGCCGAGCTGAGTAAATATGAAGGGATTACGAAAATTACATTTAATTAATTATTAAGATTTAAGAGGATTTAACGTCACTATCATATACTGATACTGATACCCTCATAAAAATGAATGCATTCCATGCTCGTATACAACGTATATTTCATTTACGTATTTCTGTATATAAGAGATAATTATAAATATGAGAAAACTCAATTCTTCACATAATTCGTTCAAAATGACATTATAATCAAAGCATTGACAGTTCGTAGGCGACTGAAGGAAAAACTTGGGGCAAAGTTTTGCCCTTTGGGTGGTTGAATAAATTAATTTGAGCCACATATGAATTATTGCCGAAGCGAAATGATGTTAGAACAAAGATTCGACTAACAGGCGGCGTCTGGCTGTATCAGATTGAATGGTTTGGATACATTGATTTTGATTTGGTCACTTGGTTCATTAAAAAGTTTCAGATTGAGCCTTGTTGATGTTTCGTGGCAGCTATGAATATTACAAAAAGTTCAAAGTTCGCAACAGTTTTAATTAGAACGTAAAATCAACGAGCAAACTTTGACGTACTTTTAATGAAGCAAGTTCGGAGCAGATGCTTGCGTAGGCTGGACGGGGATGGGGAGCTGGCGCCTTATGCTGCCAGGTAGTAGGTCCAATAAAAACCAGTGAAATAACCAACGACCCTTTCGCCTATTCACCTTTTATTGCAGACAACCGGGTTTGGCGGACTGCCAGACGTGACGGAGCACTCGAACATACGCCGTACACTGTCGCGCCAGAACTCGATCTCCAACAGCGATTCCGGCGGCGAAATTGCCAGCATCCAGAAATCGAAGGTCTTTGGCAGCGCGATGACAGGCGGTGTAGTTGTTGGCAGCGATATCGCTGGGATCGCTCTCGACAGCAAATCGCCCACCTCTCTGGCAACGGAAGCAGTAACGGCAGCCGGCTCCTCCTCGAAGGCGAAGGCAAAGAACGGCCGAAAGACACGGAACGGCTCAGGTGCAGCCCACAAGTCGCGACGAGGTTCCTGGATGGTAGCTCTGACTCTCGTGAGCGCCATCTGTCTGCTGGCTATAGCTGCCACCCTCGCCTACCAACACTTCTTTATGTCGCCCAGCCGCAACTCGCACGCCCAAAGACTTCGCATCGTTAGGCGCATCCTGCGAGAAGTTCCGCTCGTCGACGGGCACAACAACTTTGCCTGGAACGTGCGCAAGTATGCGCACAGTAGTCTGGAGCTGGTACATCTCAGTCACGACCTTGACCACAAGTCGATGTGGGTGCGGCCCACCTGGGCGCAAACGGATATGGAACGGCTCAAGCAAGGACTGGTCGGTGTGCAAGTTTGGTAAGTACTTAGTAAACCGAAGAATTAACTTCAATAATTCCCAGAGCAGATCATTTAAGCACTTTTTGTAATTTTCTATTTTTACCAATTTTTCATAATTGCAAAATCTAAAGGTAACAAGAACTGAATCACAAAATATATGTGAGATAGACAAGTATTAAGACTGGGTTTTTTCAGCACCTGATTTAAAATATTTATTTAGCAGCGCTAAGATTTTATTCTCTTTTAGAAGTGGTAAATAAAATTATATTCCTTTAAATATTACCTCGTAAAAGGCATTAGACAACAAAAGATCCCTTTCTCTGCTCTACAGTTTTATTTTATTTTTTTTTTTTACATTTTTCTATTGGTTCACCCTTCAAGGAAAAGGGAATTGTTTTGCACTGTTTTAGGGGAGAGCAGACGATAACAAACATTGAGGCATGTTTGACATCCACCCATAACAATTACCTAGCACTGGGCGCACATCATCGATACAATCGAGCGCCCAGTTGGCCACCCACGAAGCGCTCCACTCGATGCAGAGATGCCAACAATTTGACTGCAAAATAAAATTTTGGCAACAGCCAAACGGTGCGGCGGCAGGGCAAACAGCCAACCTGGCCCTGACTGCCAGGCAGTCTTTAGCACCCGGCCAAAATGCCTATCCGGATGCCAGCGAGGCCAGGCCAGGCCAGGCCAGGCCAGCAACACAAGCAAAACAATTCAAATGGCCCGGGGCGGGGTACCAGAGCAGGCGTGGCGCTTGACAGCCAGCAGACAGCTGCAGTTTGGGAAAACTGCTTGCTGATGGGCAATCCACTCGATTTTATTCCGCAGACTTCTGACACCGAAAACTCTTTCGCTCGTTTCGTCAAATAAAGCGCAGCTCGGGGCCATTTTCGAACTTAATTTTAGTGGTCGTCATTGTTCAATTTTGCACTGAAATTCCGTCGCGGCTCACACGAGCTGGGCTATAGAAGTTTTTACTGGCCTTCTTTATTGCAAATATCCTTGCATTTAAAATTCAAATGTGCCTTAAGTTAACCGCTTTTATGGCCGGCATGCCGGCTGCATAGTAATGGCGTTTGCCAAGGGCTCTGCTGCGCGCTCTCTAATGAGCTAATGCATAATAAGCGGTGAAGGTGGCAATAAAACAAAAATTTTAAATTGGATTTGAATATTTCATTCCATTTGATACACTAGCGAAATGTAAAAATATATTTCAATAAGTTGTGTGTTATCAAGGTAAGGAATTTTAAAAATGTGTTGGCTGTGTCAGCTTGTCGTATGAAATGACGTAATTAATTTTAATACCAAGGAATCGGCGTGATCTTGCGATCATCCTGACTATAGCTTTTCTTGCTAGTCGCCTGGCCACCAGTACGCCGTTGCTTGCAGTCCTTGCAGTTGCATATTTTCGCCTTCTCAGAGTTGGTCATGGAAACGGCATCGGCTGCGATTGCAGTTGATGACTTAGCAGCTTTTAGCTTCGCATTGGTAGCTGCTTCTTCCGCCTTATACTTTAGCCGATTCACCTTCGAAATAGCGAATGCCGTCAAGTTGCAGTTCTTAACGTGGACATTCTGCTTTTTCTTCGAGAAGATCTGACGACGATCTAAGACAACGGTGCGTTTATTCACCCACCAGTTGAAGTCCGGATCAACAAAATATGGCTTTATCTTGGAGACCTCCTTTTCCATGGACTCCTTGTGCTCCTTCAGCCACAGCCGACCATATTCCCAGCCCAACAATAGCCCCATCGCTGGTGCCTCCTTCTCGTATGAGGGGACAAATGAGCTTGGCTGCGGCTGTGGAAAGTCCTTGGGGAATATTTCGTGCGTTTCCTTTGCAGCACGACATTGTTCAGCGCGCGTCCAAACCTGATGCATCTTGGCACACGAAAAGCGAAAACTATTCAATTAAAAATAAAATAGCAGAATATTTGTTCGTGTTAGAAAAATAAAAGATCTAAAAATCAAAACATGCTTAAACTGAATGATTGCCTGAGATGTAGTTTTTACGTTGATAAAATGCAAAGAATACTTAAAATTTATTTTTCAATTATGAAATATGTACTGTCAACCAGACAACTGAATCGACGTCAGGTCGAATTTCTCAGCCAGCTGAAACAACTGAAACTTGACTCGTGTGGACCATGCCTACCTAGTGACGGTGCTCGAAGGGGCAAGATCAAGGATGAATAGGGCGAGTTTCGCGATGTCAAGGGTCAACGGCTGTATTCCGTTGTAGCTTAAGTGGAAGTGAAGAACGGGCCCTTAGGTTTTTTTTTTAAATCCGCGTCTCTGAATTGATTATGAGCATGGGATATTTCGTGCCGCCTTCTTGAGCATATAAATTAAAAAGTTTTTCAATTACTCAACCCTTTGCCGTATGCGACCGAGGTGGTCGTAAGAACTTAAGTCTATTTATGTTTTATATTTTTGTTGCGTATCGTTTCAGGTCGGCGTACGTGCCTTGCGAGGCGCAGGGCTTGGATGCTGTCCAGCTGGCACTGGAGCAAATAGACATTGTGCGGCGGCTGTCTGACATGTACGCTAGAGATACGGTGTTGGCGACGTCGTCGCAGGACATTGTGGCCACGCACAGGCGCGGCCTGCTGGCCTCGCTGATCGGCATTGAAGGAGGCCACACGATTGGCTCTTCGCTGGGCGTGCTGCGCTCCTTTTACTCGCTGGGTGCTCGGTATCTCAGCTTGACGCATCGCTGCGATGTCTCCTGGGCGGGGTCGAGTGCCTCTCCGCTGGAGCAGGGCCTGACACCTTTCGGCAAGGCGATTGTGCGCGAAATGAATCGGCTGGGCATGATGATCGATCTCTCGCACAGCTCGGACGCCACGGCACGTGATGTGCTCCAGGTGACACGAGCGCCCGTCATCTTCTCACACTCGGCCGCCCGACAGCTGTGCAACTCGACGAGGAACGTGCCCGATGATATATTGCGCTTGGTGGCCGAGAACGGCGGTCTCATTATGCTCTCATTCGACCCCGAAGACGTCGCCTGCGGACGTCAGGCACGACTGCAGGACGTAATAGAGCATATTAAATACGTGCGAGCTATTGCCGGCATTCAGCACATTGGCCTCGGTGCCGGCTACGATGGCATCGAGATGCCGCCACTGGGCCTGGAGGACGTCTCCAAATACCCTGAGCTGTTGGCCGCTCTCTTGGAGGATCACAACTGGAGTGAGGAGGACGTCGCCATGCTGGCTGGCCGTAACTTTTTGCGCATCATGGAGACCGTGGAGACGGTGCGCGACTACTGGAAGCGCGCCGCCATCCAACCCATCGAGCTGTCGGAGCCGCAACCAAAAACACAATGCACCTACATGTCGTCGTGACCATTGCCGCAGGCGTTGAGAACGCGCCGCGATGAGCCCGTGACGATGCCCCATCTTGTGGAGGGCGCCAGCCCCAATCACACCGAGGAGGCAGCGGCCACGGGTGCGCAGCTCTGGCACCAGCTGGAAACCATCGCAAACGAAACTGACGTGAGCCATGTGGCAATGGCAGCCACGGCCACAACAATGGCAACCACTCTTGCAGTCAGTGGTCTCTTGCAGTAGACAGCCGGTTGGCAGTCGTCGGCTGTCACTCCAGCCGAGCAGCCTTCCCTTGTTCATTAGCAAATGAGTAAATAATGTTTTAACTGGAAGCCAACGAATGTAGCCTTGGCTAACAGCAATCAAAATGACGAATTAATAAGTAAACCCCCAAACAGCATAACAATAAGCATGTAATATAACTAAATACGTTCACGTAGAAATGACATTCGTATTCGTATGTAATCGGAGCATTGGCATAGACATAATATATGTGGATGGATGTGGGTTTCACGATTGCAATTAAATAATTGAATACATAGGCGTGCGCCAGTGCTTATTTCTGTTTTAATATTATAATTAAATTAAATATTAATTGTAAAGAAATGCAAAAAAAAAGCGAAAAAAAATTATAATATGAAAACTAAAGATTATAATATAAACAGAATTATTTTTATTTTTTTGGCATGCACAGAATAATTGAAATACCCCGCAAAGGTTTAATAAATTTAACATTCAGTCTGCATGATTTCAGAAACTAATTAACTTTTGCAGCCAATAGACAGGGCCAAAAATTAAAACGAATAATAAAATTGTAAATTAGAATTTCGTTTAGTTTTTGACCAGCATTAAAAAAAAAAAAGAGGCTGGCGAGTTGCCAGGCGAGTGAATCGCTGGCACTTAGCGAGTGTATCGCCACGAGATATTATTGTCGTCATCAATTATGCAATAATAGTAAATGAAACACAGCCGAATGCTCAAACCAGATCCCGCAAATTTAAATTATATGCCACTAAGTAAAAATATGAATGCAAAATATTTATTATCTCACAAATGTGCAATGTGTGTTCGCATTTAATAATACAGGATAAACAACAAAACCAAACAGCCACAAAAAAATAATATTTAATGTGTATTTACACACACACACACACACACACACACACACACCTACACCAGCACACACATAATTGAAATATACAGAAATACAAGCATAATCGTTCTTATTAACATTAGGAAGGCAAAGTTAGTATCGTATACTTGCATTTCCATAAATAAAATTGAAATAAATATCAGTTAAAGTGTGTTTCACTCTTGAAAATGTTAAATATATTTTATATACATATTTTTTATAGCAAAGCCATTGAAAATATTAAAAATGAAATCTGGATGCCACTTAACGAGCTGCAGCAAACAGAGGCAGTTCTGTTAATCCTTTGAGCTGCAATAAATATACATATTATTTCAGTTATAAATAAACAATTTTCTGCTTCTGAATCTGCGTGCGAATTCCTTGCCATATGCAAGCAGAGGTATTTAAAATATATATAAGAAGATTTCACTCGGGAATATCTGTCTAGAAAATGTGTATGCTGTCTGACCCAAGTTGACTCAAGGTGCAGCTCGTTTAAATATTCCAGCATCACACACACACACATATATATATATATACATACTTGGTGTATATGTGTGCGCGCACTCACACAAAGGCACGCACGCACGCTCGCCGTTTAATGCGCATTTCATGTTGCAGCTGTGCATGCTTTGCCAACATGAGAAATGAGATTTTAACTTTTGCGTTTTTAGTACGATCTTTATATAATATCTGGGGAAGAAATAAGTGGCAGCCAACCGCGTGCATGCATGAAAACGTTAAGTATCCAGTACTTAAGCATTTGGAATTGCATGGAGAATGCCAAAGTCTCCAAATATGTATAACATAGCTATGCATACTGTGCATATTAATGTTATAGTTGGGTAACTAAATCATTCGAGTTACATTTTATGTATATATCGATTATGGATTATAATTCAGACAAAATTAAATAATAATTTTAGGTTGGTAATATATAAATACTCAAGTATTTCTCCTTCTGTGTTTTCTCTCATATGTTAATTATTTAATTGACGACTTCAGCTTAGTTTCCTAATCTGCCAGTGAAAGTAATTTTTAAATAGCCATTGGAGAGAATAAAATACAAATATAAATAAAATATATATTATATATATAATAGTTTAACCATATTTAATAGAAAACATTATTTTTTTAATTTCCTATTTCCTAATTCTGTTCGATTTTGCTGTAATCTACCTATTTTAGAAATATTAGTCTCAGGCTAATAGAGTGGAGTAGAGTGTAGAGTTGCTGTAAATGAGTTTGTGTCTTAGCTACACTATTCTCATTTTTGGTTTGTGTATCCTCTACTGTTTGCCAGAAGAGAGAAAGAGAGAGAGAGACAAACAGTGCCTGTTGCTGAGTTTAGTTCCGCTTGTTGCTGGATAAGAGCGAGATGTCTAGTTAGGCCATTCGAGCAGAGCTCCTTTGATTGTCAGTGGGACGCTGAGAAGACGACGTTGAAAGAGGCAATCTGGAAATCAGATTGTGAGAGAACATCGAAGATTATTTATTGGGTGAAATGAAAGAAAAATTAAGCCAAAGGCGTTATATGCACATGTACGCGATATGTGTCACTGAGTTAGTTATTTAGTGTTAGACTCCGTATATCTAAAGATCACTTCACAAGATATTTGTAAACCCGAGTCATTGAGTCCGTTTTCACGAATTAATGTACATTTTTGTAGTCACCTCTATACACAGACTGATGAATAGTCTAATTCCACCCTGTTGCAATTGTTTGTTGTTGAGGTCGAAATGAAAAACTATTTACATGAAGCACAGAGACCAAGAAACTGCTAAAAACCAGCTGGAAATAATGTTCTAAACAGAGCAGAACTCTGGGATCCAATTTATGTATCGGTAGGCATTAGTGCTGAGCCAGACACAAACGCACTCTGTTGTCTGGAGCCATAAAAAACGTTAAGTGGTCGTAAATCAAAATTCAGCTAACATAAGAAAGTTCACTAAAGTTTTCTTTTTGCTTTGCAGAAAACGTACATTTGCTGCTTGGTCTTTTGGCTCGAACGCTTTTATTTATTTTCAACTACTTTTGCCACTTGAGCAAGAAAACTGCAGCTGGCTTTCCCACAGAAGCCTAGAGCACAAATAGAGCATTGGCGCTTTGAGTAGAGAATAACAGTCCGTAAACTTAGCTGTGGGGGAAGTAAATTCTATTCATTTACAGTCCATTGAAACTTGCTTAAATTTTGAAAACGAATCACCCAAGTCCTCATCCACAGTTTCAGTCACAGTCACAGCCAATCTCGGCTAACGTTGCTCGGTCTGCCTGTTATGAGGCTTGATGGCGCCAAGGCCATCAATGTCTGATAACAATGTTTTTGTTGTTTACACGAGGAGTTAAGGTTTTTGTCTTGATAGCTTCCATTTGGCATTAAGCTGCTCTGACCCTCTATGTTCTCACCATTTGGCTGCCGATTGTTTATTATTGTTGCAGCCGGCTTTTTCCTCAGCATAATAGAGACACTAATTGTTGTACCCTATCAGCTACTTAGCACTCAGCTAGGTTTTGCAAATTCAAATACCATCAAGCTAAAGACCATTTGTACGTAACTTAATTACGTTACAGGACTTTAAAGTCTTGCAAATAAACTATTATATTATAATTATAAATTATTGAATCAGTTCAGATTTTTTTATCAGAGTAGAGGGCCTACCAAAATCATGTGGATTGAAACCTAAATAAATTTTTTTAATATATAAAAATCATTAAAATGTATTCAATAATTTATTTATAATTTATTAAAAAATATTATTTATTAATAATTATATCAGCATGTAGGAAAATTATTATTATTATTATTATTATTATTATTATTATTATTATTATTATTATTATTATTATTATTATTATTATTATTATTATTATTATTATTATTATTATTATTATTATTATTATTATTATTATTATTATTATTATTATTATTATTATTATTATTATTATTATTATTATTATTATTATTATTATTATTATTATTATTATTATTATTATTATGCGACTTTTTCTTACAAAATATATATTTATATTATATATGTGATATATACATCTACTAAACTTATTCGGATAACAGGCTAAAAATATGCTTAAAATCCATATAGAAGACTAGATTTCGTTGCCAATCCTTATCCCACCTCTAACAATAAACAACCAAAAATTAATTATATCCCTTCTCACTTACATCAGGTAAAGAAATAAGCTTTTAGTCATTAGTTTGTTGGTACAAAAAGTTTCGAAAGCGACATACGAATAATATACAAAATATATATTCAGCAAACCTAACTTTTATTAAATTTCACTTAGAACCCTATGGGAATGTTCTTGACAAAGACAATACAGTTTTGCGATTAGAATCCGAAAAGGCTTTTCCTAGTTAATTGAATAACCTTTTTATAGCCAATTGTTAGAATCATTTTTATGACAGGTACATAATTATAGCCAGGATTTATGTGTGTTTTGAAACGTAATCACGTGTTATTAAGTAGAAGTTGGTGAGCAGTTAATAACTGGGTGACAGAGGACTCCATCCACTCCCAAAATGAAGTCACTCGTTAATGTCATGGAGTGTAATTACATAGCTTTCTCATTAACACGCTGTCCGGTTTCAATTTCCCGCTTAATTTTGTTTCATTAAAAATGTCTAGCCCTGCAGTACATTGTGCTTCAGTTTCAGCATTAATGCCCACCGTCAAGTAGTTTAAGCGCCGCCCACGCCCCATGCTCAGCCCACCGAAAAAGCCATTAACATTTCGCCAGAAACTGGCGACAGTTGATGGAAAAAATAATGCTTGATGACATTTATAATGACTAAAATGTTGTACGAATTGTCCTTGCCTCGCTAGCTGTTGTCGTCGCTGCTGTTGATAAGTTGACATGCCCCGCATCCGTTGTATCCATTTGATTTGGCATTTAAACCTCGTCATCATAATTCTGTGCAGTTCAGTCGGAAAAGTGCTCTTCAGCCAGTCGATTTAATTCGCGTCTGTTGCGCTGCTCTGATTATGCTGATAAAAACTAACAATTACGCTATTCGACAAAATGTAACTTTTTATGCCAGCAGAATTAAACATTAAAGTTGAAGAGTTTGGAATTGGGCTTTAAGAAATAAATATTATTTCAATTTGTATTATTTATTAATATTATTATCATTTAATAATATTAAATATTAAATATTACCATTATTATTTAATAATATTATTATTATTTATTGTATTATCATTGAAAAGAATTGACAATTTAAATTCAGCTGCCAAACTGTAATTGAAAAAACTATTTTGCTATTCAGTACCGATACATAAAATATATATTTATTATATATCAGTATAAGCCGCAGCATTAATTTAATTGAAAAGAATTGGAAATATAAATTCAACTGGCAAAAAAATGAAAAAACTATTTTTCTATTCAGTAGCCTAATGCTTTGTTGCATAGTGTTATTGTGTGTGTAGGTAAGCCCATCAAGCTATAATCATGCTCGAATTTTCGATAACAAGCTCTATATGGTATTACGATTGTTCAATGTTTAGGCAGCTCAGCTGGGATTGTCAGAGCTTTCAACAGGCTCTCATAATTGCAATCGGCAGTACATGGAAAGGTTACGCAACTGGAAAACGTGCCAAGTCTCTAAGTCAACACAGCAGGCACAATCAGCCACATAGTCAGGCAAATGTGTGCTCTTTTTAACGATATGCACATTCACGTTTATAAATTAGATTTTTGGATATGTGTAAACACGCATTGTAATATGCAAAGTATTTTATTTGAATTTGTATCACCAACATATTGTATAGGCACCAAAACGAATCAAATTGAATTTAAATTAAATTAAATTTACCAGTTTAAGTTTAGTAAAACAGTTTTTGCAGCAATTAAAGCCTAAATAAAATAAAAAAATTGTTAAAAAAAAAAAATTAAAGCCTTTGTTTCACATATTTGTTTTTAAAAAAAATCATTGCATACTTTTAGGCACTCATTGTTCGGCACACACAAATCATGTTTGCTTATTAGATTAGGCATAAAGTTTGTTTATTGCCTGAGTAATTGATTAGCCAACATGTCCATTGAATATGCTGATATATATATATATATATATATATCTCAAGGATTGTTATTTTATGGTATCTACACTAAGTTTCAAAGCTGTAGCTGCCACAAGGACAGCCATTACCAATGCATACAACTCTGCAATCAAATTGGCCCTCAAAGTGATGCAGCATGCAGGCCCTCTGCTCGCCCCCACCTGCATCAATTGACATTTACCCCAAAATTGTTGGCAGTGTGGTTAACCAAGCGACATCATTTTCAGCCCGAGCAAGCCAAACCGAGTGCAATTAGGAAATTTGCAAAATTGTCTGTTCCCTTGCCACAGGGCATTACAAATCACTGCCCTAGGCGAGAGTTCTTGTCTTTGCTTCCTTACATGACACACCCACACACGCACACATACACACCCTCAAAATTACACAGACGGAAGCGATAGACCATGTATGAAGGAGCGTGTCTTACAATTGAACACTCCTTCTATTTACATAGCAAACAGCAGTCAATTATGGGATTATCCTAAATGATTGCTCATCATGGTCAAAAGTATATGTATGCCAGTAAAACCAAACTCAAATATGGTTAAATATAATAACTACTGCAATTTCTAATTATAACCCAGACGCTTGCTGCAAAAATGGTTTATCCTTATGGAAATTCAATCTGGTATATTTATTACATATAGCATTGTCCTAAAGCTTCGTATTTATTTGTGCGCTTGTGATTGTACTTGTGTTTTCAGGCTGCATAAATTCGAGAACAGAATTGCCTATGACCCAGAATTGCCTGCGAGTACTCTGCGGCATCTAAATGAGCAGCGGCCAGAACATAATTCAAGGCGTTTCTGGATCTGCATCTGAACGTTGGGCCTGCCAACAACATGAAACTGATTTACTCTTGCCGCTGGCCTTTCTGGCACGAGCATTTGCCGATGGAATATGGCTTCGAATAGGCTGGCAAACATATTTGTAATTAAACGCTTCTGTGCTCCCGAGGTGTAGTTGTGCTAAGACCCCATTAATTAGGTATTTGTGTTGGGCGGCCTACTTGCTTTGTTCTCAAGAGATTCAACTGAAACAACGTAAGTTAAGTGCGTAAAACAGGGTGCAAAGTATACCATGAAAATTGACAGGCGTGTGTTACTGACTGTTCAATACTCTGTAATTGAAAAACTCAACTTTTTGTTTTTATTAAAAACTTTAAATTAGATTAATAGATTTAATTAATGTTTTTTTTATTATTTTGTGGCATTTTTTATTTTTATTAATTTTGTTATATAAAAGAATGAATATTATATAATCAAGGAAAACTATAATAAAGAAAAAATGTATTTTTTTACTTCCTGCTCTCCTACATTTATGCAGTCATATTAATAGAATTTTTTTATTTATTCTTAAATTTTCTTTTACACATTTGTTTTAAATATTTATTATTCTACATAAAAAATATTTTATTCTTAATAATCGGTTAAATATTTTTTCAGCATATTATGTTTATCACTATTTTTTTTTCTAATAAAACTATAATAATACTATAAAACTATAGTTCAGTTAATTTTCTGAGATTTGAAATCAGCCTAAAAAGTTTAAAAACTTTTAGTAAATTCTCTTTGGAGTAAACTACCTCTCATAACACTTTACTTTTAACTTTACTGGAATGAAAAATAATTGTGGCAAAGTCTTATAGGTAAAAGTCCGATTTAGACCCATTAAGTCTTAAGTATTTCAAATTTCTTTACAATGTTGCCAGCAAAAATGTTGTAAGCAATCAAAAAAGAATTCAATAAGAGCCACGGCTTTGTTACACTCCCTTGCGAAGAGGGAGACTTTATTGATTTTGTGAAATGTTCGTCTTGCGCTTGCTGTCTTTCCGTCTTCTTGCGCTTTTGAAGCTGCAAAAAGGATATTTGGAATATATGCTCTTTTATATACGCGTATTACACAGTCGACTGAGCTCAAATACAATGTTTCTACTTTCTTTTTGTGATATATTTCACAAGTCAAAGAAAAGCGATTCCAGTGTTAATATTTGAGTTGATTATATATATTAATTAAAGCATTTTTCGGTTATTGACAACAGTGAAAACGGAATTTTTTAATGAAAAAATTAAGTATTATACAACAATATATTATATTATATATACTATATATAAAAATGTGAATTTCGAACATTGACTACGTTCCAGTTGTTGTGCTAGAATTTTTGTAAACCGCTTGAATCGCCATGTTTTAAATCGCAAAATATTCGCATAATTTCCTGACCTGTCAGAGTTGTGCTATCGGCAGCACCAACAGCAATTGACAGCTATTGGGCATGTTGATGTGAGAGGACTTTTAGGATTCAGCTGCCATTAGCAGCGCTATTTAACACTTGTCCACGTCACTCCCAACGAAACATCCTGATAGACACTGCATGCGTGTGTGAGCATGGATCTAATTTCCATGTTGTCAGAATCGAAAGTGGATTCGCAAGGACTGCTGTGAAGTGGCCTTAATCGACATCCTGTCGTGTTTCAGTTAATTTACGTGAAATGCTCGTCTTTAAGAGAAGCGCAAATTCAGCTGAAATGCATTCACACTTAACTTACTGTAGCATTGTTTGCTTGGGTTTTTGGGGGCGGAGTTGCGCCTGAACGACAATCAACAAGTTTTTGTTGTTACGACTGCTGCTGCTGCTGCTGCTGGAGCCGGTGTTGCTGCCTGTGCACTTGCAAAATGCATTTGCTGTTGAGTACACAGAGCTGCCTCCGCGCCGCGGAAGATGTGAGTGCGGTGCGAGGAAGGGGGCGAGGACAAGCAGCGAGCAGCAGCTCGCATGCTTTTCCTGCGTCGTAAAAGGTAACAACCCCCAAGGAGAAACTTGGCCAGGTACGCGAAGTATGATGCGGTACAGCGACATCATCGACATGTAAGGAAAAGGATATGCATGTAGCTGTCCGTCTTGCTGTCGGATTGTCCATCTGCCAGGTTGTTATCTTCTGCAATATGACAATCTAGCCGATGGCGCTTGTTGAAAGACTGAAACGCGTGCAGCAGCAGCAGCAGCGGCGGCAGCAGGAAAAACGGCATCAGCAGCAATCATAAAAGTTTCAAACTCTATGGACTCCTCACCAGCACAAACTATATGTGTAACTATATATATATATATATATATGTGAGTGTGTGTGTGGGTGTGCGTATGTGTAACGTGTATAATGGCATATTCGAGTTAAGCGAAATAACATTTGCACTGCTCCCGAAGGCAGCCCCAGCGCACGAGAACTCACTGACTCTCAGGTCTCGGCAAATATGCATAAGGAAAATATTAAAGATGAATTACACGTGTGTGCGACTGCATCTCGGAAAACACGTTCCTCGCAAGGTGCGAAAGCCAATATGAATGCTTCAAGTCTGAAACACCAGCCGACACCCAGCTGTCTTACGCACCTTCCACTCCAAAATCCATGTGCGTGTATATTTGAGTAATCATGTTGCGAACATTTTCAATTAATTAAATTCTTGATTTAACATGAATTCCAACATCTCTACGAATATTACAAAAATTAATTAAGAACGCTGTCTGCTTTGTAAAGCAGCGAATTAAATTTATAAAAACAAAAATTATTTGATTAAAAAACTATGTATCAATTGTTAAAGTACGTAGAATCGGCATACCAGTTATTATGAATAGCCAGCATAAGAGCACTTTCGCGTAGATACGATACTTAACAGATTTCTGTTACCTGCTCATAAGCTGAACATTCTTATTATTATCTATTTAACAGTTGTCTGCAATATCCACAATGCTTCCATGCTGTTAATGCTTAACAGGTCTCTGTTATAAATACATAATCAGTATATGCTTAGCGGTCATCTGTTATGCTTAGCAGCTCGCTGTTAGAGACTTGGAATTACTTATGTATTGATAATACAAACTGTACAACCGAATAACTGACTATTTTTTATAAGGTCGATAAATGATTATATATAAATATATATTTAAAGTTCACATCCTTTTTGAAGGTAATTATTTATTACAATTTTGTAATTAACATATGTATATTAAAGCTTTTCATCTATTGTCAAATGCCCTTTAAAGCTATCGATCGTTTGAATATTGTTAAGTTTAGTAGTGTTTTTGAATAGCATTGCATGCTGTCGAGAGTTAGAAATCGAAATAGATGTGGAAAGCGGAGATGAGGGCTTTAAGTCAAAAATTCATTCACATGAAAGCCGCTTAATTTGTTTTTGCTTTTTTTGTTCTAGTCGTAAAGCGCAGAGCGCGCGCTGGTGCACTCGCGACACATCCGGCGGAAACGCACACAGACACACAGACAGAAACAGAGACAGAGCGTCGTAGCGGCTTCTTCATTTACTGTTCATGCATGACCACTTCAACATTTTCGCTCCTCATTCGTTTCCAGTTGGCGTTGCCGTCGCCATTGCTATTGCTTACACTTCCGGTTTGTTTTATGCTTCATTGTGGCAAGTCGAAGTCGACTTGAGGGCCTCTGGATGCCCTTAAAAAGCATTTTCAATTCGATTTTTTGCCAATTCCTCTCACTCTCTCGCTCTCGCTTAGCTCAAATGAAGGATGTGCGTACGTGCTGACATCGTTGCTCATACGCTCCATTGTACGCAGCATTCTTCTTCGTCTCGTTCCCAGTGACTGTAGCAAAATGAATATTTTGTAAACTCCACTGTTCCCTGGACGAAATTTCTTTTCCGCTTTTGCATATTTTGAGGGTAATTTGGGTAAAAGCATTTGCAGACTTTGGTATTTCGCTACCTTTCTGACACCCTAGAAAACGAATATTATCATATTATGTTAATGCAAAATAATAAATATTCCAAAATATTGATCCAATTAACATATTCTGATATTATCTTTTATTTATATTGATTTATATTGTGATTTATGCTCTTTCCAAGGCCTATGAGCCAGCGCAAATGCAACAGTGTTTTTTGTAGGGTATTTATTGAAACTTCGGAATACAACTCGATGTAGGCAACTTCCCTTTGTTCGTTGTTCGATGTTCGTTGTTCTCAGTGCCAAATCGTTCACATAAAATATTCATACGTTTCCTCGGTGGTTTTTGACTCTCAAGTGTTTGCAATTCAATTACAATTCAATTGATTTTCGTCTGCGGGCCCAATCTGGCAAACCGATTTTTCAGCTCTGGCCTGGTTTCTGCACGGCGGGTGTTGGCTACAATTTATGAGTTTTGAGAGACATGTTCTTCAATCCAGATACCGGAGTAACAAGTGAAGCTGTACAGCACTGAGTCACAGCTATGTAATACGACATAACACATTTTTACATTCTTATTACAAATATGTTTTATAATCGCATTCATTATTCAAAGTTCTTGCTTCAAATATTTTTCAGCGGGCTGTCTTAACTTAATCATTATTTTAAAAGACTTACAATACGAATGAGAATACATTTGAACTTTTCATGAGGTATTTGCATGGCTCTTTTTTTTTAATAATAAAAATTCTTCTTCATATGCCGAAGTCAAGGAAAAATAATTAGAATGAAAAGGAAAATTAAAAAATAAATAAGTGAAAGAACTCATTTCATCTAAACAAAATACGTACCACACAAGCTGCCAGAGTACTCTTTGTGGGTGGCATATTAAACAAATAAACAATAATATATTATATATTATATATTATATATTATATATTATATATTATATATTATATATTATATATTATATATTATATATTATATATTATATATTATATATTATATATTATATATTATATATTATATATTATATATTATATATTATATATTATATATTATATATTACCCATCTACATATTACCAGATCGCTCTATTTAAATTTCATCTCACTATTATAACCCTAAGGCTAATTCCTTATGTACTCGAAAATAACATGTCTAGTTGTACATCTGAATAAAATTGTATACTCTAATTTAAAAATTTATTATATTAGATCGTTAGAGTCTTCAAAGTAAGATTATCAAAATTTTCTGTTGACTTGTTAACTTTTCTAGCTCTGACAGACTCATTTCTTCTGTGCAATAATTTAAACAACCTCAACTGATTGCAACCACATTACAGTAGGATTCCACAATAAATGGCCCACAAATTACAATTAATATAAATTTGTTGAGCATCAAGCTAAGCTGAAGGCGACTCGAATCGCAGCGGACTACGCACATTTAGGTGCTACGCACTTAATTTTTGTTTGCCCCATTTGTGTTCATCTTAATTATGGGGAAAACTCATGTAAGTCAAGGAGGTCAAAGCAACGACAGGCGAAGACGCAGACAAAGCGAAATCAATTAAATTTTTGCAAATGACAGCACAATGGGCCAGCAACACAGGTACAGTCAGGTGAAACTAGCAACAGAACTACGTGTATGTAACAAATACTTGTCGAGCAATGGCTATGTGCGTTTCAGAAACACGCCCCTGGGACTCATTTAGCTGCGAAGTGGCCCCATAACAGCCCCGCACATTCAGCCCATTCATGTTAGGCCTCAGGACGCACGAAAGATTTGCGCATTTTCCCATTTGCACTCCTCTTCACTTGCAAACATATTTCATTATTAATGGCAGAACTGGATCAGACGTAACAATTATGCGACGCATTGCTCTAGATTGGATTAGTAACTAGAATTTATATTTGCCATATAATTATAAGTTTTATTATTTATTGTATTTTTGACCATCAATTTAAAGGACTGGCATATCCTAATCACACTAAACATCTTCTTAATTGATGAACCACTGCAGCATGGTAAAATCTAATTATATTGGTGCATTACTATAAAATATATTTAAGATTATTTTTAAGTCAAGTAAAGCTAGTAAGTAAAGTAAAGTAAATGAATGAAGATATTTATATTTAATATAATTTTGATCTTGGCCTGTAAACACAAGTAGATCATCAAAATTTAATTTAAAAACTATTAAGTGATAGATTTGTACGTATCAGTATTACTATAATAATAATATACTAATATTTATTATTTTTATTATAATATTTAGTATCAGTATTCAGCTTCAAAAGCGGCGAAATGGCTTTAGCTCTTACGGAGATATGAGGGCAGACAGATAAACGGATAGACGCCCAATATACAGTTTTTACTACGTGAACAAGTATAAATATATAAAAGCGAAAGACACGAAGTCAATAGAGGATATGAGCCAACAGCTCATGACAGTGCTTCCGACAATAATAGACTCCTACGGCAAGGGCAGATGAGAGGCCCGTGTCAATGGCAAAGGATGCCATAAGCCTTCGTTTGTCAGTGTCCTGCATAAAATAAAATGCGCCTACCATTCACTGAAGTGGGCTTACGTTGTTGCCAACAATTTATTTTCCTTTTGCCTCATTTTTCTGCTGAGCCTTAAAAATAGTTTCACATATATTTTGTCAAACTTTCACAAGCGCCCCTCATTTGGACCGCAAAACTCTATCTTATGTACTGCTGCTTAGTTGATGGATCGACTCTTTTGTTCGCTTCCAAACTTTCAGCAACTCAGGTGTAGGATAAGCATGTATGCTTTGTTGCTCTTAAAGATTTCATTCTCAGACATTGAAGATTTTTCCCAAGTAAAATTTATAAAGGCATCTTTAAAAAGAACAAGTAAGGAAGCTCTAGTCGAGACTGCTCGACTAAGAGATGCCCTGAACCCTTCGAATAGCCGATATTGGAAGCTTGCTATGATTATTTTACATATATGTTGCAACCAACACATACACACATACGCACGCACACGAACGTAATATGAGCACGCGTTCTGCTAACTAAGCAGCGACTGCGCTTGGGCTGCAATATGCCTATGATATGGGAAATTAAATGTTTAATAACTTTTTTTCTAGATGGACTTTCTTAATCAAATTTACAAATTTACAGTGTGATTATAGCATTCATATGTGTCCACTTGCCAAAGCACAAGTCTCTAGTATTTGAAATAAGGGTTGGCAAATTGTGGGCGAAGGGGGCATGGTATCCAAAATCCAAAAATTACAAAATGTCCGCATTCACTACACCTATATGCACAGTAAATTTGAAGTCTCTAGCTTTAATGGGTCACATAAATGAAAGCGAATTTATCGAAATTTATCGATACTGCGTATAGTATTCACGAGTATACATGTCAAATTTCAGATATCTAGCTTTTGTGGTTTACGAGATCAGCGCGTTCATACGGACGGACGGACGGACAGACGGACAGGGCTAGTTCGACTCAGCTCGTCGAGCTGATCAAGGATATATGTATATACTTTATGGGGTTTACGACGTCTCCTTCTGCCTGTTACATACATTTTCACAAAAACATTATACCCTGATTTCCCATTTTCAGTTCAGGGTATAAAAAATGCCAAAAAATTTTTGGCGTATTCCAAAAGATTTTGCAAAAAAAACGTTAAAAAAATATTCTTCGGATATAGTTAGAGGAGGATAAATTCGCAGCAACAAGATAATAAATATAAATATATATGTATATTATTATTATTATATGTCATATATTTTTTTTCATATACAACATATAAATAAATGAAAATTAATTTAATTTCTCCGTTCCACTTTTAATATTGTCTTCAAAAATCTCAGTTTAACCAAAATAACAAAAGTTAATTCAGAAAAGAATCCCAAAAATCAAAAATGATTATTTGAGCAAAAATGGAACACATAAATTTATTGAATGGTAACAGTTTATTTAACTTGATGATTAAAAATAAGAAATAATACTAATTGACACAAGCAATCAACGTCTTAACATTTAAAACAGTTCATAAAACTAAGTTGCGCAAATAATTGATATATTCATACCATATGTATACTTATGTACATACTCAACGTCGCGACGTAGAACATATTTCGATTTGTTTCTGTGAGCTATTTTGCATTTGATACCGAAGAGCAATGTAACTCGATAAATGTAGGTGTGCATTATGGATATGAAGGTAATTTAAGAACTAAGTAATCTCTAGATTGTATAAATAATTTAAAACTAAATTAATTATTATTAATTATAATAAGCCACTGACGTACTGTATACATTATAGTACATAAATTCTATGCATGATTCTATGCATGAATGTACGTATGTATGCATGTATGTATGTATGTATGTATTTTATCGTTAACACTTAATATGTGATTAGAACTTAGGCATATTCACTTAAATATCAATTTCATAATTTTGATCAATTGCATTGCATTCGTATGTTATCAATTCCTTGATGAAAGGCAACACACAAAACACTCTACAACAGTTTACATTGTGATGGCTAACCTATATTAAATTAAAATATATTTCAACATTAAGAGCATATCAAATTCAATGTATCGCAAAGGTAACACAAATGAATTATTCATAAAATGCTGAAATGCTATCGTCTGTTGTTGCTATACCGAAAACATAAACAAAAACAAAATATTACTTATACACGTACAACGTACAACAATTCTACAACTAGAGCTGCATCAAAATATATCAAATATTGCAATTTGAATTATTTGTAAAACTGGCGAGTACTTTTCGGTTATTGATTCTATTATTCTATTATGAATTGAACTCAACTTCCTTAGCATAAGCTTCGTGCTGCATTTTCTCACGTAACCGCGTAATGTCTTCGTCGATCCGAACAATTGCACGTATTTTCTGAAAGATTTTTAAATTCATTTTAATTATACATTTTTTTATATATAACTCTTCAAGTGATATTATAGAATTTAAATATATTATATTTGCATATATCTTAACAAAATGCAAGCAATAAAAAGTCTAAAAAATAAAAATATTTAAATATTGAGGATATTTAAAATTTATTATATATATAAAAAAAATTCCCATAAGAGAATATATATAATTTATTTTCTATATCAATTCAATACTGAAAGACTTCCAATCCAGTCTTCAATCTTCAGTCTTACGAACTTTCAGCCATAGGCATTCAGACCATATATATAAATGGGATTTATCACAAGTCCAACAATTTTACAAACAATTTTAATTAATAAAAAAAAATGTTGCTTACTTCGCATAAGTCTCCAGGCGTTCTCTTCCATAGCCAAAACATATAGGCTGGAATGTACAGCATAGAAGACAATGCAGTGAACCAACCGAACGCATGTGCCCACCATGGATAGCTGTAGTCCAGATACTTAATTGGCGTCCATTGCACTATATTAAAGAAGAACACACCCTGAGGAAGCAAAACAAAAATGGAATTTAAATTAGTCCCAAGCTGGCCATTTCAATAAGTGAGTGTCACTTACCAAGCATATGGCAGGTGTTGTGACACACCAGCAAAACTTCCACCAAACAGTTGGGTAATAGCCAATCATGTCTTTGATGCCATCGTAGAAACGATCAACGCCGTAACACCAGGAGATTGAGACACACTCAAAGAATATAAGCCAGAGTAAGCAAAAGCCGCTCACTGCATATGAATCAAGTATTTGGAAAATATACATGCCACCCTGAAATAAATACAAAAATTTGAATTATATTATAAATTATATATATTATTAATATTAAAATTATATTATAAAGAAAAAATAAATAAAATAAATTGCCCAAAGAGAGACACATACCAACCTAAGAGAACAGCAATAATTACACTATATTTGCTGATACAAATTTAAGTCAGGTTTTTATAGGAGTAATACTTGAATTTTAAAAAATAATACTAACATAATTTTAGTTTAAATATTTTGAATGCATAGAGGGATCCGAGAATTCTCTTATTTAGAGTCGGATTTAGCTTATTATAAACAAATAAGGAAACTCTAGTCGGAGGTGCCCGACTAGGAAATACTGAACCCCGCCTATCTGCGATTTTAAATGCACTTTACACTTTGCATAGAATAATATAGTTTAAAATAAATTTAAAAGAAAACATAAGTAACTTGCATAAAAAAACTTTTGTCAGCCAGCTTAGATAATCGAAGCCGGGTCTCCATGTTGGTTTTGTTCAATAACATAATAGATTTCATCTATATATTATATAGACTTTATTTAACTTATATCAATGTTATTCTTTTTTTGTATACAGACAGGCGGGCAGGCGAACAGACGAACGGACAGACAGACGGACAGGGCTCAATCGGCTCGGCTTGTCGTCCTGATATGGTTTGCCACGCCTTCTTCTGTCTGTTACATACATTTTCACAAAAACACTGATTTCCCATCTTCAATGGGTTCAAGGTATACAAATAATATTTCTAAAATACTATAGAGCTGTGTAGTTGACTCGCTCTCTTTTTTTGTATAAATGAAAATTAAATGTATGTATGAATGTCGAATATAGTAGAAATATCTTCAAAAAATATCTAATAACACCAGACCTAATTATATACAT